>JAODLC010000123.1:23264641-23292169 GCA_026781145.1 Hippopotamyrus pictus | reverse complement strand
CTAATGCATTGACGCTTGACCGGAACTAAGTTTACCCTACGATTACGTATTTCCGGTTTTCGTGAAAAAGGTCTATTGCAGCTGACACCAACCCACATCAATTTGCATACAGGGCAAACAGGTCAACAGAGGACACCATAATAACAGCTCTCCACACAGCCCTCAAACATCTGGACAACAGCATCACCTATGTGAGGATGCTGTTTGTGGACTTCAGCTCTGCCTTTATTACGGTACGACCTCACAAGCTGGTTCAAAAGCTGAGCAACCTGGGCCTCAGCAGCTCACTGTGCACCTGGATAATGGACTTCCTCAGCAACAGACCCCAGAACATCAGGATGGGAGACCACATCTTCTCCACTCTCATCCTGAACAGAGGCACGCCACAGAGGTGTGTCCTCAGTCCCCTCCTCTATTCCCTTTTCACTTTTGACTGTTTTCCCATTCACACCAGCATCATCAAATACCACAATTGTAGGACTGATTGACAACAACGACAACAACAAGTTCAGCAGCTGAGGCAATGATGTGCCAGTAATAACCTGGAACTGAATACATCCAAAACCAAGGAGATGATGGTGGACTTCAGGAAAGCCAAGCAGGCTGAGCACTCTGCCCTCTACATTGACGGAGAAGAGGTAGAGAGGGTGGACAGCTTCAAGTTCCTAGGGGTCCACATCTCCACCGACCTCACCTGGTCCACAAACATCTCTCACCAGGTGGTGAAAGAATGTACTTCCTCAGAAAGATGCACCAGGCCCACCTCCGCCAAAAGCTGCTGACCAATTTTTACCGCTCTACCATCAAGAGCCTCCTGACCTACTGCTGCACAGTGTGGTTCAGTAGCTGCACTGAGAAAGACAGGAAGAACCTGCAGCAGATGGTAAGGGTGGCACAGCGGGTAATCGGAATGGCACTACCCCCCCTCAAGGACAGTTACACTGGCAGACTCCATTGGAGAGCCAGTAAAATCATCAAAGACTCCTCACACCCTGGACACTACCTTTTCTCCCCCTCCCCTCTGGTAGACACTACAGGTCAATCAGAGCAAGACTGAACAAAAGCTTTTACCCACAGGCAGTCAAATGCGCCCATCCCCCACCCCCTGAATGACTGTTTCTGTGAAACAGTATCCACCCCCCTGAATGACTGTCTTCTATGCTTAGGGCAGGTCATTAAGCACACACTACCTCAGACTGACATATTGTACACATTGTACTCAGACACTCACACTGTAATAGGATGGCTGTCACTTTTTGTATGTTGTTCTTATTTCTTATTTATTACTTTAACTTATGCTGCTAAACAAAGAGCTGCTAAACTGTTTTTCACTGTTTCTGTAATAGTGACAATAAAGATCTATCTTATCTTAATGTAAGGAGCCCCACACTTATGCAGAACACTGAGAGCCAAGGCGCTTCGCCGAACTAATTCATTCCCTCGTTTTAGTTAAATTATGGGCACGTTTTATCAATCATTTCCCTCGTTTTGGTTAAATCGTTCCGATGATTTATTAATTCATTCCCACAATATATTAAAACATGGCCACGATATAGAACATATGGTAACGCTCTACATTAACTGCACCTACGCAAAACATTCATTACGCATTAATAAAACATTCAGTGCACTGTCATAATACATTCATAATGCATTTATACAGTACAACACTAATAGTCGATCAGCATGTAAATTCAAATTGCCCCTCGGGGACAAATAAAGTTTTTTTGATTTGATTTGATTTGATTTGATTTGTATCTATACCTTAACATTCTAAAATACCCTAACAGCTTTAATATACAGTGGTACCTCAGAACTTGAATTTAATCCATTCAGAACTCCAGATCGAATCCTAAGAAGTTCAAGTTATGATTAAATTTTCCCAATAATAAATAATGGAAAACCAATTAATTGGTTCCCGGCCCCAAAAAATTACACCTAAATATGCATTTAAACACAAAATGAACCGGATAAAACAAGAAGAGCATATACTGTACTAAACACATCTAAGCACATTTATCAAAACAGTAATTTGAAAAGTAAGAAAATAAATGTATCCAAACAATGTGTCCTGCCCCGATTGTCCGCTCCTGCCACGCCCCCTCGTTAACCCCATGTGGAATCCCCGCGTGATCAGCTGTTTTTATTGCTACTAGTAGTCATTAGCTCTCTGTATTTCGTCTGCGTTTCAGTTTGTTTCCCCTGTCTGGTCATTGTATTGTCCGTCTGCGTTTTGCCTGCCTTACCTGTAATTAAACCTCGCATTCCCCGATACCCTGACGTCTGCGCCTTTGTCTCTGTTCCATCCCGCTTGGCACAACAATATTATTATAATTAAATATATTAATGGTTTATTATTATTAATATTAAAATAATGAATAAGAAATCTTTATTTTGTATTTTAAATGTATTTTATTACATAATAATAATTACTGTTACTGTCTATCATTTGTCTAAATGTATTTTTACTGTCTAAATATCTGTATTCAGCTATTGTAAACATGCACAATGCTATCACAGCTAATGTGAGGCTGAGACTGAAGCTTTACCCTTTGTTTCCACTGAGAGACGTGCCGCGTGACTCATTTCCCCGCGCGTACAAGTTATCTTAGGTCTGCGTTCACTGTTTGACTTCTGAGATTCAGATCGAGCTCTAGGTAATTTTTTTCGAACTAGTTGGTTCGACTTTTAAGAAATTAGAGTTCTAATGAGTTTGAGAACTGAGGTACCACTGTACATTAATAACAAACATTATCATATTCAATGATTATAATGTTTGTTTTAGTGTATATTTAGGCTGTTAACGCATGTTAGGATATTAAGATATACTTATATGATTCTTATGAATGCTCTATAAATGCTTTATGTAGGGGCACTGAATGTTCTATGAATGCATTAATAAGGCATCATGAAGGTGCAGTTAATGTAAAGCGTTACTGAATGATCATTATGACATGAGTGAAGCTCCATACCTTTCAAATTAAACACAGAACCATACTGTCCCTAACATTAATTAAATCTCTGTTTCCTGATGATGTCCGCAGCCACTATGTCACCTACTGAGAAGAGAACAGGAAGGGGTCTGCTAACCTCCTGATGACCTTCACAGCCCAAGCCCTTCTCTGCCGCTCTCTCCTTGCCAACAAGGCTCTCCAGCAGCTCTCAATTTTTGTGGCTGTGGAGATGCAAACAACAGAGAAGGGACATCAAAAGAATGTGCGTCCAAATCCAAAGACTAAAACAGCTTACGGAGTATAAGTTTTAAAATGTAAGCCTTGTGTCAAAAGTAATAATAAAGATTGCTTTTTACTCCGTTTGTTAAAACCCCTACCAGGGTTGAAACCATTCTCAATCTTGTTTTCTCTAATAACCAGGATAAGAAGAGAAAATTTGAGGTTTTAGAACCACTTAACTGTAGTGATCATAACATGGTTACATTTGAGGCTAATTTTATTGTCCGAAGAGCAAAGTTCAAAACAAAGATATATAATGTTAGGAAGGCTGACTTTAATGGTATGAGACTGAAACCGGAAACTTTAAACTGGATGGAGTTAAATAACAAAACTGTTGGAAAGGCTTGGGAATTTTTTTAAAAGCACAATATTGCAAGCGCAACAGGACTTGTGTACCTGTTTCCAACAAAACTAAATCTAGGAGACTGCAACCAAGGTGGTTTACTACTGAAATTAAGAATAAAGTTGGGAGGAAAAGGGCTCTGTTCCACAAATGGAAAATAACTAGTGATGTTGGAATAAAGCAGGTTGAGTTAAAAAAAATATTAGACTGGCTAAGAGATATTTTGAAAGGAAGATTGCATTACAGGCTAAGGATGACATTAAAAGTTTCTTCCAATATTTTAACTCCAAAAGAGCTGTAAAAGCTACTGTAATCTGCAAGACAGTAAGGGTCTTATAATTGAAAATGAAATTGATATAGTTCATGAGTTTAATGATTGCTTTGCACAGGTATTCACTGTAGAGTGCACAAGTAACATATGGACTCATTTTGATATGAGTACGGTAATATATCTGTAACTGAAGCTGATGTGCTATAAAGCTTAGCTAAGCTCAAAATAAATAAATAGCAAGGCCCTGATGGCATCTTACTTATAGTTTTAAGAGAAATGAGGGATATTATTTGCTGACTGTTAGCCTTATTATTTCAGAAATCCTTATCTGCTAGTGTGGTACCTTCTGACTGGAAGCATGCTAATATGACGTCCATATTCAAAAAAGGGGATAGAAGTAATCCATCAAAGTATAGGCTAATTAGTTTAACTTACACAACTGGAAAACTAATGGAAGCTATAATCCAAGTGAAAATGGTAGACTACCTGGATTCAAATAACATTCTGAGGGATAGCCAACATGGATTTAGGAGAGGTACATCCTGTTTAGCTAATCTAATTGAGTTCTTTGAGAAACTACAAGAGAAATTGTTCACAAAAGGTCTACAGTGTGATCTACTTAGATTTCCAGAAGGCCTTTGATGTTGTCCTGCACAAACAGCTCTTGCTTAAGCTCAAATCAGCAGGGATTTTAGGAACTGTAGCAGCTTGGATTAAAAACTAGTTAACAGACAGGAAGCAGCAGGTAATTATTAGAGGCACAATGTCAGAGTGGGCCTGTGTTCATAGTGGGGTACTGCAGGGTTCAATTTTAGGACCACTGTTATTTCTAATTTACATTAACAATATTGACAACAATATATACAGAAAACTGGTTAAATTTGCAAATGACACCAAGGTGGGTGGTGTAGCAGATACTGAACTGGCGGCACAGAGGCTACAGTGAGCTCTTTATTGAATTAGTGACTGGGCTGATACTGTACCTGACACTTGAAATTTAATGTAGGCAAATGTAAGATAATCCATGCAGGGAGCAGAAATATAAAGTACAGATATTTTATGGATTCCACTAAAATAAAAGTAGCTGATTATGAGAAAGACCTTGGTGTGTATATTGATGCCTCCATGTCCCACTCTTACCAGTGTGGGGAAACAATTAAAAAGGCCAACAGGATGTTGGGTTACATCTCTAGGTGTGTGGAGTTTAAGTTAAGACTCCACGTCGAATATTGTGTGCAGGTTTGGTGACTTTACCTTAAAAAGACATTGCTGCTTTGGAAAGGGTGCAACTTAGGGCTACAAGAATGATTCCTCATCTTAGAGGAATGTCTTATGAGGAGAGGTTAGCTGAACTGAATCTGTTCAGCCTCGAGCAAAGGAGACTAAGGGTGGACATGGTCCAGGTATATAGGATTCTAACAGGTCTGGATGCTGTTCAACCAAATAGTTACTTCAATATTAGTTCAAATACAAGCACTCACAACCATAGGTGGAAATTAGCGGGAGGACATTTTAAAATGTATTTGAGAAAGCACTTCCCTACACAGCATGTAGTTAGAGTATGGAATATTCTTCCTGCTAGTGTAGTGCAAGCTAAAACCTTGGGTTCCTTTAAATCAGAGCTAGATAAGATTTTAACAACTCTGAGCTATTAGTTGAGTTCTCCCCAAATAAGCTTGATAGGCCGAATGGCTTCCTCTCGTTTGTAAATTTCTCATGTTCTTATGTTCTAAAGTATTAACAAACACCAAAAAATAGTGGGTTCTGAGATGGAATCAGCATAGCATGCCCCTCATGAGTATCAACTGGCATTATCAGGTCATCCTCATAGTACTGTGGTATATATCTAAATCCAAGAAATTCAGATGCCTATGAAACTTAAACATACTACTCTCTGCTCATAAAACATTACAGGAAATGACAATAAAAATCAAATAGGAAAGGAGAATCTACCTGCATCCTTCTGCTTCAGGAATACCCCTTTGACCCGGTATCCCTTGTATTTAGCCTGGATCCTTGTGGCTATGGCGTGGAAAGTGTACAGAATGTACAGGTGAATACAAGCAGTAGGCACACATCTTTGCCCCCCCCCCCCCCCCAAGGGGAGATCTTCAGGAAGCCACCCACCCAACTCATGTTTGCAAGTCTCGAAGGCATCTTCAGTAGCAAAGAGGGTCCTGGGGTGACGGATGAAGATCTTGGTCCTGTAAAGCGGCAGAGGGAGGAACAAATTCTTCCAGACCACCACCAACCCTCCTGCCTTGTGGTCTCCCTTCCATTTACAGCCCCTCATCATGGCATCGTGGTAAGTCACTATCTTGGGTAATGACCATTCTCAATGGTAATTCTCAATGGTAATTAAAAAATCAATTTTCTGACCAATGCACATATTTATGACCAAATTTTGCCAGAGTGACAGAGATCTTGTTCATGAAGGACAAAATAAATTGAGTATAGAAGGCTGAAGTGAAGCTGTACGTGGAGAGCTGCATGCTATATCCGCGGTAATCCCCAGAACTGGCGATAAAAACAAAAATATTCCTGCGGTAGCAGCAGGAATGGAAATGATCATTACTATATTCCTGTGAGAATGGTAAAAAAATGCATGGTAACACAGCGGTAATGGTAATGAAATTGCTAGTAAATGCTACATTAATTACCAGTCCTTTAGTTCTGTTAAATTATTTGTTCTCACCCCAACACCACCTAGTGGCCGTGTTAAGTGAGTAACTCAATAATTAAGATATTTAAAGGCAAATATGGACACATTTAATTGTACACTGTATTGTTGGTGTGGGGTTGGGGTGGGTATGGTTTACATGTTTGCAGGGACAAATGGGAATGCAGATAGATATCATCCCCGTCCATCTCTCTAGTCATAAGGACATTCGCGGTCACACCTAGCCTACTGTGATTTTCACTTAGCGAACATTTCACTTAATAACCTTGTCGCTGAATCGGAATTTGGTCACTAAACAAGGAACAGTACTTGAATCTTATTATAGTCACTGGAAAGCTTCCAACGGACTGACTTAGTTCACACACTTATTCAGGATGTTGAATACCACACCTGCCCATCTTGTACTCATCTGGCCGGTAGCCCAGATGTGTGACTAGCATCTGCACGCCTTCGGCAGGGTCACCTCTCCAGTGGGGCCAGGTGTCAGGGCACAGGGCTTTGTACCTGTAGAACAACACAGTCAGTTGAAACATGTCCCTTAAAGGCTCAGCTTCATTCTTTGCTCTGAACCTCAATACTGAGGTTAATATATCAGCAACAAGTCATTTCACTTGCCACTTCAGGTTGGAAACAGAGGTGTTTTAGATACACACAGTCGTCTACCCACACAGCTATACATCCCTCATTTAAATGATTCATTTCTGCTGAATCACTCTGTAAGTATTCCCAAGCATCTCATATCTACATACCTCTGCAGAAAGACCTCGTATCGTCGTCTGTAGGCAAAGCCGGCCCGTCGGACTCTGAGGTGCTCCATCAGGCCCAGGTACTTCACCTGGTGTCTCACCAGAACGTCGTCAAAGCGCCCTGCAGGAACACAGACCTCATCCGATGGCGGCATCGAGAGCTAATGTGTGAGAAATGCTTCAAGGGTGCCACAAAGACGACGTCGAACAGACCTATCTAAAGTGTTACACACCTGATTGCTTGGCATCGTTGGGTTTCAGGCAACGCACATACCATGGCTCCTTGGACATGAGGATTTCTGTCAGGCCCATCAAGCTGGTCTTGAACTGAGTGGCTACCTATAAGTCAATAAGAGAAGGTGAGATATTAAGTATAAAAAAAACACCTTTTAAAGGGTAAAGAGTTACGCTCCATCGAGCAGGCCACTGTTATACTGATCAATCAGGTTAAAGCCTTTAAGAATGAAGCTTCGGTATGGCATTACTTAATCAATGTTATATAGTATCCAGCATCCAGTGCAAACTGTTCGAACTGAGGAAAACACAGAAAATGGAAGCCGTGTCAACAACAAAAGTACAGCTATAAACAAGGGAAGAATGATTCCTGGGTCTTTTTCTACCGTCTCAGGCCTCTTCTTGTTGTCTGGCTCCACAGCAGGGAAGCAATGTTTGACGAGGGAGTTCTTGGACTGTCGCATCACCTGGGTGCAGCACAAGTCATGCATCTTAGCTGGATCTTAACCCTGACACTAGTGCACTTGGGACAATTACAGGCAAGAACAGAGATACTTATCATCAAAGATAAGAAAAAATGAAGGAACAATGATGATTATGGTACAGTGATCATGAAACTATGATAACTGTTTTCTCCTTGACGACACAGACAGACATGAGCAGCAGTGCCCCTGGAGCAGAGGCAGCCCAGCCAGTTCACACTCAACAATCCCCTCCTCAATTATTCACTGTGAGACTTCTGGACTATGAATATTTCAGGACCCCAGCCCCACAAACGATTGTGCGCTTGTTGGCTGCTGGTGACCTGAGAGAAACTCACATCTTTGATGTTCCTGTACAGCAAATCGTTGTTTTTGTCCAGGAATCCTGAAACAAAACAGGGTGGGTCTTTCACTGCAGTGGGTGAGCCTGTACATACATCTGAGTTAATTCTGTCATGGTTACCTGTCTACAAATTACAAGTTACGCAAAAACTCTAACCCACAGACACTATGCTGTTCTGTGCCCATACCAACAAATAGTTCCAATCATCAGCCTTACTTTAATGGTAACCACAGTGTCACCAGGGGCTAAAGAGACCCCCAAAGCAATAGTGTTTGTCTGAGGTGTAGTGTATGGAACATTTCTCACCGACAACACAGTATGTCACCTCCCCAGCATAGTGCAGGAGGCGGAAATCACCTCTCTGCAAGGTCTTGCGGGTCTTCTGGTCAGCCAGTTTGTGTCTGCAGGCCATATCGCACAAACATATAGGCATGGAGGCCATATACAGACATATATTTGTCATCGACTCAATATTCAGCTATGTAACAGTTCTAGTGCCTGATGCGCGCTTACAGTCATGGAAAAAATTAAAAGACCACTGTACATTTTAAAACAAATCTGCATTTTTAAATCCCGGTTTAATCGTGATTCTGCTGGAAGAAGACTATGCTGAGCAGCAGGTTGTTTCCAGGTTCAAAATTTTTAAGACAGCAGTACAGAAGAATATGGTGAAGCAGGACACACTGGGAACGAGCAGAAAGCAGCCACGTAGAGGGTGGAAGGGACTTTCTAATGCCAGAGACGACAGATAACTTATCCGACAGTTTCTCATGAATCGTAGGATGACATCAAGTGATTGTTTATATCAGGCCTCTAAAACCAGACGTTTACATGCACTTCATAAAAAGACATATTTTTTTCCTCACTGTTAAACATAAAACATCTTGTGAACATTTTGTGGATCTATTGATCAACATCAGACAGGAAGTTGAAGCTTGGGTGCAAATGGGTCTTCCAAATGGACAATGACCGCAAGCAGACCTCCAAATTAGTGATAAAGTGGCTTAAGGACAACAAAGTCAAGGTATTGGAGTGGCCATCACAAAACCCTAACCTCAATCTTACATAATATTTGTGGGCAGCACTGAAAAGGCATGTGTGAGCAAGAAGTCCTACAAACCTGAACTCTTGTTACACCAGTTCTGTCACGAGGAATGGGTCAAAATTGTGGGAGGAGATACCCTAAATGTTTGACCCAAGTGGAACCGTTTCAAGGCAATGCTACAAAATACTAAGGAAGTGTATGTACATTTTTGACTTTGATTAAAGTAATAAAAAATCTATAAAATGATCTATCTCTTTATTCTGACATTTAACAAATATTAAAAAAAATTCGGGATCCTAACTGACCTAAAACAGAAAAAGTTTACTCTGATTTAATGTTCGACAGTGAGGGGAAAAAAAACTTTTTGTGTTGTTTTAGTATATGTTAAGTGCATGTAAAATTCTGGTTTCAACTGTATTATTCACAGACACACACCCATAAATGACCGAATTAAATTTTTTTACACAGCTGTATGTGTTTGTATGTATGTGGGTATATGCCTGTGTTCAGCCACCAGAGGCACTCACGTAACAAAGTGAGGATGGCTTCCCATTTTCTCCTCTAGCTTGGTGAGGAAGGTGAGATCAGAGGCTTCCCCTGGTCGGAGGCATTCCTCGTCCTCGAAGCGAGACAGATGGAGAAACAGCGGCATCATTGTACATGTCTGTCTCAATTTTAAGAAACCTATAATGTTCAGATCACCTTCATATTTATTTGATCATTGTATTCATATATTTTTTATTATTGAATTTGACTGATTGATTATGTTTTAAAACAGGCTGACTTTTCTTAGTGTTGCCTATATAGCAAACTGGAAGTTCTACCGCCATGACACCAATCTTTGATGTCAGATTTTTGGGTCTTTGTCATCTTCTGCATTTCTGCTCAGGTTGCTCCACCCCCTGTATCCAGGCAGGGTGTCCTCACCAACACTGAGATTATCCCATGGTGCTTCTCCTCCACCAGGTCACAGATAATCTTGTTGTTGAAGAACGGAACAGGCTCCCACTGCAACCAACATGGACAACATAGAGAACATAGACTTTAAACAGACTCACCGACCAACCTACTACACAATGACTCTCTGCAACAGACAGGATACAGCATTGGGTAAACATAAAAAGGTGCTTACTTCGATTCCTTCCATATCGTACTCCTCCTGCTCTGACTTGAGTGTCAGCTGAATGAAGAGCTGCTGAAGTTTCTCATTGCAGTAGTTGATGCAGAACTGTTCAAAGCTGGAAGCATATACACACATGCAACAGAAAAGATGTGTGCCAGAAATATCTAATCGTGCTCCTTGGAAGCGGGAGAGGCCAGGTAGAAAACCGTACAGGTCATGGAGGTTTTAGCAGCCAGCAGTAATTTTGGAAAATGGGACAGTACTTTGACCACCATACAATTGAGGCGAACAGGAAGATAATGTTTTTAAGGTAGAATAATACCAGGATCCTTCATGTAAAAGGCCTGTAGCATATTGCACAAATGATGCAATAGGGCCTAGGCTAGAAGAGGAAGTCCTCTGACAAATGTCTCTCACCTGTTGATGTTAAACACTTCAAAACCATAGATGTCAAGCAGCCCAATGACAGTCTTCCTGGTAGAATCCTACAGAGTCAACCACAGAAACAAGCAATCAATTTTCATAACTGCCCCTACAACTCAGAAAAAAACCTTTGTTTTTTAACTAGTAATAATAGTACTGGTTTGCCAAGTGTTAGGATTCCAGCATGTTTCAGTTTGTCTTTGGTGGATTTTGGGGAAAAAACTTCAACAATAGACTTACGTCCCATCAGTATGCAAAGCTGCGAAATAGGACAATCTTTACTTGTTTGGGTGAACTGCTTGAATATGATTTCTAATTTTGCATAAGGTCAAGGATACTAAACTCTGAGCTTAAAAGGTTGGACATTTAATACAACCACTACTCCACACACATTTTATTTGCTGAAGTAGTTATACAAGTAATCTTAGATGAAGCTTCAGGTGTTAAATCAAGTATTCAATTAAAAAATTCAATTGAAGATCCTAGGAGATTTTGGGATTCCAGGAGGGAGACTGGCCACCTATGGACTGAGGGGTGTTCAGACCTCACCTTGTTTGCTAAAGACTCGTTGATCTTGTTCACCAGCCATGTGAAAGTGCGGCCATAGATTGCTTTAGCCAAAGCATTCCTGGCATAGACTGCATGGTCCACTGTGAAAGGGCTGAGGACCTGGAAAACACAGGGGACAGGATTGGCTATTTTTTTGTAGGACCCAGGGACTGTAAGTGATCAACTAGCTCGCTGTCTGCACAGCATGACATCAGTAGACTGTCTTTGACAAACTAACTTGGAGGACTTGTATTTTTAAGCATTCAAAATTGTACTGAAGCAATTCAGGGTAACTGACACTACACAATAATGGGTGATACTCATTATAAATGTAGTGCTTCGGAATTTGTACAATCAACTCATGCTTTTTGATACATTTTTTTCTGTATTTGGTGATCAGGCTCATCAAACAAACACCAGAAGGACTGAAAAGGTAGGTTTCTTTACCTCCTCTGCCCTGGCCTCAATCTTCCGGTGAGTCATGCCCTCCCGCAGTACTTGCATTGGGACCCCTAGCAACTGGACATGAAGGTAAAGACCAACCAGAAGAGTGTACTTTTACAATAACATCAACATGAAAAGCATGGGGGCATCTTGTGGAGGCTGAATAAGTAATACAAAGTTGAATTATGACAGAACGATGGTTTTGTTTGTACCTTATCTTGAATTTATAGGAGTATAGTTCTGCTGTTCACACAAAAGCAAGTCTACAGGTTTGATGAGAAAACCATTTGCTGTTATTATTGCCTGGTTTAGCCCAATGGGATCCAGTAAAATAACTAATGGAAAGTGGTTAATCCGGTGACATTCCCAAGAGTTAATTCCCATTTACTGTACATCCAGAGGCTCCTTACCTGTACAATCCGGTACAATCAGGTGAGCATTTTACCTTGGAAAGCCAATGCAATTCTGTGTTGCTGTTCAAAACGGCATATCCCCGATAATCCGTCTCAAACTGCATGTTTCCCAGATGCAGGACGCTGGCGATGATCCCAAACAGGTGCTGCATCACAGCCAGATGATAAGCAGGTGAAAAACTCACAGTGACATCAGCTGGTCACCAAAATAACACAGAAACATGACATGCAAAATTATCAAACTAATCAGTTCAACCCAAGTGTCTGAATTCATGGGTACAGCTTCACCTCCATTTCACCCTCGCTGATATCGATGACAGAGAGAGCTTTGCGCACAGTCCTCCAGTCATTCTTGTCATTGATGGAGCTCACCCTGGCACAATCCCCCTTTTATAAGGAAAAAAGGAAGACGTCATGCCAGTCTCCAAAGCGTGTGTTGGATTATAGTGCTGTCAAAAACCTGTGGGGTGACTTTGGCATAACCCTGACCACACAGAGATTTAGGATCAAATGGATCAAATATATGACCAAAGTCATTTGACTTCTGTATGTGTGTGATAGGCAGTGATTTGAAAGCTAGTAACAGTATTCCAATCCTCCAGGTCCATTTGATCAAGGTGTCCACATTTCTGAGACTTACCTGTACTAGGTAGCTGTACTTCTGGCAATCCCGCACCAGGCCCAACCAACGCAGCATCTCGTCTTCTGCTCCCTCCATCAGCTGGTAGAAGATGTGGAAGTTCCTCTCACCATGGTTCTGATGGACCACGCGGGACTTCTCCAGCAAATAGCTGAGGATGTGCCCACCTACTGCCTCCCCCTTAGAAACAACTGGAGTTTAGACTTCAATAAACAATGCAGACAGATTTCTCCAAAAACGGTCGGCTCTTTCTGTACCTGGTGGTCAAACTGAATGTCCATGTACTTCCCGAAACGACTGGAGTTGTCATTCTTCAGTGTTTTGGCATTGCCGAAGGCCTGCAAAAATAAAGGAAAATGTCAGAAGCACTAATATTCATTAACCCATAGGCTCTTCTGCACTAGCTGAAATACTTGGACGGTTCGCACGTGACCCTCTGACCTCCAGAACAGGGTTAGATAGGAGAAGCCTGTCCCTCACAGTATCCAACAGTTTGGTTTTAGGGCAGCTGACCGCATAGAACTGCAGGATCTTCTTGGAGGCCTCTGTTTTGCCAGCCCCACTCTCTCCAGAGATGAGAATAAAGTGATTGTTGCTCTCCATTATCATAGTGCGGTAGGCGTTGTCCGCCAGGGCGTAGCTGGACAAGACAGACCCTGCTCAGTCATTCTGGTATCTAGATAATTTACATGTACCATTTTTAGCAGAATTAATGGACATCACTTTCCAAGCTTCGTTAGTGGTGAACACGCACGTTTTCATAGAGGTATAGGTCTAATATACACAGACATACAAACAAAACTTATGCGACAAAAGGATTTTTAGGTGTGAACACAAACACGTTTTAATAGCACATATTTTCTCTGGTGTCCCATTTTCTGTATCCCGTATCCATTATCTGAGATTACGCACACACTCATTGTCACTGTAACACAGCAGAATACTCACAGATGGGGAGGAAGTTCAAAGAAGTTGACACCCATGTAAATATCCATCTGCTTTTTCGTATAGATGTTGAGCTCTTTGTACGGGTTGACGGACACGAGCAGAGTGCCGATGTATGTCTGAGGGAGAGAGCTGCTAGATGAGAATTCTTTCCTTCTGTATCCCTTAATACCACAGCTATGGCATGGTGAGTCAGGACTGAGGTAGAGGTTAAAGTACAGGATTGATGTAAGATTAAAAAAAAAAAAAAACGATACACATTGTAGGGGTGTAATAAAATCATTCATTAATGTCAATGCAAGAGGGCACAAAAGGCATAATGTCAGTTTACTTTGAGATTTTATTTTTGCATTTTGCACTGGAGCCTGCAGAATAAGGAATAAAGGCAAGAGAAAATGGTTTGAAACCAGTTTTTTTTTTGTAAACGTACAGGTCCAAAAAGGAATAAATAAGAACTGTGAGATATTAGTTTGTTTTCAGTCTCATTTTGTTGAGCATTTTGTGAGTGTATCAAACCATGAGCCCTGAGCTATTTACTGAACCCAATCATGAGTAGAGTGTAGAGAACAGCAACCTCAAATTACTATGGCCAAAGCAATAATACCGTTAGAGAAACCAACCAATTTCCCAAAAAAAATAAATAGCAGTAACAAAAGGAGTAATAATAATAAGACTATTAGTTATTCAAAGCAAGAGACTCACGTAAATGAGATTCTCATTGAAACGCTTCCTCAGGTTGTCCAGGAAGGCACTCTCACTCGTGAAGGCATCCAGCAGCACAAAGTCCTGGATTCCCACTCTATCACGGGCTGTCAGCGCCCCCTCCATGTCGAGCAGGATCCTGCTGCCACGCGTCTCCTGGCTCTGCAGAACCCAATTACAAGTCAGCCTCAGGAGCTCCGTAAGCGAGTCACCAGATGGGCCGGGGCATGTAAAGTTTCTTTACATGACAGTAAAATGTAAAGTGTGTTTTTATTTGGGTCTATGCCCTGAATGCTAATGGCCAAGAAAGTAATGATCCGAATTCACGCCTTTGTTGAATGTGGGCTGCAAATTCTAAAATATACAACTGTGTAAACTGGCAAAAGCATGTATACTACAGAAATCTTTTCGTATTCCAGTGCCATAAACGAATAATTGCCTGCCATGCAACAGGAAGGTTGAAGGACACGCCTCTTCTTGTTGGCATCCTGTTTGCCTCACACTTATCATTTTTTGTCCGGTATGTGTCACCAGGTTCACTGATCCATCTCAGGCCCCATGTCAGGCAAGGAAAGTCCAATCTAAGTCCAGTTTGAAGGACTCCTGGCCGCTATCAGTCAGCCTCCAATGACTGTCCATCTACCATTGTTCGGAAGTAAAAACCTGAAGGTGAACTAAACCAGACCCTCCTACTAGGAGTGTGAATCTCAGGACGGGACCTATTATCTAATCTGCTTCCGTGTTCCATGTAATTCCGAAGCAATCACTCACTTGTCAGACAAGAAGTGGGGTCGTGTACAACTATTCGTCTCTTTCCAAACCCCAAGTCCACAAATAGCTGCTTAAGGCTGATTTAAGCTTCTGCGTAGAATCTACACCATCTGTACGGTGTAGCTGCATACCCTATACAGTAGCCTGACACCTGTAGTTACTTTTCTGGGGAGGTGCATGTCAGGCTGGCACCGGGTTTACGCAGATTCTATATTAAGTATAAATCAAGCTTTTACTCTGAATCCCCAAATAAAAGTCTTTAATTTAATGGCTAATGGAAATTTGCCAGACAAAACCGTCCGCTACACAAAAAATGATGATATTAAAATGAAAGTTCAGTTTATAAATTAACAGTACTCCCACACACAACGTTACTGTGCCAGAACCATCATTCCTTGCCGTGAATTCTGCTACACGGAGGGGCGCTCGCCCCATTGCTCCTGTGTGCTAGTTTCCATGCTTCAGCCTACTGCAAAGCCCACCAAGCTGCACATGTGCCAGCGCACTATCATGTCATCAGTTACTTGTGCATTATTCAGGCACCTGAAGATTAAACTCCATGCCCCACAATTTCACTGGTCTGCTGGCTGGTAAAAGAAGCCACCCGCCTTCAAAGCTTTTGACTTCCCCAATTAATATGGCTCAAATTACTGGCTACAAGATGTTTACACCTGGAATGTGCATTAATGTGGTCTCGTGCCTCATCTTTCAGCCCATCACTAGCCCATCCATCCAAAACATTGAACCTAAAGTTGAATCTCCCTACCTTCAATGATAATGTCTCTTGTCTAGCAAAGAGCTCCTCTTTCTCTCTCTAAGGGAACATCTTTGATCAATCCTAGCCAAAAAAAAAACAACGTGGAAGGAAGCACTGAGATATGCACCCACACCACTTCCACCAATAGGAAGGCATTATATACTCTGGTCATGGGGGTTATGGCGGGGTGTCTGAATTCATCGTGATGTGCTAGGGTAAAATATCAGACACCATAGCCACTATAAAATACAAAGTGCAACTTTGATATTATTTTCTCGGTACAGTTTTTGGTGTTTTTTTGCTGCTTTTATGATAATTTGGGTTTGAGGAAAAAACATTGTAGCTGGTTCAGAGTGAAGTAGGATATTTATATTATGTTTTGTTAAAAATATGCTTTATTCATTAGTCTTATCACATAAACTTACAGTTTCTGAGACTCACCCCGTTCACTGTGAGCCTCAGTACACACCCCCGCCCCAGCCAGCCTAATCCAGCTTATATTTATAGGAAAACTGTGATTTTCACTCACAGGAAAGGGCCAGTTACAGTCATGAGACAGAAGATGCCAAAGGACAAGGCCACAATGCTCGATTCATCACTTTTTACAAATTATTTTTATCTGGATTTCCTGATTTCATTTTCACAGGAAAGGAAACACACACTACTGAGCATATGCTCTCTCTCTCTCTCTCTCTCTCTCTCACACACACACACACACACACACACACACACACACAAACGTATACTCATATCTTTGTGGGGACTCTCCATTCATTTTTATGGGCAAAACCCTAATCCTAGCAATGACAACTTTAACCCCTACTCAGCCCTAACCTTAACCTTAAGTAACCAAACAAAATTTCCCAGATTTTTACAAAATAAAATTTTCCCTTATCGGGACCCCCACAATATCAAGATAACAGGTTTTTATCACATTGTGGGCACATTTGGCCTCACAATGTAATGTGTATCTGAACCACACACACACACACAACACACACACACGCACACTTATAGGCACCCTCACATCTTTCATGTATGTCAGCAATGCCAGGTTGTTGTGGGTAATGAATAAGGCAGTTTTCCGGCCCCTTCCTGGCCCTCACCTCCCAAGCTGGCCTATTAGAAGACCTGGTTACTAACCTATGGTTAGTAAAATGACCACAGAAATCCACCCTGTATAACTGCAGGGAGAGGCTGTCTGACCCAACACTCACTGGCACTAAGGATTTCTCCCATAAGCTCGATTGTGTCCCTGTAACCCCTTTGAAACGAAGGTCATGAGGGATATCTAGGAGCGGCGAAGAAGGAACCTCGCTCTCCATGCCTTTTCGCTGCGAGAACGTTGGTTGGCATTTCTGCCCAAGGTCAGATCTTTCGAAATGCAATGTCAGGGCTTCCAGAAGTCCACACTTGGGTCTTGTGAAAGCCCTCAGGGTTCAAGGCAGGGCAAAATGACCAGAAGGGGCAGTCACTGCAGTTTTCATCATCTGCATTCAACTCGGCTTCTCCATAGGACCTTTAATTAAGGTGCCTAAACACATTTAAAAAAATTATATAACTGGGGCAGAGCAGCTGTATAACTGGGCCAGATAAATATATGTTGCAATGTGTTAAGCTTTGGAAGTAACAAGCGGGCAGGTACTATAAAAAGCAAACAAAGCAAATTAAAAATTGACAGTTTTACTTCATATTTCTTTTTCCATTTGACATTTCATATAAGACTCAAACTCCAAACTCAAATCACAATTCACCTAATGGAGGGAGGAAACCGGAACCCTAGAGGACACGCCCAGAAACATGCAAACTCCACCCACTTTCAGAGCAAACTCGTTTAGGTGAGTGATGTGTCATGCTTCAAATTGTCATGTACCGTTTTTAATGATTTAATAACATTGTTCTTCAATGTCTATTGAATTTCTGTTTTCCATTGTCACGTATAAGTAATGCTGAGGAATCGTTTTTCATATTTATAGTTTTGTCCTAGAAATGTTTTGCCTACCCATTACATTTGCAGCAAACTGAAGGAGTTACTGGGGCACAGACAAGACACATAGCCACAGACAGACCAACAGAGACAGACAGACAGACAGACAGAGACAGACAGACAGAGACATGGAGAGAGAAATTCGCGGAGAAATGGAGCTCAAACGGTAGGTAGACGGACTCACGAGGCAGAATGGTGACCTCGTTTCGAATTCAGACTTAGTGTCGGAGGCAGAGCAGTTATCTCACTAGTCTCACCTGGTCTGAGAGGCTGTGTCACAGCCTGAATCCCTTCATTTGGGCTATGAGAGGTGTGGGATCCAGTTACTAGAAGACAAAGAGACCCCCATCACCTGCAACTGATACCTCTAATCCACCCCCACCCCCTTTTACTCTCTTTCTCCCACAAAAGTGCCCATGTCTTCACATCACTCAGGACAATCCATTTCCAAGGTAACAGCACCATTGGAAACGCAGGGGTCTCCATTCCATCAGTCTGTTACAGGACCAGCAGTTAAAATGGATTCATACATTATCAGTAATCAGGACAGATAAATGTGCACACGTACCTTTATGCTCTGGCTTAGCGAAGGTCTCAGATATGACAACAAGTCACAAAAGCATCAGGGCTCTCTTTGAAGCACTTCCATTAGCGGTAGCTCAGTTCTTTTTGCTACATTTCTCAAAAAGTTCTCAAACTCGCTCCTGCTAGCGTGCTAAACGATCAGACTGCAAGTTTACAGGCACCTTGCTCTATATTGGCCTCATATTTACTGTAAACATGTTGCCTCTAAACATAAACTGTAAACATCACAATTCAGACAACTTCCCTGGTAATCATTAAAGTGTCCTATATAACAAGATGAAGAATACCTCTATGTCCACATCCATTCAAGTTTTCAGTCAGTCCTGATTCTTAACTCTGGCTTTCCCCAAATGCTCTACAGCTATTGCTCTCTCTGTAGACAAAGCAGTTTCTTCAGACAGCGTCCCACGCGCTCCTGCTGGCTACAAGCGCCTCCTTCGTCCAGATCCATGAGATCCCTTAGCTGCTCCATGTGTGCCATAGTCAGCCCCTTCTCCACATGCCTGTCACTGGGCGTGAGTGTAGGAAAGACTGGGGCTTGTCCCTGGCCCAGCTCGCAGCACCGGGCCTGGCTCCCAGCTCAGAGGGATGCAGACCTTATTCAGTGCTTACCTGTGTGTCCGTGGGCACGCCTCCCCTCCGTGTAACATAAGGACGCCGAAACACTATCACCCCTTCTGTGGTAGCTCCACTTCATCCATAGCCTGTTACTGATCTTTGATTAGACAGATATGTTACTGGCTAATTACAGACTGCCTACTGGTTCAGTCTCTGCACTGAAGCAGAGGGGGACTGAAGTCAAGGAACTACCAACTTTTAGATTCACTCATTGAGTTTGAGCAGTCAAGTGTCACGTGTGTCAAAGAGCTAGATCAGTGCACTGAAGTCTACATCATGTGAATAGACTGCAACTGTTTCCTCAATCAATGTCAAGTGTGACCAGTAACATCCTTCACAAGCAGAAAGGAAAGGCAGTGATATTACGGCACCCAGTCAACAGCTGCATAACACGGCCACTTAGTGCCTCATACTGACACTTTATTCATGCAACTGCCAAACCCAAACTTGTCCATCGGATTGCCAGACAGAAGCGCAATTTATCACTCCAGAGAACATATATCTACTACTCTAGAGTGCAGAGGCAACGTACTTAACATCACTGTATCCGATGCTTTGCATTGCACTTGGTGATGTAAGGCTTGGATGCAGCTGCTAGGCCATGGAAACCCATGCCATGAAGTTCTCTACACACTGTTCTTGAGCTAATCTGAAGGCCAGACAAAGTTTGGAGGTCTGTAGCTATTGCAGACAGGCGACTTCTGTCCATGGCCTACCACTTTGTGGCTGAGTTGCTATTGTTCCCAATTGCTTCCCACTTTGTTATAATACCACTAACAGTTGACTGTGGAATATTTAGTAGCAAGAAAATTTCACTAATGGATTTATTGCACAGGTGGTATCCTATCATGGTACCACACTTGAATTCACTGACCTCCTCAGAGCGATCCATTCTTTCGCAGATGTTTGTAGAAGCAGTCTGCATGGCTAGGTGCTTGATTTTATACACCTGTGACTATGGAAGTGATTGGAACACCTGAATTCAGTGATTTGGAGGGGTGTCCCAATACCTTTGGCAATATAGTGTACATATATACACACATGTGCACACATACACCCACATACATACTGTCACGCATCGGTGGCATGGAGTGGGGAAGCGGGCACAGGAGTCCAGGGATTCAGGGGAACGAGGGATTTATTTGGGGAGAACACACTTGGGAACACGGAGCTACAGGCAGGACTGACGTCAATGACCGAACTGGGGCAACATTGACAGAAACTCACTTATATACACAACAGCAATTAACACAACTAGAAACCGCTGAGAACACAGGGATTCCACACAGGGTAGATGAGGGGGCGTGGCACACAAGAGGATCGGTACGATCGAGGCACACACATATACACATATATACACACACATTCACTGATAAGCCAAAACATTATGATTACTGTCATGTAAAGCGATGTACAACATTCACATACAGCATTATCAGCTCCTGGCTGCCCAACACCCACTTAGCAGTTTGTAAAACAGTGCATTTCAAGGTCTGGGATATTTAGATAGTAAGCTTACATTTGATACTTATAGCCAAGATGTTGAATGCAGAAGAAATGGGCAGGGATACAAATTTGAGTGACTTTGACAAAAGTCAGATCATTATCGTCAGACGACTGGGCCAGAGCATCTCAAGGCTTGTGGGCTGCTTACAGTCAGCGGTGAAGAGTGCCGACTGAGCATGGTCCGAGAAGGGAAAAAAACCACAAACTGGCCACAGGATGTTGGGCAGCCAAGACTCCCCAGGCTTTAAGCAGTCTCAAGTACATTCCATCTTTTCATCTGCCTCTGGTATGTAAGTGTAGTTGGACTATCCATGAACAGGTGGGTGTCTACCAATCATGTTAGTTCTTTCCCCAGTCAGGAACACTGGCCCCACACCCATGACAATGCCCCTGTGGGGAGAACACCTCTATCTGCTTAAATTTTAAAGTCAAGCATCTTGTAAACACTAATGAAGGTGTGTCACGTTACAGAGGTCCAGCGCAGGTGGACGGGCCAAAGAACCAGACACATACCGGAGCTGGTGTCATTTAAAAATGACTGACATAATCCTTAATTAATGGCAATTTTTTATCATCACAGTTTATTTGCTTGCTTTATTTGCTGGTATCCAAAGAGGTACATATGATCATAATTAAATTCCCTAAACTCTTTTGCTGAAACATAGGAATCCATACGAAGTGTTTTCTGAATAGAAGTCCAATGACAGTAATTCTAATGTTTTCCAACATGCGGCCTTTCAATCAGAAGTCATTAAGCCAATGTAAAACGCGTGATCCAATATAACTACATGATCCCATAATATCCCACTGTCGATTCAGCCTTACTCAAAATAACGATGTCATACGTATGTGATCTGATCCAGCTGCCTCTAAATCAAAGCACTTCTTTCCCAGTGCTATCAGACTCTTCACCAGATCCCCCTACTTGTAATCAACAACAATGCAACATTTTCACAGTTTGCATGTCTACATTTGCATCAGCACAGACATTCTGCCCGCACATTTGAATTGCACATTTCAGGTGATGTATGTTGTCAGTATTGTATCTGTGTCAGCTTAAAGCACTGCACTACTTAGCCCTCCTAAGGGATTAACGTTCTGTATATGACAATTGCCCTAAGGGTCAAAAATGACCCGCCTTCACTAAACCCCTAAAATAAAGCAGCTTGTTTATTGTCATGTTTCTTACAGCAGCATGCTGTGCCACCAGCAATTTCCGCCGGCCTCGATCATGTGGCAATAAAGACTCTGGTTCTGAAAAGAGAGGCACTCAGCGACAGCAAGAGGGCTGATCCTCAGGCCTCCATTGTGGGCAATGGACCAGGACAGCAGAAATCTCTGTGGGATCACGGGGTGCTACATTTTCTGGGAATGACAGTAACTGAGCTCGGCTCGGATATGTGACGAGGCTTTAAGCTTTAATGCTGGGATGAAAATTGCTCTTGTATCCTTGGGTGAGGTAGATAATTAGCTTCCTTCCATTGCAAACAAGTACTTCACCTAGTAATGTGTAGGACCGCTGCAAGGAACTGTCCCCACACATGAGAGACAGCTAAATACTAAATAAATAATGTCGTTTGACTTCAGTAATGAGAAAGGCGTCTCCTTTCTCCAGCAGGCCATTATGATGATCACAGTTTAGAAATATGCCACATATTTGCAATGATCCGTCACTCAACTAGTCTTGTCTGCTCACTTCTAACTATGCACAGACATCCATAACTTCAAAGAGGGGGGTCCCCTGCAAAGAAAGCATATGGAAAGGAAAACTTTGCAAACGATGCAAACAGTTGGGGGAGGCTGTTGGGTGAGATGTCACTTCTAAGACAACTCATGAGAATCAGGCTGGAGTCACTGCTTACTTAGAGCTCCTGGAAGAGCTTATGTCTGCGTGCAAAAAGCCTCTACTTTTAGTGGACCTTTGCCCCTTACTGGCTCTTTGCCTCACCCTTGCTGTCTGTGCCACCCCCCATGCCCTCTGCCCACTGTCCACGGATAACAAGATGGTCTGACATGTGATTTAGGAGAGCAAATTCAATTACAGGAGTGCCAAAGAGCTTCACTTCTCCATTAGAAACGCTGAATCAGGGGGGGAACTGATGACCCCAGCATCGGCCAGTCAGCTCCAGCCTCCCCATCCTGCCTCCCACAGTCTTTCATTTTAATGGTGTAACAGTCTAATGGGTGAAAGGCGTGAAGAGCAACAGTGCTATAGTCATCAGTGGAAAAGGTCAACACGGTCGTAGATGTCAAATCCCCAGACTGGCGTTATGTCATAAAGTTAACAGCTCCACTAGACTAATCCCTCTAGTAGGCTCTCAGCTACCCTTCCTCATACTATGAACAAGGTCATGAGAGTTAACCAGGCCATCTAGAAGCTACAGAAACTCTTCCTTGGTGAATCTACCTATACCAATGACATCATATGACAGCCGTGCTTGGTATTATTATGATTCATGATACTCAGAACCAAACCATTGTTTCGGTCTTGCTTTTGCATCGGGGGTGATGGCCCGATAATATAGTACCACAGTTTTATTCCAGTTGGGACTTTCTGAAAAGTGTCCCATCTGTGACGGCTAAGGATCGGCACTTCTGCTTGCTGGATGCATGCTGGGGAAAGCGGAAACCCCCTAGGATGACGTGAGGTAAACAATCCTACTGACGCCCTTCTACAATGACATCATGGCCTCCACGGGCGAGAAACGTCACACACCGAGCTCGACCTGTGAGCTGGCAGCTAATACCTTATTCATGGAAACAAACTAGCCGACAAGACTCTCTCCAGGCTATGTAACTGCCTTCAAGGGCTGCCCAATCCACGAAAGCCATAAAAATTAAAACATAAATAAACAAAATACCAACAAAAAGTAACACTTCTCAAAAATGTCAGATTCCTGTCAGGTTATAAAACACGTAGATGTGACAGGGTATAAAAGTAAGCAGGTAGACATAAACAAGACTATTTGTCATTTCTGGTTTACCTCACAACGACGATAACAAAGTCGGAGGCTGATTAGCATCGGAAATGTTTCCACCAACAACACCCCGTCCGTCGGGGAGACAGAACCGCAGGTAAGTGATGGACCGCGGTTCATTCGCTCACAGATGCGCTCACCATTGTCATATCTGCCTGAAGCGATAAAAGTTCCGCTCTTGGTGGCATCAACACTTTCCATGCATTTTGTTGACTAGAGGCAGCCTTTGATGTTATGCTTTTACCGAGTGGAGGATGCTGTATATTGATACACAACAGTAATTAAGCTGTAATGAGTTGATACATCCTCCAAATCGTTATAGGTAGAATTAAGTATTGAATATATATATCATGCACAGCATAAGAATCATTTATAGTATATTATATAAATGTGAGATGCATAAAATGGTGTCATTGTTGTAAGAGAAAAGTGGAGCATTAGGGTAGTTTTTTTAGCTATTAAAACTATTACAATTTAACTAACTTATTGTTATAATCATCTAAATGATATTTCAGCATTCTTTGATCTGCCGTGTTTCTACACTGTGGTTTGTGGGGTGCATTAACCTGCCATCCTCCTGATCCTGAGAGTGAATAAAATGCCCAGCGGTAGCATCGCGGTCCAGGAGTCTCACCTTTGGGTTCATTGTGCTCCACCTTACGCAGGAGGGTGGGTCAGATTCTGATCCGGTCAGCCAAGGTCCAGTCAGGTCGGGTCTCCCCCTTCCGATCGCCGGGCAAGCAGGTCCCTGGAATGGAGAGGGGGGGCAGGCAGGTTTGCTAACTAACTGGTGAATTGGGACACAGAGCCTCGCCTACATTCGCCACCTGGATTTACGACCCCCTCGTTACTCACCTGCTGTTGAAGGCGCACTTCGCTGTGCTGCGGGGTGGGTGTCCTAGTTCTTCCCTCTCCAGTACAGCCCCCCACTCCTGAAACCCCACACACAGCTGCCCGGACCGGGACTCTCAACCGATTCGAGCCCTCAAAGTGTTTTCTTCCGGTAGCCTTAGCATGAAGACGCAGTGAGACCCCTGCTCGCAAATAAGAAAATGGGGAGAGGAGGCTGCAGTCGCTCTGCGCGCAGCTCTGGGACAGAAGGAGGACAGTGTGGGTGTCTCATTCACTGTGGGGGGGGGTGACCTCTCTACATCAGGCGAGCGCTGCATCTCTCGTCAGCCGTGCTCTATTTATGGGTGGGGACACCCTTGGCATAAAAGCAGCCATTGGAGAGGGTCAGAGCGCCATGAGACAGGGAACCAACGAGAATCAGGCTTCTCGTATGCTGTAAAAGGTAAAAGAACGCGGGCAAGTGACCAGGGAGTGAAGGAAGAGAATGGGGACACGGTGCAAGACGTATTACATAAGACTGACGTTACGACTGCGCTCCACATTTAGAATGGGATGGATGCCCTCTGAATCTGAGGGTCAGAGGTCATGTCCTTTCTCTCCTTTGGATCGCCGCAAACAGCAATGACTTCCAGCTTGGGGAACCACAGCCCCTAGCCACATGTGCTGCTTACTTTTGTAAAGGGTTCACATCGGCTGATTATGATCATTAGCCCGACCCAAAATCGCGAAATAAGCCTTAGGAGAGCTTTGTAATAATGAGCAGGGGTGCTAAATAGGCACAGTTTTGCTTCTCCGTAGACTGACACAGGGAAAAGTCTGCTTTAAAAAAGCTATGTCTAGTGATCTCCTATGGCGCCCTCTGCAGGCCAAATGGGTGTGAGGAACAGTAGAATTGATGTAAGTGATGTAGCTGCGGATGGTGCCCCAGAAAGGGGTGAGAGATTTTTTTTTATCATGCAATAGCATGCAGGAAGATTTTGGAGTAAGTAATCTTTTTTTTAAAAAGGAGCTACTGGATATCCGAATTTCCCCCTTGGGGATAAATAAAGTATGTATGTATGTATGTATGTATCTATCTATCTATCTATCTATCTATCTATCTATCTAAAAGCTCACAATACTGTAACATAAATATTGCAACCAGCATGGACAATATAGCCATACTGATTAAGTGCCTAATCATGATTAAGTGCCATCAAGTCTGCATTAACGCCTATAAACAGTGTTAACTAACTACACTGCTCAAAAAATTAAAGGAACATTTTTAATCGGAGTATAGCATCAAGTCAATTAAATATCTGGGATATTGATCTGGTCAGTTAAATAGCAGAGGGGTTTGTTAATCAGTTTCAGCTGCTTTGGTGTTAATGGTGTTAATTTACAAGCTGCTCTAGAGGGGCAACAATGAGACGACCCCCAAAACAGGAATGGTTTAACCAGTGGAGGCCACTGACGTTTTTCCCTCCTCATCTTTTCTGATTGTTTTCACTAGTTTTGGCTACGGTCAGTGTCACTACTGGTAGCATGAGGTGATTCCTGGACCCAACAGAGGTTGCACAGGTAGTCAAACTCACCTCCACGATGGTGCATCAATACGTGTCATTGGAAGAATTTTTGCTGTGTCTCCCAGCACAGTCTCAAGGCTATGGAGGAGAATCCAGGAGACAGGCAGTTACCCACGGGAGCTGGACAGGGCCGTAGAAGGTCCTTAAGCCATCAGCAGGACCAGTATCTGCTCCTTTGTGGAAGGAGGAACAGAATGAGGACTGCCAGAGCCCTACAAAATGACCTCCAGCAGGCCACTGGTGTGAAAGTCTCTGACCAAACATTCAGAAACAGACTTCATGAGGGTGGCCTGACTGTCCTCTAGCGGGCCCTCTGCTCACTGCCCGGTACCCTGGAGCTCAATTGGCATTTTCCATAGAATACCAGAATTGGCTGGTCCGCCACTGTGCTTTTCATAGATGAGAGCAGGTTCACCCTGAGCATATGTAACAGACGTGAAAGGGTCTGATGTCAGGCATGCATACAAGCACATGGGGGCCATACAAACTACTGAGTATGATTTTGAGTTTCTGCAATGATATTTCTGCAAAATAGACTAGCCTGACGCATCGTTTTTTGACTTTGATTTTTGGGGTGTCTTTAAATTCAGCCCTCTGTAGGTTGATAATTTTCAATTCTATCAAACATGGCATCCATTCATTCCTAACACATTACCTAGTCCATATCAGTATAGATATCCAGCATGATTTTTTTCTCATTGAGATCTGATGTGTTTTCAAAGTGTTCCTCTAATTCTTTTGAGCAGTGTAGTTCAAATGTAGTTACCGCTTGTATCGAGATTCTTCTGGTTACTCCAAACTACAGGCACGCCCACGGATGGAGGCAAAATAACTAGCATGGCCCCGGAAGTCGAGTAACAGAGGTTACTGAGTGACGCTAGAAATGGCCCAAAGATGCTACAACCACAATTCCAAAAAAGTTGGGACGTGCAAATTGTAAATAAAAACAGATTGCAATGATATGGAAATTTCATAAACCCATATTTTATTCAAAACAGAACACAGAAAACATATTAAATGTTTAAACTGAGAAAATGTATCATTTTTAGGGAAAATAAGGTCATTTTGAATGCCATGGTAGCGACACGTCCCAGAAAAATTAGGACAAGGTCATGTTTACCACTGTGTGACACCACCTCTTCTTTTAACAACAGTCTGTGAACATCTGGGGACTGAGGAGAACAGTTGCTCGAGTTTTGGGAGAGGAATGTTGTCCCATTCTTGTCTGATACAGGATTCTAGTTGCTCAACTGTCCTAGGTCTTCTGTGTCATATTTTTCTTTTTATGATGCG
>JAODLC010000123.1:23241922-23262468 GCA_026781145.1 Hippopotamyrus pictus | reverse complement strand
TATATATATATATATATATATATATACACACACACACACACACACACACACACACACACACACACACACACACACACTGATTCTGATTGGTCAGAGGCTTCACACCTGGCTCACAGGCGAAGGAAAGCTGGAAAACCAGCAGTGCTCGGACCTCGAGGACCGTGATTTGAATAATAGGGATATATAGCAATATTTAGGGCAAAGATGTTAGACACTGCAATGTGGATTATTTCCTTTTAAGACATTTATATGCCTGGTTGGCTCCCATGGGAGAGTCTATTACAGCTGCTTTGCCATTTATTAATACAATAAAACAAACATATAAAACAGAATCTATTATTTCTATAAGTATACAATAACCAGACCAGCCGCTGCTTGGAGAATGGAAAAAAAAACACATCGACTGAGACTGTAATGGACCCTAAGGACTCTCACAAACGGTAGAAGATCCTGAAAAAGAGGGACCTTCCGAACCCCGTGACATCCTCCCCCCTTCAGTACGGCCCCACAGGAAAGAGGCCCTTCCACAGTGCTGTCCCAGCCCTCCTGTAACTGGGTTCCCGCGGTAACCAGCTTATGGATATTCTCTATTCATGTATCCAGCGTATGGTTAACTAATAACCACAAATGACTACAGTCAACACCACTGTAGAAATTAAGGTCCAGGGTCAACCAAAAGTAGTAAAAACTTTAATTCAGGATTTAATCAGTCTCTTCAGTACACAGAATTGCACTGATCCAAGAAAGTTAACGACATGTAGCCCGGATGTACTCCATTTGACATCCCAGTGTCCCGCACCACGGTACATGGCAGGAAAACCCTGTGACCACAACAGGCATTCATATGACACTGCCACCTACTGGTGACAAGTTGTTGTAGCATGTCTCATAGCTCAACAGAGATCTCTTGCTGAAACCACCAGTGTGGTTCAAATGGCCCTTAGGACCTGACTGGAGAGACGAGGCCGACGCCGGCACAGCGCGCCGTGTGACACATCTGCCGACCGCTGGCACCCTGCCTCCCGTTCACACGTCCTCCTGGGCTCCTGCAGTCAGCTGCTTCTCGAAGTCCTCCTCGCTGATCTTTCCCTTCTTCAGCCGCTTCAGTAGCCGTGTGTCGTTCAGCAACTCGTTCATGTCCGCCTCATCGACGTCAGAGCCCTGCGGCGAAACAGCAGTGTTAGCTGGGTGGTGGGCATGGGCCAACAGGTGACGCCGAGGTTTAGGAGCTAGATCGGGGTGGGGAACCTGTTCCATGGAGGGCCGGTGTGGGAGCGGGTTTTTGGGATGACCTCTCAATCAGCCAATAATAAAACAGTGGTTCTCCACTCCAGTCCAGGGGACTGACTACTATTGGCTGATTGAGAGGCCATCCCAAAAGCCCACACCCCTGAGCTACATGAAGGTCTAACAGTACCCGAGTTCAACGAGTAGGTTTAATTACAGGCCACTGTGCCCTGAATGCCCAGCCGCTTGTGTTTTATACACATCGCTTTGGCCATGCATGAAAGCAAGGCTGAGGATGGAGACAAAAGGAGCACCTCATCCTGTTTCCTTTTCGCAGACATCTTTCTCTTTCTGTCTTTCTTGGACTTCTGCTTCGACCAGGCCTTGTTCTTCACAAAGGCCTTCCTGGGGGCCGCAGGTCTCGTCGCCTCCCTGTCCCTCTGCTCCGCCAGCTGTTTCTGCCTCTGCTTCTCCCGATTCTTGTCTTTGTAGCGGATGGCGTCGGTGTCTACGGCCTCCTCCACGAAGTTAGGAAACGTCTTCCCTTTCAACTCGGGCATCCGGGGCATCCGGAGCAGAGCAAAGCCCCGAGCAAGGGCAGCGAAATCCAGATCTACCCCAGAAAAGGGCAGGGAATGACAGGTTAGAGCACTGCCAGGTTCCAATGTGTATCTCACTCATACAGACTTCACAGCGAATCCCTTTAGAACATGACAAATCATGATAAATTTCATCATCGATGTATAATTATGGCAAAATATACAGTGTCCCATTGTGATATAGGCTGACCTTTGACCCGGAAGATGAGGCTGCACTCGTGCTTGGCGTAAGCCTGGACGTGGGAGACGAAGGCACGCATACCCCGCTCGTACACGGCGCGGTCGCTAAGGGCTGCAGCCTTCAGCTTGGGCAGCACGTCCACTACATCCTTCACTGGAGACATCTGCTGCAGAGGACACTGGAGGGCAGGACACAGTTAGCCTGTCAGACTTCCTTTAGTCTTGGGCAGGAACCTTCAGTTACCAAGCTGTTTCTCCCGCATTTCACTCCTTCATTAAAACACGACTAGCCTTCACCGCCAAAGTAGGCCATCTTAGACTTACCCTAGTTTCATGTTCAAAATTAATCCCACAGGGCTGCTATGCAGCTCGCAAACTGAAATGGTTGCATGTTCCAGAGGCAGTACGATTTCCCTGCACATGACTTAAGCAAATCTGACAAAATAGGCACCTTCTGGTTGATGGACAGAAAGTTGACATAAGACTCTTCCATGGGAAGGAGGAAAACCAGGGCGCTGCCTTGGTGGCCGATGCGCGCTGTGCGGCCGCACCGGTGAACGAAGGCACTAGGAAGAATGGAATCATGTCAGGGTCGGCCCTCATCGACAGGCTGTGCTTCGATTGGGTGTTCCTCCCACGGGTGGGTGGTGCCTGTTATGCAACGACCAATACCAGGCGTTGCTGGGCGGGTCGTACTGCAGCACCCAGTTGACCTCTGGGATGTCAATGCCACGTGCCATAACGTCCGTGCAGACGAGGATGCCGCTGGAAAACAGCACAGACAATCCACACATTTCCCAAATGAATACACTGGAAGGTTAGAATGGCACTGAGGGGGACATTGGCATCAAGGTCATTCTGCAAGGACTGAAACAAAAGAAACGGAAGAATTGAGGAGTTCATATTTCTAGAAATATCCTGTGAAAATGCATGGCTGTCCATAGCAGAAGTGCAAAATCTGTGTGTGCCATTTGGGATAAAGAGCAGAGCTTCTGACTCTTTCACCCAACAGAACATCCTTACCTCTTCAACTTTCGAAACTCCGAGAAGATCTTGTTGCGCTTGTGCTTCATCTTGCCATGGATGCAGTGGACCGGAACGTTCTTGACCAGCAGCTCCAAGGCCCTGCCGAAGTACTCCACGCAGGCGCAGGTGCTGTGGGGTCAGGAAGTGCGTGGTTAGCGGCACCGTGCCAGGATCAGCGCCGGGTCGGTGAGCTGGCGGGCACCTGCCTGAAGAACACCAGCTGCTTCTCATGCTTGTGCTGCCTGAGGAAGGCCACCATGGTGTTAAACTTCTCTTCTGCCCGGCACACCTAGGACAGAGAGCAGAAAATGTGATGCGGCAACACAACATGCCGGGAGAGAAGCCAGCTTGAAACCCACAAATTAATGGCAACGTAAACAGAATGACCTTTGACCTAACAGGACAGGGGAAGGTGATTCTCCCTCAATGCGCTGTGACAGATTTTCACTGGTGGTTCTGGATTATCTCAGTACCATAACTGGTTTCTTGAGTGTGCTGGATGTTCTTATGGGGCTTCTGGGACCATCATCTTCCAAAATGTCATTTCACCCCCATTCCAGGAGTAATCACCCAAACGACGGCAGGGGATGACATCGCGGGTTACCATGTAGTAGTTGCAGAGCCGGGCTGGGGTCTTCTGGACGCTGCTGGCTGCCACCCCTTTCTCCTTGACAGTGATTCGCACTGGGTTGCGCAGACCGGCCCTGACCAGCTTCTCCAGCTCCTGGGTCTGTGTGGCCGAGAACAGACCTGTGCGACGCTGCTTGGGCAGGAATCCCAGGATGGTGTTCAGACTGGAGACATGGAGAGCTGTTTCAGTTTGCTATCAGTGTGCAATGTTTTATAAGTCCTGGTGTACATCATGCATACTTTTTTAGTTCCTGCGAAGAATAATTAAAATATACACAATAATACAAATGATTTATTTGCCAAAAGCAAAGGGGATAAAAATCTGAAGATTCTAAAATTAAATAATGCAAAAAAGAGAGACAGATTCCAATGGATCTCAGACAGACAGATTCCAATGGGCCTCAGACAGACAGATTCCAATGGATCTCAGACAGACAGATTCCAATGGATCTCAGACAGACAGATTCCAATGGGCCTCAGACACCTTGCTTCAAACCCCATGTCCAGCAGTCGATCGGCCTCATCCAGGACTAGGACTTCTAGAGACTTCACGCTGTTCACCATATCCAGCCCATCTGCCTTCCTCCGGAACATGTCCTCTATCCGGCCTGGGGTCCCGATCACAATGTTGGCCCTGTGGTTTACATTTATATATTTAACAGGCACTTTAATCCAAAGCGACATACAATCAAGAATGGAGTGTCGGCCAGCCACTGAGTCCTAACCAGCTGAACCAGACACCGCCCTGAAGAGAAAGTGCATTGGCTAGGAACTGGACCAGGGCCTCCCACGTGGCAAGCAAGAATTCTACCATTGTAGCACTAATGCACCAGTTGTCAAGGACATGTCATGTAAAGTCTCATAAGTATGGCAACCCACAATTCAGGTAAAAAAAAATAAAAAATCCTTTAAAAATTACCCCACCTACAGAAACAAGCTGAAGGTTTGCAAGAAACCCTAATAGTTCAGAAAAAGCACAGCAAAATAGTTACCCATGGGTCTTCAGCTTCTCCACGTCCTCAGCTGGGTTGCTCCCTCCAATCAGAAGTATTTGACTGCCATAAAAGGGATCGATTAAGGTGGGAGAACCACTAAAGAGCGCAAAAAAAGTAAACAAAGTGTTGTGCAGCTAACCTGAACTGAGGGAAGCGCCTGAGGAACCCGCCCACCACCTCGCTGATCTGAATGGCCAGCTCTCGCGTGGGAGTGACTATCAACGCACCCACCTGGAATCGCAGCATCTGGTCACTCCGATGGCTCTCCAAACTCACACGCAACCCAACTCAAGCTTCTCATAAAAAAAACGCTGCTTTGCCCGTAACGCACCTGCATTTTCTTTAGCTTCTGCTCGCGCTTCAGAAGGATCTGCAGTACGGGAATAACGAAAGCCAGCGTCTTTCCGCTGCCTGTCACCTGTATTCAATAGTAAGACAAGTGTGTAACTATAAACAATCGCACGACGTAAGCTACTTACGTAGAATAAGCTACAGAAATAGTCATATATAACTTACCGCTTCGGCCGCCACATCTTTATTACTCATGAACAGGGGGATGCACGCAGACTGAAAGACACATTATGTATACTTTAACTTATAAGACTCAAACACAGTGCTGAATAACCTGCGTCATGTGTTGTACCAGCGGTCAATACGTATCGGGTTGCCGAGTGATACCTGAACAGGGGTCATATGTGTGAAGTTCAGCTCCGCCAGTGTCTGCAAAATGCCGTCATTCAGTTTCACCGGTAAACCATCCCATTTTCCCTCCGTTACAGTCTCCATTGCTTTCTAGATGTACGTGAAACAGGAGCGACTGTGAAAATACACGTGTTCAAGACTTCCGGTACACCCAGAATTGTCGTCCGAGTGGAAACGTGGGACGGGCGAGAGGAGGGGCGTGTGCTTTCCAAATACAGAACAAATCTTTTAATGAGCGAATCTAATATTTTAATCCTGTTTTTAAAAAGTTTTACCCTCTTGTGCAACGTTTGTTTCTTTCCAAATTACAACTAATGTATGTTTGGTAACGTTTTAATTTTTCATTAATCTATGATAGACTGCACATAATTCAACTATGCTTCACACAATCAATAAAAAAGACAAAACTTTAAGAATGGTGTGTTTTTATTTATTAAACCTGGATCATATTCAACACCCATCAGCATCTAAACTCTGCCACAGTTCGATCATGATGACATTTTGCACTGCAATCCTCATAGGAGCCACAATCCCATCCACAACCTACTGAAATTTGTAAACTGAAAAAAGGCCATTGACCCCAAATATCTGTTCCAAAAAAGAAATTAAATATACAAAATTGTATCTCTGATTTGTTGAATGATCCAAAAAAAAAAAAAAGGTACAAGTAAGTATTTTACACCAGTCACTACCATAATTCGCTCCCTTAACTTACTGTAACCTCAACATCAAATTTAAATCTCCTGTTTCACATACATAAACAATGCAATATGTGCCTTGGAAATGTTGTGGGAGGGTTAAATCCTAAAGCCATTTGCTGGACAGACAGCTACCAGAAACATCCATATTAACTTAATATCCATTTAAAGAGTTCGTACAGAATACATCACATCTCCTTCTGCTTCACCTTTGCTGCTGTACGGCTCCTGTGTTTAAAATGGACAGGGTAGAAAACATCTGACACTTGGACAAGTTCTGGCTTTTATACTAAGACAGTAACAGTTAGGAAGTTGAGTTCACCAAGATATACAAGCCTGAATCTGCCCCCCCCCAGCTGAACGTGTGCTGACTGTCATCCACGGGAGGCTCCAGTGTAACTGCGACATAGTTTACACATGATGCTTAATAACATGAACTAAAGGGAAACTGCCCATATCACACTGGTTACTGCAGAAAATAAAATCCCAGAATAAAATCAAAGTGATTACAATCATTCTTTATATTCTATAGATCGCAGCTCTGAAAACTTCAGAGTTGACAACTCCCAGAAGTGTGCGTGTGGAATCGAAAACAAAACACCATATTACAACAGTAAAATAAAAAAAAATAATAATAATAAAAAGCTATAATCAATCCATTCATCTTCCAATCCCATATCTGGGACAAGATAGTGGGGAAAAGCTATAATGAAGATCATAACTGTGGGGGTGGGGGGGCACATTTACGTAGACCTGGTCTCCTGACATCCAATCCAATGCTGAAGCCGACAGTGTGAGCAGACTTTTGGTACTTCAAATGGTGGACCACACAGGGCCTATCCTACACCACTCTCCGCACTTCGAAGAACCGCTTAAGGTAGTATATCTGTCCGAGCGTCATGGCAACAAGGACAAGCGCCTCGAAGAACGACCACAGCACCACCCTGCTGTTGGTGTTGTCATTGACTGGAGGGAAGGAGAAGCAGAGAGTCAAACAGCAGCAACAAAAACAGACGTTATCAACCTCACAGGACAGTTAGTGCCTTTAATCCGGAAAACACATCCTACGCTGGACAGCTTCCCAGTACTTACTTGCTCTGTGTATTCGCTCCCGAACCTCCATGTACTCCTGTTCGTGTTTGACCGCCGTCATGGCAACTGCCAGCTCATTGATCATCTCCTCCAGCTTGTTCTGGTGTGCTGGTGACACAGAGGAGAAGGGAGATCCCAGTGAGGACTGAAAACCATCCATCCCCCAGCACTGAGCAAAAACGAACTGCGTGCAGTTATGTCCCAAAGTCTGTTACCCTCAACTCCCTATTTAACTGCAATAATCTCAGAAAGCACTGTGATAAATGACAAATCCTGCGAAATAGTTTGAAACGAGCGACACAAAATGGCTTGAAGCAAAGATGAGAGCAACAATATTTATGTTCATGGCAAAATTCTACATAAGACCCAACGTTTTAACATGCATTACAGTATGCATTATTATGTCAAAAAGCACATTCATACAAGTGCATACAAATCTCACAGGTGTCGGTAACAGCTCTGCAGTGACGGATTAACCATAAGCTCATCGAGCAGAGAAGACAATGGGGCAAAACAGCAGTTTACAACAAAGCAAGGCGCCACCATTTACTTACAATACACCCACAAACAGAATAGGGCACACCGAGTCCCAAACAATCAAGGTTCATACATCCATATCTCATTAGTATAGCATCACAACTGAGCACTGTGACTTAAAATTTTACTTATTTTCTTGAATTCACAGCAAAATGTTTATTTTTTTTTAACTCAAAGTGGAGGTGAGTGCATTCTGCACATTAGACCAGGGGCACGCCCGCGAACACATATATACACCCAACCAGTGCTTCATGCTGTCTAGAACATACCATCCCAGCTTTCACCATCGCCTGAAAGGAGTGAATTTGAACAGAATAAAAGGATGGAGGGATTAAAGGAGAAAACACTGGCACTGGGTTCAGAAACCTGCTTGACAGGATGCACACATAAACACAACAAGCATAAAGACCAAAAACCTATAAATACAAAAATCTGGAAACAAATAACATGTGATGCTTACAGACAGATTAAAACAGCAAATCACACGACCTGCGACTCTGTAACCCCCCCACCTCCCCAAGACTTCAACCACTGACCTTCTGTCTCCATGTCCTGGCCCTTGGGGGCCTCTCCAATATCAATGGTGAACATGACGATCTTGGGAGTCATGGTGGACATCTTATTGCTGAAGCAGAACTTGTATGTGCCATCCATGTGGGCTGCCACAGAGTACTTGCCACTTGACTCCCGGTCTCCTTTATAAATCTGTTTGCCATCAGGCCCTGTAATCTGAAATTTCAGACGATGGAAACATTAACCCATTATAAATAAATGGCCCATTGACATTCATGCCAACAGCTCACATAAATTTCTTTGTCTGTAAGAAGCCTGTCTTCTGAATTCTAGGGCAGTTTTCTGCAGGGATGCATGCTGCACAAGACCTATATTAAACCCTGCACTGGGAATTTTAGCCCAAAAAATCCCCTGCATTCAGCTCCAGACAGAGGAGCACCTCCGCACAAAAGGCACCATAAAATAAGTCTCACATGATTCATTATATCTTTATAATGAATGACAGAAAATACATAAGATTCAAGAAATGACAGCTAATACAACTTCAACTAACTGCTGCTCATTTAATGAGCTGAAACCCAACCATAGTTTGAAAATGTAGGGGGCCATGTCGAAAGAGTGTTGACCCTAGTGCAGACCTAGAAATGGGAATGTATGTGATCCTGTATGTCGACGACACCTTCACATGGCCCAATGAAGGAAGGATGACAAGATTACAGGACGACTATCAAGATCAGGTGAGAAAAACAAAGCTAGACAGACAACAAACGAGTCCAGACACTTTTAAGGCAACTCCTATTGTCAGGTATTCCTAAGATATATACATCCATAAGTCCTTAGACCGGCCACACACATTCCGTTCGGATGTCATATTTAACAGGTATACAATACAGGTACAGGCCTGGAACCGGGCGGCGTATGTGTATTTGCGTTGTCCGCCAATCATGGTGATGGTGTGACACTACTTTATTTCACAAAATTAGACTCCACCTCATTTTCCATATATTCAAGTCAGCAGCAGACCACCACACGAGCATCAGGTTAATAGCATTGGAATACCGGCGGTTATTGCCAAGATGCTAAAAAATAAGACGAAACTCCATGTTGAGTAGCAATCACTAACTGCAAAAGCCGTGGAACAGCTGTCCCAGAACACTGACAGGTAATACGTCTACCAGAATACGACAGGTGTGTAGAAGCACTCAGTTAATTTTAACGTATATAATACTTAATGATCCTTCATAACCAATGTGTCCTCGTACTGCCGACTAGGTTTTAGAGAAATAATTTAGCGCCAATGCGAGGCCTTAGATATAGTGTTCCGGGCCTCACCTCCACATCGATGTCCAGGAAGCCCCCCTCTGCAACTTCAAACATCAAGCCCATTTTGGTTCCCGAATTGACCCGTTCGAAGAAGCACTCCTCCGCATGAGCGTCTATACTGACGAAGTAGCCGGAGGCCGTGGCGGACAGAAAGCCCACAAGGACGAGGGACTCCGCCAGGGTGAACATCGTCGTCTGGAGCGGATGGCGGCTCGACCACCCTTATTTCCGCTGCGCGTTAGCGCGTAGAGTACAAAAGGGGAGCTATGGGGCGAAAGCGTAAGGGACACAAAACCCTGGACGACACCGCTGTACAAAAGTGGAGTTTAAGGTTCTCTGTGTTACAAGCAGGTAGTAAGAACGTACAGCTTAGCCACAACTGCCACGTAAAGTATTAAACGAGTCGCGACGAGGGACAAACTACACTGTCCACTCTTCTCCGATGGAGTGAATGTTACGAATGCAGTGCACTGTTGCCACCTACTGTTCAGGAGGACGAACGCGGTAAACACGATCCATCGTATAAATCACTATCAGTGTCACCAAACACTGAAATTTCATTCATGCATTGTGACTTCTGAAAAACACGAAACGGCAATTATGTGTATTATAAGAGTTTGCAGGGCTTAACTTTTCTGAAACGCTCATTAATTCTGCCTGAATGAACAACGAATCGCTAATTTTAGTAAGACTTTTAGCTATAGAAAACCTGGGGGCGCGGGAGGTTCAGAGGGACAGTGCTACTGCAAAACATTTCACACAGACATCTTCCTCCGACGAAACAATCTTGCATTCGCATGACACCGTCACGCTTAATTGTAGCCCCTTGCTGGCAATAATGTCTTCCCTTCAACTGACATACTGTTTGCTTTCAAATCGCGTGACAACGCGTCTAACCATATTATTATCCTTCTGAAGTACGCAACCGCAATACATCCCCAAGGTTTAAAGTCCTACTGCCTGGGTTGTACTGCGCATGTCAAACATCCAAGTTCCGCTTCTGGCGCACGTTTGATGACGTAACACCATCGGCAGCCAGTACATTCTGTCGCGCAGAGGCCTGGGGACTTTTTTTGTTTGTTTTTTTATGTTTTGAAAAAATATCTGCATCTCAGCTACGTCAGTGTTTGCCTTGACTGAGTCCATATGTTTATGAGGCATTGCGTTTGGTCTGCGGACGGCCGAGCGGTGTAGCCGGAGGCTGACTTTGGTATTTGGGTAGCACGCCAGCTGGACTCGGAGGCTAGAAGCCTTTGGGGAGGGGGGACAAATCAAAATAGTAAAGGCGAAAGATGACATCTCGAAGGTACGGTTCGACTGGAAACGACGTTGCCGAGCTCCGCCTGGGCTGTCAGCACAGACAGCCCTGAATGAGTTTTCGGCTCTCTTGATTTTTGGAGAAGAAAGGGGGCGTTGTTAGATTATAGTCTGTTAGAACCCTTTGCATCATAAGTTATCAACTTCCTCGCTGGTTAAAATTTGATAGCTGCTGGGGTTACCGCTTAACTCTGCATATTTAATTTCTGCTCCGCTATTCTCGGTTATATAGAGATTTATATAACTCGTTAAACGTCAGTTAGTAGCGAGGAGTTTCCAAATACCCGCCTGCGTCTTGCACTCATTGCTTTTGCATAAGGACACCGTCCAGAAAAAAGTGACCGCAAATTATTCCACAACATCTGGTTCCGCAGATGGCCGATCTTCAGCTAAATCGTGTCAACGAGCAGTTCCTAATTAACTCACTAATGGGTTAAAACGAACTCGTTAGCTAAAACGGGATAGCAGTACTAACCCTCAGGTCGTTATTATTTAGGCTGATGTGTGACGTATTGGTTCCGTGATTTGACCTGTGAATCGATAACGCAGGTGGTTCCATCCGAACATCACCGGTGTGGAGGCGGAGAACCTTCTGCTAACCCGCGGAGTGGACGGCAGCTTCCTGGCGCGACCCAGTAAGAGCAACCCCGGAGACTTCACGTTATCTGTCAGGTGAGGTCTCTCCAGAGCCGACTTAAACTGCACATGGCAGATATGGGCAACAGGTGGCACTGTGATTGAGGAACTGGACTTGCAGTCCTAATATTTATTTAGACATGTACCTAAATAAATATTAACCCGCATTACGTCACTAAATTATCGATTTTGCATTGTGCAAGAAAGATTACTCGAATACAATTAAATTTAGTAGCTGCCTTCATAATGACATAACATATATAATGCAAATACATATTTACATGTAAATAACTACTGGACAAAACAGCTTTTAGTAGCGGCCTCTCTAATGACGTAGTATTAACATTTATAAAGAATAGGAATTTACATGTGGGAATTCTTAGAGAAATATTTTGAATAAAGAAATCGTACACATTGCATTGTAATGTAAGTATATCAATTGATAGTAACAATAAGAGTAGTAATGATGATTGTTAAAAATAAAATGGTAGTAATGAACATAACAATGGACAGTAAGAAGTATTATTTTAGTGCCCATTTAGATGGCTGAAAGAGGCCTTTGAAACCTCTGGAGACTGAGGCTGATTTCAGATGAGCTGCAGCCTGCAGCTGCTTCCTCGGGTTTGTCTTGGTTAACAAAGGCACAGTTTGAATAGTTACTGGAATTGCATCCTGCCTATGCTGGAAATGTAAGCTTGTTGACATTACTGTCAGCTTTGAGGTCATCTTTCATTGTTGAGGTTACTTTCTACATTGGGAGTCACTGTCTTTTATGTAGAAATTTCAGCATCACTGCCTTGCAGGATCAAGTCAAATCAAATCACCTTTTTTTGTCGCATCACTAGAACAAGTGAACTAGTGAGTGAGAGTATTGGGTCAGGAGCTTCCTATCAGCAGTGCAGTACTTTTATATAAATTCAAATTGCACATGAAACAACTGTAGAACAGTATACATTCTACAAACGCACAAAGGAAACTATAATACATGATATAATACTATATAAATTCAGTACACCATAGAGCAGACAGACAGACTGTAGTTGTAACACAGTACAGTTTAGTACACCAGAGACATTCCCTAGTGCGGTGGGGAGTGGAGGTGGTGATCTGGAGGGTGCCTGATATTCAGTTGGAGTTCAGCATCCTTGTGACTTGGTGGAAGAAACTGTTCCGGAGCCTGCTGGTCTGACTCTTGATGCTGCGGTACCGTCTGCCTGATGGCAGCAGGGTGAGCAGAGCGCGGCTGGGGTGGCTGGGGTCCCTGATGATTTTTGTGGCTTTCCTCCTGCACCGCCTGGTGTAGGTGGCCTGCAGGGGGCAGTAGCAGGGTGAGCAGTGCGCGGCTGGGGTGGCTGGGGTCGCTGATGATTTCTGTGACTTTGCTCCAGCACTGCCTGGTGTAAGTGGTTTGCAGGGGTAGTAGTTCCCCTTTGATGACTTGTTCAGCAGAAGGCACCACCCTCTGCAGTGCTTTGTGGTTGAGGGCAGTGCCGCTTCTGTACCAGGCAGTGATGCATCTGATTAGGAGGCACAGAATAGCACATCTATAAAATGTCCTAAGGATGAGGGAGAACGCTTCCTGGAATATTTGCTTGCTGTCTTTTTGCCATAAGCGCCCTTGCTTAACAGTCATCTTCAGACTAATGCACTCCCCAGGTTATGATGGTCCATGTTATATTTCAATTTCACGATGGGTATGATTGTTCAATGAATTACTTGAATTATTCACACTTTATTATGAGAGAGGCTTTGTATTAATGATTTTGACCAACTCTAGGCTAATGTAGGTGTTCTAGGCATGTTTAATGTAAGGTAGGCTAGGCTAGGCTATAGTGTTTGTTAGCTGAGGTGTACTGTATTAAAATGGATTTTTTTTTTTTTTTTACAATATTTTCACCTTACGATAGATTTGTCGGAACGTAACCCAGGGACTGTCTGTAATTTCATTTGTCAGTCTTTTGAACTCCCACAGTAAATGTCCTTCGTCTTGTGAATTTCAAGTGTTTGGTGTCTTTCTGGTACCCGTCCGATGCCTCCATCTTGGTGCCTGTTGAAAAGCTGATGGTCACATTTTATTTAGTGTCACTACAGAACCATCACTCTTTGTGAATACATTAAAAATTGCACTGTTTTTTTGTCATTATACTATGTGCTTGGTTGGATAACATATATCGTCCCTGACTAATGAAAAACGTATATCTCCAAAAATCCATTACATGAGGAATGTGGAAAAAATGCATTTTCTCAGAGACTACTTTACAAAATATACCTAAAACACCGTAAGGAGACGCCCTCAGTGCCACGAAGAGAAACCATCAGCCGTCAGTGAAGGTTTAATATTTGTGAATTATGGTCAGTGTCAGCAAGATGCAGACTAATTTCTCATTATATTAACAATTAATGATGTTAATTAGCTACCAAATTTAAGTTGTTAAAATTAGTGCTGTAAAGTAATCAATACAAATTATCTTAATGAATACAGATGTTAACTAGTACAAACATAAATAATTGCTATGTAGATGACTTCATAAAACATTTTTCATTAGTTAATTAGATATCAAATGCTATCAGTAGACAGGAGAATGGATATTTTCCACCTACAGTAAAAAAAAAGTCTTCAAAAAGTGGACATGCGTGTTTTTTTATTGGACAGTGACAATGTGAAATATTTGTTTTTACTGTCAGCCCAAGGGTCAGAAGTATGAATTTCTTTGTTTCTTGATGCACCTTCTTTCCTCAGACGTAGTGGATCAGTCACCCATATCAAGATCCAGAACACTGGGGACTACTATGACCTTTATGGGGGGGAGAAGTTTGCCACACTGGCAGAGCTGGTCCAGTACTACATGGAGCACCACGGGCAGCTGAAGGAGAAGAACGGTGACGTCATCGAGCTGAAGTACCCGCTGAACTGCGCTGACCCCACGTCCGAGAGGTGCGGGCTAAACAGCCATGTCGTCACGGTGGAAATCTGGGTCTGCTTCTCACTGAATTTTAGATCAGATCCCAGTGTGAGCTAAAGACCTGAAGCTGAGGTTGGGGTCGGGCTGCATGAGTGGTGGAAGCCCCAAACCTGACCATTCATGCCCTTCCAGATGGTTTCATGGTCACCTCTCGGGCCGTGAGGCAGAGAAGCTGCTGACGGAGAAGGGAAAGAATGGAAGCTTCCTGGTGCGGGAGAGCCAGAGCCACCCGGGCGACTTCGTGCTGTCCGTCCGCACCGGCGACGACAAGACGGACAGCAGCGACAGCAAGCCTAAGGTCACCCACGTCATGATTCGCTGCCAGGTACCTTCACTGGACCAATTGTTGAGGTGCGGGGGCGGGGATGCCTTTATGTGGCAGACTCATTGGTGAATGATCCCGTCTGCTTTTAAGGGATTGGTGCCTTGGGTTTCAGGACCGGCTATGTAAGAAGGTGGGGCCTCAAGTTTGGTCTCAGTTTGCCAAGTGCCCTGTCTGTCCCACAGCACGACATGAAATACGACGTCGGAGGCGGGGAGAAGTTTGACTCCCTCACGGACCTGGTGGAACATTACAAGAAGAACCCCATGGTGGAAACGCTGGGCACCGTTCTCCAGCTTAAACAGGTAGCCGAAAGCTGGGCTCTTAAACAACACTCACGGATATGCACTAATGACACACACACACACACACACACACATTCTCCAGCAAACATTACACAGATATGACAGATTTGATTTACTGTTAACAGAAATACAGAAATACACATATTAGTTTGCACTATTTAAAGTACGGTGTGCATGCCGCATAATTAGTTCTGTGGACCATCCCTGCAGTGTCATATTGATGTTGGCCAATCGTAGGCAGTGGGTGGGATCAGAACAAGTCTGCCTCAGGGACCCTGCACAGGCGGTGTGCCGAAACGGTGATCATTGTGGTGATCACAGCTTAAACGATGTCTTACTGCTAAAACGGCAACGATTCCATAAATCTCGTCTGAGGTATATGACTTAGGTGTCCTGGGAGGGGCCATTCATTGTTTGATATAAGCATTATTTTTAAGTCACACGCTTTGTGTTCCACTAGCTGATATATATTATAAAGCCACTGAAGAGTAACTCTGTGTGTGTGTGTGTGTGTGTGTGTGTGGACCCTACCAAGCCCTTGAACACAACCCGCATCAACGCAGCAGAGATCGAGAGCCGCGTAAGGGAGCTCAGCAAGCTGGCGGAGGCCACTGATAAAGTCAAGCAGGGTTTCTGGGAGGAGTTTGAGGTAAGAACCTGTTACCGTTGATGATAGTATAAACCCCCGATGATAAGGACACATTGTGAGGTTGATGTGCATCACTGTGGTGACTTACAGAGGTGGGTAGAGTAGCCAAAATCTGTACTCAAGTAAAAGAATTATTTAAATATAATGACTCAAGTTGGAGTAAAAGTATCCAACAATCTGACTAGTTGAGTAAGAGTAAAATAAGTTTTTAGAAAAAAAGACTACTTGAGTAGCAAAGTGCTTTGCAAAATCTGAATTTATTAACAAACTGTACAGGAACAGGACTGCCAAATCAACAGAACAGGTAAAGAACAAAATCAAAAATTAAAATATGGTCTCCCAATAAAACAATGAAATGTAAAATGCACAGATAAAAAACAATGTGTTATGGGAAGTGACTTCAGATACAGGAAAACATCAGCACAGACAGCTCATGTGGGAGGTTTCATTGGCCAACAGCACGTACTGTAGCGTGAATGTGGAAGGCAGGGCTAGAAGCAGGAATATGGAGAGGAAAGCATAGTAAACGGTCAGGGAAAACTCATTAGCCATCAATAACGTCACAATCTCTGAATTTTAAGTGGTTCTTTGTTTAAATAAGTTTTATTAGTCATTTTTCTTTTAATCTCAGATCTTTGGACTAACATCTTTCAGAAGAAAAAAAAATAAGTATGTTGCCTAAATTTAGTAATACAGACGCTCTTTTACTGGTATGAAGAGGACTGTAAGTCCAAATTGTATTCATTCGGCTCCCGTTTCTTGTCCACAACATGAATTTTTTTTTCTGCGCGCCAATTCCGCCTAGTACAACTGCCCACTACTCCCACCACACAGCAGCGTAGCGTGTGTGCTCCCAGCATCCTAGTTCTTAGTACTTGCATATACCCTTAAAATGATGTTGAATAACGACTTGCGCGCATTTCAAGTTACGAACGGCCATTCAGAACGTAACTCATTCATAAGTAGAGGAGCGTCTGTACTTCATGTTCTTCAAAAGCGTCAATTAAAATTTACTCGGCAATGTGGTAGAAGGAAGACGATGCATGCAGGATGAGGGTGCAGATAAAGAGTGAAAGCATCATTTGTGAGAAAGCACTTCACAATAAAAGTCAATGAAAATGCAGACTGCAGAAAATGCAGTATTAAAAGGAGACCTTAAATATCACTGCAGCTCAACTGCGATGCAAATACATCTTAAAAGAAGGCATTCAGGTTCACCCAGTAATGTGAGGTTAGCCGCCATTTAGCTTCTGAGTAGCCTAGTCTGTCTTTGTCATCGCTTTGACTTAAATCATTTTGTTTAATTTACTTTCTACGATTCCGGTATGTCAGGATAATCATCGCTAAAGTGAAGATTAGACTCGTCACACAGCTGCATCATCTTACATAATGTGTTACACAATGACCATGTAAGATGATTTTTTTTTTTGTAAGCTTAGGGCTGAAAAATACTGGAAAAAGTTCCCATTGCGATATTTGAAGTTTTTGCAATATTTAGGAGAAATTAACTATATAGCCAAATAGCGCTAATCTACCAACAGTGTCTGTCAAATTAGTTGGTGGTTTTGCTGTGAGTTGTGCCAACAGACACAAAGCAGTGGAATACAAAATATTTCCATACGGAAGAAGACGGATCTCTTTTCGTGACCAGTTCTTGTTCGCTTTTGTCGTTTTTACTCTTTTGCTTAATTTCTCACAAACACACCACACGGTTCAAGTCCAACAGCAAGGACAAAAATGATTATGATCCCGTCGAAAAAAACAGATGCAGCACTCATGCAAAAGCAGCGGAGGCAAACTATAAACTGATTTTTGAACATATACTAAATTATCTTGCGGTCATTGCGATTTGATAATTGCATGTGTATGAAATGCCGTGTCGATGGCAACATCACACGTCGTGTGACGCCTCCCGCTGCAGTGGCGCACTGGATATCGCTGTCACTGCACACTGCAGCTTTGTGTGTGTGGGGTTTGTATGTTCACCCCGTGTGCAGAAATTTTTGGTGGATCCTCTGGGTTCCTTCCTTGAATCAGATGCCTGAATTGACCATGTGCACCCTGCAATGGTGATTTGGGTCTTGCCTTGCACCAATCAATCATGCTTTTTTTTTTTTTTTTTTTTTTTTTATAAAAGAATTTCTGTTTTGTCCAATATATGAAATAAATGCCCCACATGGTAAAAAAAAAAAAAAAAAACGTATTAGCCACACACTAATTTTTTATTTTTTTTTTTAAATTAACTGAAAATAGCGACTGTGTTTTGTGTAGCATCATCTGAATTTGTGAGTAAAGTTTGCGATTCAGAATAACCTCATTGATCTGGTGTTAAATGAAATAAATTGGTCCTTACTATATAACATATCCCAAACTAAACCATGGGTTAACATTGTTTTCCATATCTGAGCTGAGTTAGTATTTGCTGTTAATTAAATTGAGTTATTCTTAGACTGAGTAGACTTCTTTGTTGGGCAGAATCTCGACATTCCCTCGCGTCAAAGATGAAAGCCGAACCGCAGGACATTCATGTTTAGTTTGGATTATCTTTCATACTGTAATCCAACGAAATCGATCTTGGGCGCAGTTTGTGCTGAAGATGGCTGCGGGTCGTGGTTTGAGCTGAAATGGTTCGGGGGGAAAAAACATGTTAATGGCATGGCCGAATGCCCCTGGTGAGACAGTCATGTTAATGACATAATGAAAAGGCAAGAGATGCGGGAGAAAGGAGCGAGTAGCAAGAAGGATGCAGACAAATGTAACAGATTAAATGGAGTAAGTGTGCTGCATTACTGCCCCTGCCCCCTCCCACAGACTCTTCAACAGCAGGAATGCAAGCTTCTCTACAGTCGCAAGGAGGGACAGCGACCTGAGAACAAGAACAAGAACCGATACAAGAATATCCTTCCATGTGAGTCTGCCCATTATGATGTCACGTGATGTCACATCTCCCTCATGCTTGCACGGTTCACTGACAGTTCTGCACTTTCATATGTAGCTAAGTTTCTACTTAACTGTGGTTCAGGAGTTCTCCAGATATTCCTCAACAGGTGTTGGATTCTGGAGCCTTTTAATCACACGTATAGCTGTCTGGATCTTCAGATCTCTTGTTCTCAGAAACGTTTTTTTTTTGTATTTGTTGTACTGTCATCCAGAGTAGGACTTCGTTCACCTACATAGAGAGGATTAAAAAAGCTGTCCTGTATGATCTCAGCCTCTGGCGGTAATTAATAACAGCCTGCCTCTCTCACACAGTTGACCACACCCGCGTGGTGCTCAACGATGGAGACTCAAACGAGCCTGGGTCAGACTACATCAACGCCAACATCATTATGGTAATAAGTGACATCGATGGGTCATGTGCACACATGCTACCCTGCAGTATTGAAGTATTCAAAGTGCTTTTCATAACATTAATTCAGATGATCCTGCTAATTTACTTCAGAGAACAGAGTATGAATTATAATTCCCTGTTTATTGTATGAAAATAGATTTGTTATGAGCAAAATTATCACTGGGCCGCATCCCTCTCACTGCATTTGTGACAGGCTACACCCAGTCACACCCCTGAGAATTCACACCTCTGTGAAGTCACACCCCTGAGAATTCACACCTCTGTGAAGTCACACCCCTGAGAATTCACACCTCTGTGAAGTCACACACCTGAGAATTCACACCTCTGTGAAGTCACACGCCTGAGAATTCTGTGTGAGGCCTTGTGGTGAATCAGATTTGTTTTTCCTCCACACAGCCCGAACTGGAGTCAAAATGCAACAACACCAAAGTGAAGAAGAACTACATCGCCACACAGGGCTGTCTCCAGAATACCGTCAGTGATTTCTGGAGGATGGTTTTCCAGGAAAACTCTCGTGTCATTGTTATGACTACCAAGGAGGTGGAGCGAGGCAAGGTGCAGACTCCCTGACCCAAGTACTTTAGTACCATTAGTAAGGAATGTTTATGGAACAGGCAGATGGACTATTCCATGTCCTCTGCAAGAACTTCTGGAAAGAGAGGCTGTTTCTCGACATGCATACGTCACTGTACTTGTGTTCTCGTGTATCTGTCTTACGTCATCTTCTGCTGCCAAACACCAGTTCCAATACTAAGAACAGAAGTACGGAGGATGGTAAAAACCCCGACTGTCATTCTTGCCCTGCCCCAAATATCAAGGATTGCAGTTGTGTCCTCACCAAACGAGACCAATCCCATGATTCATTGCACCCAAAGTACATTCTTGGGAGGCAAGATAGCAAGATTGGTCTTGCCAAGACCACAAGTATGATCTTTGCGTTCTTGGTACTGGGGAACACCCTTGCATTGACTGAGGGAATGATCTCTATACAGGGTGGTCCACATCAAAGCAGCCTGGGATTGTAACAATTGGAATTGACCTGTGGGGCTACTTTTTTTTGGCCACCCTGTATTTGCCAAATGCTTCTGTCCAAACTGATGAACAAATCAGGCAGATAGTACTTCACAAGCATACAACTGTCAGCATGCCAATGTAGCTACAGGTGCTGTTAAGCTGAGCTTCCAACGAGTGACCTGTAACGAGTACCAGGTAGTAAGGGCAACAAGACATACAAAGACTGCTTAAAGCCTCACATTTGTAATTAGACATACTATAAACTTCATTTAGAGCAGGGTCTCAAACTCCAGTCCTGGGGGGCCGGAGCCCTGTGTAGCTCAGTTCTTTCCCTGTTCCACCGCAAATGATTCAGCTCAAGAGCTGTGTGATAATTAACACAAGGAGCTGAATCAGGTGTGTTAAACGAGGGTGAACCAAAAACTGTGTAGGGCTCCGGCCCTCCAGGACTGGAGTTTGAGACCCC
>JAODLC010000123.1:23208638-23238699 GCA_026781145.1 Hippopotamyrus pictus | reverse complement strand
ACGCTTGGGGGGGGGGCCGTTTTGCCCCTCAAGGCCTGTCTTCATCCCCCCCCCCCCCCCCAGGTCCCTGGATACCATTTTCGAGGAGCCCAAGGAGAAGAATGGGGCGTTGGTGTGCATCGGGCAGCAGAAGCGCAAGCGTGTGTTAGACTTCCCCGACTTCACGCTGCCGCGGAAACGGCGGGCACGGGCCGGGGTGGGGCCAACACGGGCGAAGGTCACACGGGGGCGTGGCCGCAGGGATCGTCCCGATGACGCCGACCTCGACGTCATGCTGATCGAGAGACTCAGCGAGCTGGAGGATTACTTCTCCCGCCAGGGGCTGGAGGACTGAGCAGGCTATGTCAGTACGGAATGTTCTGGATCTTACCCTGAGTTTAACTGAACCCTAAAGCTCGGCTCGTAATAGGAAATGAGAGTGAGTCTGTGTTTTTATAAGCTGTTCTACTCTGAAACACTTTATGTCCATGAAGCCACACAAGTCACAGTATTGACAGAGCAACACAAAGACTGCACTCTTTAACGCTGTTTTTTGTTAGATAGCCTCTCGCCTCGGAATCGTGAGACATGCGATGTCTAGCGTCATTCCGTTTTCACCAGATCCGTCGCTAATTGCCGACCAGCTAGTGTGTATTTTGGGTTTTGGAAAGATGCGGCTTAATATCTGGCTTAGATTTTAGATGTTAAACCCGATGACACAGGAGAATGTTAATATTTACATGCAGTCACATAACCGGCTTTTTAAAAGCAGTGCACATGCATGGCATGATGTGTACATAACATGTTACAGATGCTGTTGCTTCATATCTGCATTTTCTTCCGACTTGCCTCCCCCCCCCGGCCCACCACCACCTTGCGATGTCCAGCTGCTGGGGTCTCACAGGGCATCTGTCCACAGTTGGGAGGTGCCACTCCCTCTCCCCCCGAACCGTGCCCCTCCCACCCCGTTTTCCAGACCTGTGCCGCAGCTGGTGCAGAAGTTATCATGTCCATGGACAGATACTTGATGGACATCCAAAGCGTCTATGTCCGAACACTGAGGCCTTAGGAGGTGGGACATACTTGGATATGTGGGTGTAACAGAGACTCCGGTGAGTCTGCAGGGTTTGGTGAAAAGGTGTTTTTATCGTATCTGGGGAAGCCCACGTCTTCCACTTCCATTGTATTTGCTGCAGTGTGGTTTGTGGTATAGGAATGCCCCCCCCATCTGCATTTTATCTACCATGTTGACAGCTGCCTGTCATTTCTGGTAAATAGCTTATAAATATAGTCATCCCCTTAATGAGTATTGTACCCGTAAGAATTAGTTCCCTGGAATTGTCAAGCCTATTGATTCTAACGCTGGAATTCGAGGGGGGGGGGGGCATTTACTCTGGGATGATACCTGCTTTGTCGTTCACCTCGTTCACCCCTGCATTGGATGAGTTAAACGTACCATGGTGCAGGACTTTTTGCAGTTGCATTCCTTAGCCTATAGGCATCACACATGCACTTTTTTTAAAATTTCATTGGCACGTGTATTAGTACATCATTGCCAACGATACCTTTCTGGTCAGTTCCCATTTTCAGATTCTATCATGGGTGGTTTCCACAGGTTTAATAGATGCCATTATTGCAAACACTGCAGAAGTGTTTCAATGCCAAAACTAATTAGCGTGGGTTTTACGCTAAACAACCAGAATGCCTGGTTATGAGTCATTTGTCAGTCGGTTATAAGTGAGAACTGCCAAGTGACCGTTTTTCTCAGCGAGATGCCTCTCTGGGTGAGACCTCAGAAAGCAGCCTCGCATGGACCCTGCCGTATTAAGCACAGGTATTTGGAGGGTTTGTGCACCTGAGAAGCTGTAATGAAAGTATACAAAAGCCAATTAATGAACTATAGTATGTTTCCTCCCTATTTCCTTTAGTTTAGGGGTGTCAAACTCCAGTCCTGGGGGGCAGAGCCCTGTGTAGCTTAGTTCTTTCCCTGTTCCACCACAAATGATTCAACTCAAGAGCTGTGTGGTAATTAGCACAAGGAGATGCAAGGAGTTGAATCAGGTGTGTTAAATGAGGGGAAACTCAAAAATGCGTAAGGCTCCACCCCCCCAGGACTGGAGTTTGACACCCCTGGTCTAGACGAAGTGTGATGGCTGCTAGTGCTTCTGAGTCATTGCACATACCATCTGCTGTACTGTATTTTGCATACTGTCACGCCGTATATTTTCCAGCTTAACCAAACCAGTATGTTTGATTTCTTTTCCCCCTGAGATTAGTTCATAGTGAAGTTCATATAGGACTTAATGGGGATTTCCCACTTTCTATCCTGGGCAGCTTCCAGCCTGTTCGCCTTTTAATTTCCATGTTGTAGGATTTCATTTTCATTTCCGTAATATTTGCCTTTTCTTCAGTTTAAACGTCTCGGTCATCTGGATGGTTAATCACAGTATCCCTTGGCTTAATTCTTATAACAAGTTGATTTTAAATAGTAAAATGGTAAGGCAGATAAATACAGACATGTTAATCTATCTGTAATCCTTCTCTCCAGCTAATCTTATAGAATTGATGTAAAAAAATATCAGTAAATGAAAGGAAGACCTTGTATTGCACTTTTTTTCCCCGAAGATTGTAATTTGACTTCTGCTAGCTATCATTTGGATCTCGCTGACACGCTTTCTTCTGCCTTGTTTCTCTTGCTTTTCCTCTTCAGGGAGCATTTGTTTTCCTTTTTTGTAAATTTTTTTTTTTTTTTTGCAATTTTCTCTGCGCTGTGGCTGAGTTTCAGAGATGCAGTCCTGACCAAAGGGAGCCCTGCACCCTTTTCCCTCCGCCATTCAAGCTCCACGTTGAAAATGGTTCCAGTAGCACCATGTCCCAAGACTCGGAACCAGACGTTGAGATCCCGCGCCCCAGAAAGACTCGTTTGTGAGATCAGATTTGCTCCCAAGCTGCAGTTCTCCCTTTGTCGCACAAGAGGCAGCTGTTTCTGACTTCTGGTTGATCTGGGCTGTTCTGTGCTTTGTTCTGTCATGTTTTTGTTTTTGTAACTTTTGCCAAAAGAATATGGTCAAAATTTGCAGATAAGCTACTAGGAAGCTTTCTTCCTCTGCTAGATTTGCAACTTCAGCAAGCCCAAAATTCATCTGCCTCAGTTCTAGCTATTTGTGAACTTTATTTGAAGAAGGGATCCTGTAGAATATTTGAAAGGGATATTTTTTCCGCATTTAGCATTAACATGGGTTAGTTTGGTATTTGGATCTGTATTCTGTTACTGAATGGGGAACCTTCTGACTTTTCATAACTTCATGTTGTCCAGATATGACCCCCACCAGCGTGAGGGGATGTAATGTTCTTGCCCTTTCAAGGGCAGGAAGTGGGCCCCTGTTAGACGTGAATAATTAATTGCGGTATCCTGCCATCCTGTCCAGCCTCAACGCGGCGGATGCTCTGGTTTGGCATCAATAGCATGGTCAGCCCTTCCCGAAGGCTGTGCCCAAGCTGACCTGGACTCTTGTTCCCATTCCCAGTATCAGTTGCTAGCTTAGCCATAACCCCCTTCATTTTCCCCTTCTGAGTTTAGTGGTATAATGCTAAAACCGTATACCTGTTTTGTGTTTGTATCTCCTGCTCTTAGAAGATCCACGCAAAATTTAATTTCAGAATACTGTTCAATAGCAATAGCACATTCATGTGTGAGGATGGCTGTCTTTGGTGGGGGGTGGGGCAGACCAATGAGGCTGGCATCCTGTCCCCTTATGTGACTTGAATGACCCTTGATTACATTCTGCTTCACCACCAAGAACTAAATGCTTAATGTTGACTACAGTATTTTATGTGTGCCCTGCCGGCACCTGAACTTTAATGGGTTTTATTTCAGTTATCGTATCTCCACAACATTTCAGATATGTAATTTGTTTCCTCTCACTGTCTGCCACTTAAGCCCCCCCCCACCTTGCCATTTATAAAAATGCCTAAACAATGAATGTCCAAGCACTGTATCCTCGTACTGCTTGGGCTGTAGGTTTGTGACCATTAGGGGGCGTCGGTTCTCGGATTTCGGCTTCTTGCCGACCGGTCCGCCTGTAAAGGCCAGATCTGAGATTTGGTCTGGCCTCCACACTCTGCTTGTCCCAGCAAACGCACCATAGTGTGGTGTCTCCCTGTGCGAAGGGGCCAAGTGTCCCAATCTCCTGAGTCTATACAGGCACTTTTCTCTGCGTGTTTCCTTGGAGGTGTGAGTGGGGCTGGATCTTGTGTGGGTTTGGGTAAGTGGGTGGGTGTGTGTCATGGGCAGGGTGGTCTCTAGGTGTCTGATGGGGGCATTTTGTATTCAGCGTACTGTAATGTGTGTGTGTGTGTGTGTGTGTGTTGCACTATAAATGGAGCGCAGTTCAGTGTACTGAGGTGCTCTCGTGTGTGTGTGTCTGTGTGTGTGTCTGTGTGTCTGTGTGTGTGCGTGTGTGTGTGTCTGTGTGTGTCTGTGTGTGTCTGTGTCTGTGTCTGAACACTGCTGTCCAACTCTGTTCCTTGATGCCTTGTCCTCCCATCTTTGCCCAGAGCCTTGATTATGTAAAGACTTTGCAATCTACGTTTCACCAACACACAGGCCATTTAGTGTGTGTGTTTGAGTGAACTTCAGATTTTATTTTTGAATTCTTGCTCTGGATGCATCGCCAAGAAACAAGTCTTAACACTTAATGTGAATTTTATCATGAATAATGAAAGCAAATGGAGAATGAACTCAATACAGACTATATTTTTTAACTTGTATATTGTACAATAATATCTTGTAGAGGAGAACATACTCACTTAGCATATCTAATTGCCAATAAAGCATTACTGTATGTTTAATCCCGCCTTCTGTGAGCAACAGCCAATCTGGTTTATTGTGTTGTATGTCTACCAATGCAAGTAACCTCTGGTATCTGTTCCTTGATAACAATAAAATAATTTTTAAAATCCCAAGTTTTTTTTTTTTTTTTTAAATTTTGTTCAGTTTGGAATGTTGGTGCCTTGGTTTTCTGAACTGCACATGTGTGTTTGTATATATGCATATTTGGTATAAGGTGAAAAGGATTACAACAAATTTGATATATGCACTATTTTTCTTTTAATCAACTGAATTCTGAGTCATTGTAGACCAGGGGTGGCCTTTATCCTCAAAGGGCCGATGTGTATGCAGGTTTTTGGGTAACCTTAAGGTCAGCTCTTCAAACCCAGGTGTGAGGACTCTTCAGCCAATCAGTCTAATTAGTAATCTAATTAGGGAGTTGCAGCGAAAACCCGCATACACACCGGCCCTTTGCGGATAAAATTGGCTACCTCTGATGTAGACAATAAGTTCTAATGTCACACTAATTTGTGTTGAAATTCTAAAGTCCACAAATTCATTTTGCCAACAGTAAAATGGTTAATTAGTGTAAAAACTAGATGAAAGGGAATTGATTTGTCTCTAAAATCATGGAAAATGATGCAAGTTTGGAGGTTGACCATAAGTTTGCCTTGTATCATAAACCATATAGACAATTCAAGGGTTAAATGAAATCTGGAATTATGGGGAAGCCTGGGCTTGTTTTATTACAGAAACAGCAAACCATCCAGGAAGCGGGTGATGTTTTGTGTGTGTGTGTGTGTGTGTGTGTGTGTGTGTGTGTGTGTAAGTGACTATTTTTTTCTTCTCTGTTCTTTACCATCATCAGTAACAGCTTTTCTGAAAGATCCCAGGCATTCTGGGATATAATTGATTCAGCAGTACACTACCTGTACCTGTCGGCACATTTGTTCCTGTTTTGGTTTTCCCTCAGTATGTATGGCTTACCATTCCCAGTATGATTTCATGTGGAATATTACTGCGAAAATGTCAAGCATTGCTTTTGTAATCAACCTGCAGCTTCGGTATTTGACTTCCGTTGTGCTGTGGCGCTCTGAGAAGATATGGTCCACAAAACATGCTCCGGGGTTTGATGACACGAGGAAGTGTGAGAAACGCCTAACTCCTTGAGAGGTGGTACAGCTGTGTGGTGTTCAAGCAACAGAGAGAGAATCGGAACTGTGACAATGGCGCCATGGTAACCATCTTGTTCTCAATGGGCCTACTGTTTCCCTTCTTCATTGTCTTCAGGATGCAGCCACCAGGAATTGACTTCCCTCTGGACATTCGTCTACCGTACTGTGTGGAAACCTGCTGCAGTTGAATCCAAGCAATCTGCTTAAATTATGCACTATGTGAATAGAAAATGCACAAAATACAGTATAATGGAAGCACCAACATTCTGGAAAACAGATGTTGGGCCGATAACAGTGTCACAAGGAGATTCTTTGGTTAAGGCAGAAAGGAACAGCTGACATTTCCAGTCAAGGGAGATCATGGAGTTTCTTCTGTGTTCTATACATCCTTCTCAAGATTAAATAAATAACCCTTCTCCCTGGCCAACTGGTAATAATCATCTGCACTCTAGTGTCATACATCATCAATAATAATGACAATAAAAAAGGTATAATATATGGTAGTGGTATTTATGCTGATTAGTTATTCATAATTTGATTCAACAGTCCCACAACAGAAGTACACTTTTTCACCACCCACAGTTGTAATGATGTCCAGAAAACCTGAAAGGAGACAATATGACTAACATAAATTCAAGATTGTTTATTGTCATTCTGAAATGTTAGGGGACGAAATTAGGTACTGAGTTCCCAAGCACTGTAGTTTAAAAGAAACATTCACTTCTAGAAAAAGTAAAAAAATAATTATAAGCGATTTGAATAGTAATAAATACAGCAATGGTAGTTGTATGAGTATTCATGTAAATACATTTATTGCACATGGAAAAGGGTCCATAGTGACATCTGTTATTGCACATGAAAAGATTTGTAGTGTTTGGCGGAGTTCGTAAGTCTGATGTCTTCTAGAAAGAAGCTGTCCCTCGGCCTGGTTATTCAGACCCTGATACTGCACAGCCTTCTTCCTGGAGGGTGGGGGGGACTGTTATGAGTCCTTCGTGATACTGGCAGGCCTCTTACTCTGTTGTTCAAACGTTTGGAGAACGTTTAACTCTGAAAATTTATGTCTATTCATCAAATGAATTGCAAAATTAATAGAAAATAAAGTCAAGACATTGATAAAGTTAGAAATAAAGATTTCTGCTTGAAATAAGTACTATAGGCTTCCAACTTTTCTTTTGTCACTTATGCGTAGGACAAGCAGTTAGACATAGATATGAATAGGAACAGCGGCATAAGTGAACGTTTTAAAAGCATTTCTATACCAGTGGGTGCAAGTTGTTTTTTTTTTTTTTGTAAATCCCATTGAAATGCTATCCCCCGGATACTTAAGTAGCCAAAACAGGGCCAGTTTTATCGCTTTGATAAACAGCACAATGATTTTCAGCTGTGCTAACATAGGCCTATAATTGCACAAGGGATTTCTAATGATGAATTAGGCTTTTAACATGATGATTTCAGTTGTGCTATTGAAACACGGGAGTGATGGTTGCTGAAAATGGGCCAAGTATAGATCGCTGCAGTCGGGTGCCGAGTGGGAGATGCAATGTCGAGTAGGAGGGGGTTTATCACGAAGGATAGAAGGGTATCAATTAATTTTAATAGTTTTAACATTTTGAAAACTTTGAAAATCCCGGATGTCGAATCACACTCCATTTACTGCTACAGTATAACTGTGGTCGAATAATGAGTCACCGACGCATGTCACTGAAAGATAAATGTCTTAACTATCTTAACTTGCGTGGGTAATCCATTCATCCATTAAATTTCTGTATAAATTGATAGTTTATATACTTTTTCTCCACATATCACGCGTTTCATGTTGTTTGTGCTGTTAGCTAACCTAGCAGACATGATCAGTTGGTGAATATAAAGTTCGAGCTACAGTAACTTATTATATATGCAGTGATATTAACTTATACTACGCTAGTAATAGGCCTATAATTCGGCTATTGTTTGAATGTTGACACACTCCAGACCAACGTACTGTAACCCCTAAAGGAGTAATTGAATTATGGGGAAAATTCATTGCGATATAGCCTACTGAAGCGGCATTTATTAAAAAAAAAAAAAAAAAGACTGCACTGTTAAAGGGCTTAAAACTTGCTGAGATATTTATTGGGGTGGTAATAACATATTTCAAACGTGTGGGGATCTATAGCGGTATTTTAATATACAATATATAGCGTTAATACAGTATTAGATATGGCATAGAAATGGTACATTGACATCCATCCCCCGGGGTTGCTCTCTCTCCGGAGCGCTCCGATCTCTGCTTTGCTGGGGGCGGGGGTGAGGGCTGGGCTTTCTCAGGGAGGGCACTCCGACAGCGGCGTGCGGGGTATACCGGAGCCTGCAGGCGGCGGGGACAGGGAGCAGGACACCGCTACAACCCGCAGACACCGGGACCCAGGACTCACCGGGCTCCCCACCGCGAAGGTAAGCGGGCTCCCGCCGCATAAGCGTCCCGCAGCAGCCGGAACGTGTGAACCAGCGGAAGGGCTTTTAGTAAAACTCTTTCAAACGTATGTAATGTCACTAAACGGGGGTACACTGCCGAAGATGCTGCGGCAGTTTCATCCTTTTGGGTTTTCATCTCAAATGGGAGTTGGTTTCCAATGAAAACCAGTTAGTTTCCAGTGGAAATATGTGGATTGATCATAATTTGGGACAAACCGACTAATTTTGTCTCCCTGTTGTAACACACTATCAGTGATGCGAACTAAGGAAATTAGTGCTGAGTTTTTCAAAATGAGATTGCTGAGGGGTGGGGGCAGACGTTTTATTAAAACGGCTACAGTTCATCAGTTAGTTAATGACTGGTAAATTAATAATAACACTTTTGCTCCTTCATGCATCTTGCACAACAGTTCCTTCACTTGTTATAGGCATTGCCTGACCTGCATTACAGATTAGAGATCAGGTTTGATAGGAATGTTTTGCATGCGGTAATACTGTATTTCAGCTGAGCTCTGCATTCATTGCAGAGTTTATATCCTGTCCTTGTATCATTTTTTTGTGGGCATTGGCAGGGTGGGGTAGTTGGGCCCTGGGGGAGCATTCATTTTTACCCCATTACACTGTCAGAAAAAAGGGTACCAATTTGTACCTTTGCTTGTCATTGGGGCTGTACCCTCAAGGGTCTGCCAATTGTACCCAAGCTTTTTGTAAATGTACCTTTTAATCTAATTTAAGGTACAGAATTGGACTCGGAGGAATATCCCCAAGGTACAAACAACATTAATGTACCCCCAGTGGCACAAAAATGTTCCTTTCCATTTCTTTCCATTTCTTTATCTTAAAAGGTACATTTACCTGCAGCTAGTGTACAACTGGCAGACCCTTGAGGGTACAGCCCCAGTGACAAGCAAAGGATCAAATTGGTACCCTTTTTTTCTGAGGGCTGATGCCTTGCACTGGCTCACTTCAGGAAGAGACGGCACAGTCAGACGAAGAAATGGAGTTTAGGACTGAGGGAAGGGGAGTGGCCCTCGTTTTGCCATAGTGGCAATGAAACGTCTTACAGCGAGAGATGAAACTGCAAATTATATAAAAGGAGAGAGAGAGAGGCAGAGAACCTAGTAGCTACTTAAGTGGAGTGTATTGTAATTCGTGTATTTGGTCGTTGTACAGCCATAGGTGACTGTCAGGAAACTGGATTTTTAAACAGCTGCTCTCTGGTTTCACTTGCACTGTTTTACATAACCACCATTACGTTGGTTTTAGCTGTATGATGTAAGTGGTTGTTCATCTGCATGTGTGTCAGAGGATACGTGTGATTCCGGTTTCTGCTTTGGTCTGCTTTAAGAGGCCTGCTAGTGCACGTACAGTGAAGTGGTTCTGGGTTCGAAGCTGCCTGGGTTTGTCTAGCTGATGTGTTCAGTCTCAGGTTATTCCAGTGAGAGACAAACTATACATGATATTGCTGTACAGATGTTCAGCCTGTGTTTACATTAGTTTAGTTTTCTTTAGTTTTTACTTTTGTACTCATGCTTTTACGCTTAGTGGATACTCTCATTTAGTTCATATAAATATCACAAATACAATGAACATAATCAGAGACCACTGAAAAATTTAGTACATGTTATATTGCCATAGGGCTGTATGAGACGTTTGAAAATCTTGGTATAGATAAACCTTTCGGAAGTCCAGCTTTGTCTGAAACACATGGAAATTCAAAATGATGAGTCATTGGTTACTCCGGTTTACACTAGTCGACGATTGATGGTGCGTGATAAACCCGGTAGCTGTGGGTTTCAAAACCTCATTTCTCTCTCGCTCAGCGAAGATGTTCACAACAAAGAAGGCGGTGATTCTGCTGTGTAATGGCTAATAATTGATTTGCTTTCAAAATGCCCATCCAGGGTGGATCATAGCTGTCATTCTATTATCAACCAGGCACCCAGCTCAGAGGCCCAGTATCGCTCTGCTGATTCCTCTTACAGCACATTTGCCTCCTCACAGTTGCTCTCTCCAGAGACTTGGGCTGAATCCCCCTGGGTCTCTATGGACCCATTCTGTGGAAAATTAAGGTTTTATGATTTCCAGCAGCATACATGAGGAAAGGCTTTGGGGACAACATAATCTCTACTTTTATTATATCTGCTTATGCGTATCTTTTTTCCTTTCACTTCTCAGAACTTTTGACATTAGAATTTTCACGGCTTGTTGTTCAGATTGAATTCTTCATCACATTTGTTTAGTGATGCAAGATTTCTTTAATCATCTAGTTCCACCCAGGCTTCAGCGTAGGTGTCGGTGGGTATCCCAGTTTGTCCTCCCACTGTAGGCTGGTGACCATAGCACAGAACTTGCCGAAGGCCCAATATTTCCTGTAACCCCACGATAATCTTTAACAGGAATGATATGAAACATCCAGTCTCAAGCTTCATCACAGTTCAGAAGAATCTGATACTAAAACTAATTTGCACAGTAAGGTAGAGTGAGACGTTAGGAACGCTGAAATACTGTAAAATACTGCTACTTGCTTGATTTATGTTTTGAAATGTTTTATGCGTTTAAATGTATCCCCAAGAAAATATGCCTTGTTGTATTTGTTTGACTTGCATTAATATTGATTTTCAGTCTTAAACGGTATTTTTAACAGGTGTGTGAAGCAGTCTCCAGACACCTGAGGTCGTATCACAGTTCGCTCCACTGTGCTGCCTCTGAATAGTGGATGTGTCTGCTGGGCACCCAGGGGCATTGTGGGAGCTCATCTGTATGCAGTGCCCGCGAGCATCGTGACCAGGTCACAGTCATGAGCTGCTGTTAAACACAAATAAATAAAAGGCCCAGCCAGGAAGGGCTTTGAATGATAGAAGCATTCAGTGAGCAGAAATTGCAGAAACAATGGATCATGTTGATCACAGCATATCAGAATAGGCGGGTAGATAAGGGAACGGTCTCATTGTTACAAATTTTGGCATTGGCTGGAAGGAGGTAAGGCCTAGGTTAATGTCCCAGAAACTGATCGTATGAAGCGGGGGCTAAGTAAGCCTGGTCTGTCCTTGGCATCTTTATCATCTGCCTTGCATCCAAGGCTCTCGTGAGTCAAAGGTTATAAATCTAAACAGTCGTAATTCATTTTTTGTTTTCATGGCTTTCCTCAGCTTTATTACCCAGATAGCTGCAGGTCTAATGTCATAAAAATAATTAGAAGATGATTATTTTTTGACAGAGGACAATGCATCATGTTAAAGTAGAGCAGCAGAGAGGATGATGAATTAGGAGCCTTTGTTTTCTCTGGGGGTGGGGTGGACACGGGTCGACACCTTTAGGACCCATTGGATGTTTGGCCTGGCTCTTTGCATCCTGCTCTTCAGCGGTGCAGTGGCCTGCCTTCCCCCCCAGGCTCTCAGTCTGGGCTCTCTTTCCCCTCCCCTGCTGCTAGATGCACCCATGAGATTAGCTGCATTCAATGTTTAACAGTTAGAACAGAAATGGTGTTTTGTCCCTGAAGTCCCCGACGAGCCCAGTATAGCACTTTCTTGCATTAGTCACCATGGGCAAATGGCAAGTGGTTCCCATCACCGTCGACTTTAATGCATAATAACTGCCGAGTACCTGATGTCCTCTTGCTTAGTTGACCAGTTTCATATTCACCTTTCCTAAAGCTGCACTTACATCCTCAGGTGTTAAAGATTTTTGTGCTCTCTCTGCCATAATTAGCTGGGCGATCATGAGAGTGACGAGGGACTTTCAACAATGGGAGCAAGCTAAAGTCCTTCTGGAAGTTCCGCGATATGCTTGCTGTGTAAAAATCATATTAGGCATATCCTATTTTTGTTTTATTCAGTGAATTTTTAAATGTAAAATACAAAGTTCTCACAAACATGAGTAACAGTTTGATAGAACAACAAAAAGCATATTTGAGCTTTAATTATATATTTTAATTCTTTTTGAGGGATCCTGTGAGCCGCTTCATATCAGTCACTTTCCACCTGCTCCCACATTCAAAAATAAAACTTTGTTCTGTGCCACACTGTCTTGCCGCAGGTGTCGGGGGAATGCGGACCTCAGGTGTCGGGGGAATGCGGACCTCAGGTGTCGGGGGAATGCGGACCTCAGGTGTCGGGGGAATGCAGACCGCAGGTGTCGGGGGAATGCAGACCACAGGTGTCAGGGGAATGCAGCCCGCAGGTGTCGGGGTAATGCAGACCTCAGGTGTCGGGGGAATGCGGACCTCAGGTGTCGGGGGAATGCAGACCTCTGTTTGCTGCATTCCCCATATACTTCAAATGGCAGCGGATGGAGAAAGTGGAGTGTGACAGGAGGGGACAGTGACAGGAGGGGACAGTGACAGGAGTGCCGGTGTCAGGGAGACACTGTTAGGATGGGAGGGGAGAGAAACCAAAGCCCTTTGCTCTGCCCCTTCTGTCTTTCTGTGGAATATCAGGGTCAGAAGTTTATTGCTAATTCCATTAAGTTTTATACCAGCTTTCAGAGTCACTTCTGGAAGTCCACGCACTGTTGTATAGCTTAGTCTGTTTGGTCAAACTTTACTTAAGGGGACACAAATAATGTAGTAGTACATGCTTCATAATGCATTAACCACTAACTCTATTAGTTAATACTAATCCCATGTTTGTTTGTCATCAATCATGTCATCATTCCTAATGCAAACAGACAGTACTACTTTACTTGAGCAGACACAAATAATGTAGTACATGCTTATTTCATGCATTAATTACCTAGTAACTAAGTGATCGTCCAGCATTAATGAACCATGAAAGTTTATATATTCCATGTAGAAACTATATTAATAATTAACTGATTTCTTAATAAAGTAATATAGTTCTTGCATGCAATACATGATCCATTATAGTTGACAGTTAATACTGAATGATCGCTTAGTTACTGGGTAATTAATCCATTAAATAAGCATGTACTACATTATTTGTGCCTGGTCAAGTAAAGTGTTACTGTCTGTCTGCATTAGGAATGATGGCATGAACGACGTCTGGGGACAGGCATTCTAGGCAGTTAGGGTTGAGCTCAGATCTGGGTTTGGAGCTTCTCTGCACATACATGTCTCCCCCCACCACTCCCTGTGTTCAACATGGCCCTGACCCATATTATTATTGTACTTGCATTTTTAATTGTTTTCCTATAACAAAATACAACTTGAAAAATACAATCAATTCCCTAATCAAATCTTTTACAAACCCCCTCCTCCCCCCACCTACCCGCAAACAATTAACCAGAGAGTGCGTAGCATGTCACCCATGTTATTTATGGTCTGCCCTCCACCTTTGTGGGCAGGTTCTGTATATCAAAGCCCACCTTCAGTCCTCTCACCAAATCTGAGCTATGGAGACCACACCCCCTGTTCCACCTGCAACCCATCTGTTTCCTCAAGGCGTGGTTTGAAGAAGTGCTTACAGATTTCTTATTTTCCCACAGCTAGGCTTCTGTTGACTGGACACTCTGGAAATAGCCATGATTAAAAGTGGTAATGCGTACAGAGTGGATATTGAGTGTGAGTGTTCTGCTTAATTACGGGCCTTCTGGAATAATGAAGGGGAGCCGTCAGCAGTTTTTGTTTGGTCTGCAAAGCCAGTGGCCATTGATCCGTGCAGAGGGCTTGTCAGCGGTACTCGTAGCTTTCGTAATTCAACATCATGGCTTTTTTAATGACCAAACCCTCCTATATCAAACAGTAATTGAGCTGTCTTTTGAAAAATAAGACCAATATGCTCTATTTTTCTCTCATTCGACCTTGGGGGCTTATTGTTATGCAAAGCTGTGTTCTTTCCAATCACATCTTCTTTAGCTGTTTTAGCTCTTGGCTGTAATTTATACTGTGGGGTCCCTATTTTTCTGCTTCCTTCGGCTTCCAAATTGCATGGCACTGAGTTTTTCACTTAAAGGATCTTGCTGATCTGGCTTTGTGGCACAGCTTGCAAGGAGGCACTGTGTTTCTCAGTGGGTTAGGCTTCTGTGTCTGTGATTAGAAGGTTACCAGTTTGCTTATGGAATTGTTGGCGAAAATAATGTCCGTATAGTGCCGAAAAGCCAGCGTCCATTATCTAAAGCCCTGCAATAACATACAGCTTGTTGTTATCAAAATAAAATTAGCTTAAATTATTTATTTTTTTTGGAGGAAAATGAATCATTTAGATTAATCAACTAATCATAAAACAGTAGATAGATTAATCTATATAATGCCACAGTGGCAGCCCGAGATCGGAGCATCTGATTAGCCTATTTAAGGAATTTCTGTCTCTTAGCGTTTTTTTATTTTTATAATTTGACTTCAACTTAGTACTTGGCGATCTTGATTTTTTTTTTTTGATTCATGATTTAGTCACGATTTTTTCAATGCCGTCTTCTTTTAACTAATATTTGTATTATTTGCACAAAAATAATATAAAAACACAAAAATATAAAAATGCCCACAATAAACCTTATTAAGCAGAAATAATAATTTACTGTGTCAGATTTTTCCCCAACTAAAAGTGCCAATACATTTTCCAGGCGAATGATCACGTAAGACTTCAGTTGCAGCCCACCCTCAGCCATCTTAGTGTTAACAACATTTAAGACTGAAACCACGGATGCCCTGGGAGATGATGGTGTTCACTTGCAAACTGAACAGTGCCCTTTAAATACAAATATCAACTGGCTGTCTGCATAATGTCAGAATATTACAAAAATATATTAGAAAAAAAAACAGATCTTTACAAATGGAAAACTCTTTATATTTGTAAACTTAATTATGTTAACTACATAAAAAGGTGCATGAAAAAATCTCAGTGGAATCAATTCTTTACAGTTTTATTCGGAGGATCATAAAATATTTGTACCTTACACACCTTTTCATAGTGGTGTACAGCATTTTAGCAAACACTTTCTTCTGCACTCTGTAAATGAGCATCATATCTTTTGTGATGTAATAACCATGGCACCTGTGATCTCTTTCCATTTGGGCAGTGATTTGTCATCTGGGATTACGCTGGAAAATGGTGCCGCTAATGGTAGCTTTGGGATGAGCTCTTGAGATAGCTTTGTAAACGCTACCTTTTTTTTCCCTTCCACTCCACTAGCAGTTTCTGTTACAATAAACTTGCGTTTCAGTTTCCCAAAGAACTATATGCTGTCGCAGCACTTTTACAAGATCTTGTAATAGCCCTCATTCTGCATTATCTCATAATGCATATTTAAATGTCATTAATTGCACTCCATCCATTCAGAGTACAAAGGGTAGAATAAATGGAGTATAAAACTGACATAAACATGTCCAATGTTCGGTAAAGCGTGTTTTAAGCAATAGACTGTAGGGATGTGCACCTTCATCTCTGAGGTGATGCGATACACATCTCGATGCATTGCCAATGATCCGATACAATAAGGATACATTAGAAGCTACTCCTATTGCGGTACAACACGATTCACCCCTATTGCGATGCGGTGCAATTCGACACGATACAATGCGACGCATTGCCATATTCAGTTCCAGCTCACGCATGACTTTTCTGAGACACTTGCAGAGAATTAGCCACTGACAGCAGTGGAGAACTGGAAATAAGAGAGTGCACTTGAGAAACAGTTTAGAGAGGGGAAATTAATCTAAAAATTATTGGTTTCATTTCTAAATTATTAAGGCATAGGGCCTCTAATAATAATTACATATTAATGTAACCCTGGCTGTGTGCTGCTTCCCGCTCTATAACTCTAGCGGCTAGGGCAGACCATTTGTGGGGCTGGTGTCTTCTGCTGCACGGCTGCACTAGGGTTCCAATTTGAGGTGTCCTATCTGGGTAGGTGCATGGAGTGTCTTCTCTCTACGGCATTATGACTCTCTTCCACTGCTGTTGGGGCTATTTTTCAGTGGCTGCATTCTCTGAGGTACGCAGACTGGGGAGTGGCTAGATCTCTGTAGGTGTGTACACCTATTATTGGCTGGGTCGCTCTGACGGCTGCCATACTCAGGGAGTAGCTGTCGCTGTGGCAGAACGGCACCTCCCAAAGTTATTCTCAACTTTTGCACTGTGGCTGATGGGTACCTAGAAGGTGACCCTACTCTGTTCATGGGTGACCGCAATGCAACCGCTCGCGCTGACAGTCCGCTATGAGGCCTGTGTCAGTCGCCACGAATCTGGTGACAGTAGTGAAAGAGGCCTGGTGTTCCTTGACATTGCAAAAGTGCAGAGTCTGCAAATCACTGCATATGGTTCCAGTGCCCTGAGCCACGTCATTGGACTTGTAACTCCAATACTGGTGGTGCGGTGAAGGAGATCGATCACATCCTTGTGGGCAGATGCTGGAGCCTCTTACAGCACTGCAGGGTCTATAGAAGTGCCCAGTTTGTGAATTCTGACTATAGACTTGTTGTTGCTACTTTGAAGATTCAGCTTCAGTTTCAGGTTCGGTAGGATACCACCTACTAGGAGAACGAGGCTGGATCTGGCCAGCCTCCAAGCTTTTTCTAATGAGTTTGAATGCGGTTTGTGTGAAGAACTTGCAGACTAGGGTGTGACTGCTGATCCTAATGTAATGTTGGAAACCTTCCATGATAAGGCCCTGAAGGATGCTCGGGGTTGTGTTGGTGTTCCCAGAAAGAGGTGCTCCATATCACTGGGCACCATGGATGCTGTCGAGAGGAGTTGTACCACACGGTTTGATAGCAACTGAGATGGGAACTGCGAAGGATGGCTGCGAAGGGTCTGAGCGCAGATAAGGAGGTGTTTGTTAGAGGAATCTGTGCACAAGTAACAAGCCATCTTGTCTACCGACCCATATCCTGATTACAGGAGTATCGAAGCATTACACACATGCAAGTCTGTTCCTCTGAGAGTCGCAGTCAGTGCAGAGGATGAAACAATTCTTACCAATGACACTGCAGTTGTGACCCTCTGGGCTGACTTCTGTGCTACTATGGGTACTATGTTGGATATCACTCGGTCCATGGTTCTTGTGGCTGATCCTCCAATTAGCTGTGAAAAACCCAATGTCACTGAGATTGCTTAGGTGAACCAGTTGGGGGTTTGGGAAAGCTGCAGAGATCTGTGGTATCTGGAGTGAACTTCTCGAAGTTGGTGGTAAAGTTATCCTCTTGACTTTGCAAGCAGTCCTTGCTTCCATTTGGGAGATGAGTATCATCCTAACTGACTGGAAAATGGGACTCCTTGTCCTAATCTGGAAAGGGAAGGGTGATCACCTGGATTGCGGCAACTAAAAGGGGATAGTACTGCTCTCAGTCCCAGAGACAAATACTGGACTCCTTTGGTACTGTGTCTTTTCAGAGGATCCTTGACTTTATGTTGAACGAGTGGTTGCTCAGGGAGTCCCTAATGAGGCACATTACCTGCATTGTAAGGGAGGTGTAGGGTCTCCTTTTGCATCATCAGTTCATCTTGGGAATGACAGATACAAGTCCTGTACAGTGGCCAGAGGGATTTTGAACCATTCTTCTTGCAGAACAGTGGCCAGGTCACTATGTGATGCTGCTGAAGGAAAACGTTTCCTCACTCACTTCTCCAAAACACCCTAATGTGGCTCAGTAATATTCAGATCTGGTGACTCTTTGTGACTCTTTGCACTTTGTGACTCTGTCTTGCTGTGTGTATTGGTGTTTTATCATCCTGATACACGGCACCACCTTCAGGGCACAATGTTTGAACCACTGGATGAACATGATCCTACATAGTGGTTCGGTAGCCCTTGGCAGTGATAAGTAGTGGGCCTAGGGAATGCAATGATATTGCAGCTCAAACCATCACTGATCTGCCCCCGTGCTGCACTCTGCGCATGCGACAGTCTGTCCCGTAACTCTCGTGGATGTGGGAAAGACAGTGAAGGTGGATTCATTAGAGACCAATACATGTTTTGCATTATCCACAGCCTAAATTTACACTATTGGCACCATTGAAACTGACTTTTGGCACTGGCATGAGTGACCAAACGTTTGGCTATAGCAGTCAACCTTTAATATTGACCCTGTGGAGTTCCCAAGAAACAGTTTTGGTGGAAACAGGAGAGTCAAGGTTAGAATCCAGACCTTCCTTTCAGACAGCTTCTTCTTGTATCCACGTTTACTCCTGTCAGATGTGATCTGTCCTTTGTGGTGGTATGCTGACATTACCTTGAATATGATGCACAACAAAGACTTGCTGTCCTGGTCACAGATGCACCAGCGAAACGCGCACCGACAATTTGTGCTCTTTTGAACTCTAATATGTCTCCCATTATATTGTGTGTATTGCAATAATTTAGGTACAGTTGTGCTTTTGCTCTGCTAATTCAACCTTAACACTCTGCTCTTACTGATTGAATGTGCAATCAGTGAAGATCAGCCACTAGGCCATGCATATATAGACATGAAATCTCAAATGCTATTGGTTAGTGTTTCAATTTCATTGACTAACCCCTGTATTTTGTGATGTTGAGGAGCTCATTTGCATCTCCCAGCATGCTTTGCTAGACTTGTAAATAGCCGTTATTAGTATGTAACTGCTGTGTCGTGCCCTGAAAGTCATGCATTACACTTACCTGTGCTGTATGTGATCCTTTGCCCATCCTTGCATGTCTCCAGCCACTTTGTAGATACCGTGTTTGCAACCTACTGTTTGTAATGTGACTAACGCTCCATTTCCCCCATTGTAGTGCTTGTGTTCATTTAACAATATTCATTCAGTGGTTATGCTGGGTCCTTTTAAGGGCTAAATAAAAGAACATTTGTACTTGGGACCAGGTCCCCTGAGTTCTTTGCTGCAATGGCTGGGTTTGTGGGATGCTGCAGTATCTGTGTGTGTGTGTGTGTTTGTGTGTGTGTGTGTGTGTGTGTGTGTGTGTGTTTGTGTGTAGACACAAAGCCACACACACACACATCCAAGTACAAAAGAGAATATGCTTTTGTGTGCAACAGCTTACAAAAGCAAGCAGGTATGCAATAAAAGACACACACTCCTGTGGTCTGGATACATAATGACCCCTGAGAACATTAATAACACCAGTTGCTCCCTGAATAAATAATATGAAATTATTGAAAATGATTTAGCTCACTATTCTACATTAATAAATCAAATTTTACCGATGTAGAAACAATGCATCCCGTCACGTTCCAAGATGGAGACAGAAGCAGGCGTAAGGGCAAACCTGTAAGGGATTTATTAAAAGGAACAGGATTAGGGCAAACTAAACAGACCATGTGAGGTCAAACAAAAGGCACAACTAGCTAAAGGGAAGCCAGTGGAGCATACACTAGGGTGACGTCAATGACCGGACTGGGGAGCACAGGCCTGGGAGGCACTGTTATACATCACTAATGAGGGAGCAGATGAGGGGCAGCTGGAGTGAGGCATACAAGGGCTGAAACAAGAGGTAAGACAAATTAGCAATAAGCCACACTGGGGAAAGAACAAGAGGGCAGGAATGCAGGGCGTGACACATCCTGAGTTTGTTCCAAGTTGTATCCCATCCACACCTTTTTAACTGGGGCAGTTGCATGGTGAACTTTTACACCAGTGCACAGATGCGAATTGGTGAATCTTGCCATCTCTAATACACTGTGGGGGACATTGCACACCATTTAATTTTAAGTTTATATATTTTAAATGTATTTATTAATAATTGCACTATACGTTGAGAAGTCTTTTTATAAGGATTTTTTGGAGAGCTGGAAAGAATTGTGGGATGGGCTTTTGGGGTATTATGGTAATGTTTTTGGCATACTGTGGTATTTTGAAATTTATCATGGGCAAACTGCCCCCCCATTATTATGGTATGAGAGTATGCATGCTCATCTTTACTAGTCCAGCAACATAATAAATGTATGTTTATTTCCAAAGTTAAAATGGTAATGAAACATTTTTTTACTGGTATTTAGTGTTTAGGATGTGGTACATTCTAGAGATTTTATGTACACCCTACTGTGGCTGTGAAGCTGTTTTTTTGTCAGCTAACTGGTGCCTTACTGGTGGTCTACAGTAAAAAGCAATCTAGATAGCAGTAACATTTGATCTGCTATGTGTACTATGGGTCTGTATGTGTGTGTCTGACATTACTTGGTAGCTACTTAGTTATACCATTAGTATATCTGTTATGAGTCTTACTGTTATGTCACAGAAAACAATCATAGTGCAAATAAGAAAGTAATAAATAGAATATAAATATTTAGGCTTATAAAGAAAATAAATAATATTCATTACATTTTACAGACATTAGGGTGGCGCAGTGGTTAGCGCTCTTGCTTCACAGCACGAAGGGCCTGGGTTCAGTCCTTGTGCTGGGCTTAGGGCCTTTCTGTGTGGAGTTCATATGCTCTCCCTGTGTTTGTGTGGGTTTCCACCAGGGGCTCCGGATTCCTCCCACTGTGCAAAAGTGTGCACCGTAGGTTAATTGGCGACTCTAAGTTGGCCCCGTAATTGTGTGTGTGACTGTGTGCACCCTGCGGTGTGTTGGTGACTGCCCAGGGTTGGTTCATGGGATAGGCTCCGGTCTCCTCCGCGACCCCAGTTAGGATTAAGTGGTTACGTGATAGGTGGATTGGATGGATGGATATTGGCATACAGAAAGACATTTAACCACTTAATTGGTGGGGAAAAATTGTACAAATTGCAATTGGAAGTGGAATGTGCTATAAATGAATGTGTAGTTTCAGAATTGTGTCACGACTAGGATGCAGAGCTTTCAGGTAAAAACACATTTCTTTGGCTTTCGCATTTTCAGTTGATCCATTGAATAATTCTAAAAAATTGTAGAAGTTGGGGGAGTGTGGGAGGAGTAGGGATTAGATAAATTTTCGTCATTTAAACAGCATCGTTCTCTCATTTGTTATTCTGTTGAATTTCTTTTCCAGCTATTAGTTACTTAAGATGAATAGTTCACGTTTAACTTGAAGTCTGTATATGCAGCACTTCTGGCGTCACAAAAGCCCACAGGGTGACTTCTCAGCTGTCACTGGGAACCCTGGAAGGTTACATTAAGAAGATATGAAGATGTGTAGTGGACTTGGATGCCATGTTCCCTCAGCCCCTCCTCCCTGAGATCCAAGCTGTCTTGTCCACTGTGTGTCAATTTGGGCTGAGTTGTATTATTACAGCTAACACTAGAAGCTGGCAGTAGCTTTGGGTCTCTACTGGTAGTTGGGGTAACACACATCTATCTGCCCTCTGCTGCAGTTAACAGTAATAGAGAGCAGGCCTAGTCCTTCAAGGTCTTCATTTATGCTACGTTTTTATCATACATGAGCTCATAGGATCTAACCTTAGGCAGGCCGCAGTATTTACAGATTTCTAGGGCACCTGGGCACTTAGGCACCAGATCAGTAATTACCGTAACTGAAGTGTTTTGGCTTTAATTCTCAGCACTGACATTGTCCGCAGTTAAAAAACAGCGGGGAAACCCTGCATTCACTGTGGCACAGCATGACCCGGGCTTAGAGCCACACACCTGGCATGAAAAGCCCAGGCTGTTCAAAAGGTGTAAATGAATGGCTGATCTAGCCAAGATACAGCAGAAATAGGATGCAGGTCATGAGAGGAGGGCTCCTACTGGGCTGATACCAGAGGCGGACATTTCAGGTCCAGAAAGTACAAATCCAAACCAGGATTTTGTTTCAACCAACCAGTTGAGCATAAAGACTCACAGTCACAGAGTACTCGACTGGTTGGGTGAAACAAAATTCCCGGTTTGGATTTTTACTTTCTGGACCTGAAATGTCCTCCATTATCAGTGTGGCACCACCTCCACCCCTCCCAGCTTTCCACACAGCACAAGTCCGATCACTTGCAGCAACACGGAAAAGCTTTATTGATCTCCCCCATTTTAATTTCCCTTAGCTTGTTCCTCCATTCTTTGTTCTGTGCGCAGTGTGATGAATTGATAGCAAAGACGGAGATTGCTCCGAAGGTTTATCCTGGAAAAGGTTATCATACTTGAACCTCTTGCCCCAACTTGCTCCTAACCCCGGGTGATCTTCTCGTTTCTCACCTGCCTGCAGAGTATCTGTGCCAGGTAAGCTGGCAGTCTGTCGCCTCTATCACCTTGGGTCTTTTTTGGCTTTCATGACGGTAAGAGGTGAGCTTTTTCCGTATCCCAATGGCACCATAAATTTCCATGATTCCCGGGCTGATCTAGCGAAGCGATCAGATTCACGCCCATTGGAAGTCTGTTACCGGCATAGTCCACTGCCTTTAGCTCAGTATATGAAGCCCCGCTGATAAACAGAACATAATGGGAGAGCAGGCTTCTCCGAACGCCTGTCTACAATGATTTGCTGCTCCTTTTTAGCTCTGAAAGCCGACGGTACCTCTTTCAGTAGTAACAGAGATGCTGTCTGGTTTCAATTCTGATTGGAATGATATATGTGCCCTCTAGGGATGGCACCAGTGGCTAGGGCTATTAGGTGTGGCTTGAGCGTGAAGGTGAGAGTCGGGGATCCATAAAGGTCATCATCACCTGTCTGAACACGATATGATCTGGCACTTAATCACCGGATTGCTTATCCTGAATCCAATGGAAATGCTGGACCCAAGACACCGTTAGATACAAATGAGTTTGGTGATCGAAACAGACAAGTTGAAAAGACTACCTCAGTCATCATAGACTGTTGGTTTAATATCTGCATATCTGCCTCCATATTGTGTAGTGCATTACAGTTTTTGGATTCAAAGACCCCTGAGAGAGGGATGTAAATTAGAAGGCTCCACCTCAGTTAGAGAACTGTAATTTGTATGGGACCACATGGTGCTGTGTTCAGGGTGAATGCCTCTGTCTCAACTGGTATGATTTCACTGCTGATTACAGTAAAAATTACGCTTTGTGATTATTTGCATGTATCTGTGCGATGTAAGCAAAATTTGAGTCGGTATGAATGAAATCATCCGTCAAGCTAATGCAAGATACGCTGTAATCAGATGGGACTAGATCCTTCCAGCATGCACTCCCAGTACTTCTCACTGCTCGCTTGTGTGACCAGTAACTCACCCCGCTTGGCCCTCACCTCAGCATCCTCTGGACCCAGCCATGACGGACACTGTTCTGGGCAGGACCTTGGATCCGAACGTCAGGCCAGATGGCAGGCAAGGCAGGTGAGCCTATGACCTTTGAACTTTCGGAGGGCCGGGATCAGGGGTGGCAACAATGATTACTGTGTCTGTCCTTTGTAGATCATGCTCTGCTAACTGCCCCCCCCCCCAATCTGTCTTTTGCCATTCTTGCCCAGTGATAAAGACCCGTAAGTATCAGCCTATACCTTTTATCCTCTGTGAAATGTCCACAGTGCTTGGCATACTGTTTGTGAGGGGGACGTGTGTGGACGTGTTTGCATGCTCGTTCATTTTGGCTTCATTCTCGCCACTGAGCTAAAGAGTCTCATATCAGCCGACGGATAGGTCAAATACATGCATTCCCACATGGGCTCAGGAGAGGAATCCCACAAATACGGGGTAGCGAGGTATGAAATTACATCCAGAGGTGCTCTGACTTTATTCCAAGAGCAGGGATGAGTAACCACAAGCTAAATCTAGTCCAGCACTCTTGTCCAACGCAAACAATCAAAACTCTAAATTATTCCATGTAAACAAGGATCAATCTCTTTCAGGAGAGAAGTTAATGATCTGTCTCCTGCCGCTGTTGTTGTTCTTAACTGGGACAGCCTCATCAAGCCCAGCTCCCCATCCAAGGTGTCCCTCCTTCAGCTCAGTATAACTAACACAGGGATTGTACACTCCAAATACATACACACACAGACAGGGCAACCTGGTATTTAGCAGTGTTCCCTGGCACTCACATATCTATGCACACACTCTACACAAACATACACACATACACTTTACATACACAGATGGTACACCTACATTAACATGCGTGCACTCCTTATCTTAAGGTAATGTTTCAACCTGTTCTCCAAGCTAGAGGAAAGATAATAGGATTAGGCTGGATGGATTCTGCAAATAACCCCTGGATCTTGCCTTGGTGTGTGTGGAGAAGTGCAACGGACGAGACTTTAACTCGTAGGCTGGAGATTGTAGGTCCAAGTCCCAGGAAAGGTTCTGCTTTAGTTCCCTAGTTCCTGCTTTAATGTGTGCATACTATATGACGGCGTTTCCTCAGCTTGCGTAAATGAGGGCATAAATCCATAAATTAGACTTGTGCATAGTGTGCATGTGGTTGTATTACCCCCCACCCCCGCCCCATGTCAGGACAGGCTGGGCGACGGGCCCTTCCCATGGTTACGAGCCACAGGCTGACGAGCTGACGGACGAAGAGAAGATGATCATCAACAACGTGATCGCACGGGCCCAGCAGATGGAGATGGCGGAGCAGGACCGGATCGGGTCAGCCTCGTCCCCACGTCCGCACAAAACGCGACATTATCAATTTTCGGAGAATTATCTGAGTATCTGAGATCTGTTCCCTTTGTCTCATACAGACTCTATAGTATACTTTAAATTATAAACTATAAATCTCTCATACAGACTCTACAGATTTGTATTTTGTTAATGTAATGGATCCCTCTATGAGGTGATGGTGGAGGGTTTGTGCACCTCAGTGATCCTAGGAGGTATCTGGTTGGGAGAAATTGCCCCTGGTAGGGTCTCCAAAGGCAAATCGGTCCTAGGTCAGTGACCCTCATAATGGTGAAAATCAGCATGAACGCAGAAACCTCATCTGGAATAGAGAAGCTGGGGCCCTGCCTTAGAGCCAGGCTAGGAGGAGCTTGTCATTAGGTACCTGGTGGTCAGGCATTCCCGGCCAAATAAAGCCCAAAAGAGCTACATGAATCTACCCTCCTGTACGCCCACCACCTGCAGGAGGAGTCATGGGGGTCTGGTGCTTTATGCATTAAAGGCAGAGGCCTTGTTGAACCAAAACTGGCTTTAGGTTCATGGAATGTAACCTCTCTGGTAGGATAGGAACCTGAGTTAGTGTATCGCCCTCTGGTTCGGACTCACTACTTTGAGTTCAGAGTATTTTGCCTTCTTGTAGAGCTAGGTTGGGGTGCTAGAAGGCACCACCTCTGTGGACTGCATTGTTCTACTGGGGGACTTTGATGCTCATGTGGGTAATGACACTGGAACTTGAATGAGTGTGATTGGGAGGACCAGCCAGCCAGATCTGAACCCTAGGGGTAGTGCGCTGTTATCTGACTTTTGTGTTAGCTACAGTCTATCCACAATGAACACCATTTTCCACCATTTTTCAACTTTATAGCGCATTTTCTCAACATTACATTGTCACAAAGTGCTTTACATTATCCCCACCCAAAGCCCCCAGTGAGCCAACCAGAGGCGACAGTGGCAAGGAAAAACTCCACAGAAGGAAGAAACCTTGGGAGGAACCAGACTCAAAGGGGGAACCCATCCTCCAGGGGCTGGCAGAGGAAGTCAAATGACCAAGATGGCAAGGTTCCAGTTCATACTGTCCCAATTTTAACATTTGAGTCTCAGGAGGCAGGCAGATGATGGCAGGCAGGTGCTGGTTCTGCTTCATATGGTAGGAGGAACAGTGGTACAGCAGCGGGCGAAAGTTAATAGCAGTATTTTGTAGACAGTGCAAAAGTTGCACTGTGAAGCCTGTGAAGGGAGCACAGAACAGGGCTAATATGATCAATTTTTTTGTGTTTGTAAGAACTCCGGCTCCTGCATTTTGTACTAGCTGAAATGTATATAAGGATCCAGATGGGCAGCCAGAAAGGAGGGCATTACAGTAGACCAGTCCGGAAGTTATAAAGGCATGTATTAATTTTTCTACATTGTGAACAGGGAGCATCTTCCAAAGCTTGGATATGTTCCGTAGATGGTAGAACACAGTTCTAGTAATACTTCTTAGGAAGGAATTTTTTTACATTTAACATTGGATATCTTGTAGTCTTCTAACTGAGAGAGTTGTGATGCATCTTCTGGTTTAACAGATGTATATAACTGTGTATCATCAGCATAACAATGAAATTCAACACCATGATTTCTAATAATGTTGCCAAGTGGTAGCATATATAAAGTGAACAGTAGCGGGCCAAGCACTGACCCCTGTGGGACATCATACTTGACTTGAATTAAAGATTCATTGTTCATGTGGATAAACTGATAATGATCAGTTTAATAAGAGCAAAACCAAGAGAATGTTATGGTCCAGGGTATCAAAAGCTGCAGTTAGATCTAGTAATACCAACAAAGATATACAGCCACGGTCAGAAGTCATAAGCACATCATTCATTACTTTGATTAAAGTTGTTTCTGTTCTATGGGTCGGTCTAAAGCCACACTGATATAATTCATTAGCATTATTTTCCTGTAGAATAGAAGACAGATGATGAACAACACATTTGCCAAGATCTTTGAAATGAAAGGAAGATTCAAGATAGGTCTATAATTTCCTAAATCACTAGGTTCAAGATTTCCTTTAGGACAGGTCTAATAACAGCTATTTTTAAATGGTTTTGGAACATATCCAAGCCTAAGAGATGAGTCTAACACATTTAACAGGGTAGGGCTAATCAGAGGGAAGGAAGGAAAGATTCAAAGGTGTCATTATCAGTATGAATAGGACTAGCAGAAGGCTGGTAGCTGTATGTAGCTACTGACGTGCTCTGGATGGTCTGTGTAATCTTAGTTATTTTACCATTAAAATGTAATAAAGTCATCACTTAAGATCTTGTGGAACTGGCGAGTTTAACGCTGAAGAATTCTGTGTTAATCTAGAAAGATTCAAACAGGAATTTTGGATTGTTTTTGTTCTCTTCTATTAATCTGGAGAGAGACACAGATCTAGCAGTCACTAGTGCTTGTCTGTACTTAGAGAGGCTCTATTTCCAGGCAGATCTGAAAACTTCTAGTTTGGTTGACCGCCATTTGCGCTCTCTTTTGCGTGAAATCTGTTTAAGTTTTGAGCTCAAGGTTGCTCATTATTGCATCTGGCACCAGACCCTAGGCCATAGATCAATTTTGTTGTGGTGTCATCAGACCTGAAAGACCATACGCCTTGGGTATTCGGGTGAAGAGAGGAGCTGAGCTGTGAACTGATCACCAGCTGGTTGTGGGTTGGATCAGATGGCAGAGGAGAATGCCAGACAGACCTGTTAGATCCAAACATTTAGTTGGAGCATTTGGCTAAGACCCCTGTCTGGGAGATCTTCAACATGCACCCCAGGCAGAACTTCTCTTGTATTCCATGGCTGGAGACATTGAGGCCGAATGAGCCATGCTCCATGCCTTCATTGCTGAAGAGGTTGCGCTGAGCTGTGACCATAAGGTTGTTGGTGGCTGTTGCATGGCAACCCCTGAACCCAGACGTGGACACCAGGGGTGGATCTAGAAGGGGGGCATGGGGTGCACCCCCCCCCCCCCCGAAATACTTTTGGCCCCCCCAGTCCCCACTCTAACACCATTGGTGTAGAATACTGTCAGTCTGACAGTGCCCAGGATCATTTGATCAGAGCACTGTCATTCACTCCCGGGCAACCTGACAATGCCAGTAATTGGATCAGAGCGCTGTCAATCACTCCCTGGCAACTTGGCAATGCCTATCATTGGATCAGAATGCTGTCAATCACTCCCTGGCAACTTGACAATGCCTGTCATTGGATCAGAGCACTATCACTATCTGCATGCTCTGAAGAGCGGATTATTTTCAAACAGCAGAGACGCGACTAGACTACAGACCATTGTTGTTCGTGGTCTGTACGAACTCAATTATAAAGTTCTGAATATGTGAATTAGGATATCCTTTTTCTCTGTTGCAAAATTATGTGCGTAAAGGTGACTCTCGCGTATAATGGCTTCTAAAGTCCCAAGACAGACACGTTGAATATGTAGCTAATTTGCTAACTACTGCAGTCCAGTGAAGAGCTGTAACTTTATTGTTTTAAAGATTATAGGCATAATTCTCCCAAAAAAGCTACACAGTTGTAAACATTGAAATTTGAAGTTTGAGAATATTATCTTAGCTATCTAACTGAATTAAAAAAATCTATACATTTCAAGCTGAAAACAAGTGAAGAACACACACTGTAATGTTACAAATAAATACTGTTAAATGAATAATTCATGCCTGATATTTTTTTAGTATATAAATATTGTTCAGTCCTGTCCATGCAAAAAAAAATCAGTATACAACTGTCTTCTAAGGTATTTTTCAACACTATCCATCCATCTATTTTCCAAACTGCTTATCCTTCTGGCTCATGGGAGGTCCAGAGCCCATCCCAGAAGCTACAGGCACAAGGTGGGGAACAACCCAGGACAGGGGGCCAGCCCATCACGGGGCACACTCACAGGCAATTTTTAGTAACTCCAATTAGAGGACATCCTAATTCAGTTAGTCTCAGCATGTCTTTAGACTGTGGGGGGAAACTGGAGTATCCAGAGAAAACCCCACAGCGACACGGGGAGAACATGCAAACTCCACACACATTGAACCCTCGTCCCAGAGGTGTGAGGCAGCAGTGCTAACCACTGCACCACCATGCCACCCTCCAATTTTCAACACTATTATTTATAATTCAATTTTCTGATTTCCAGAGCTCCTCCCCCTGCCCCCTTGCTGATGCTTTGTCCCCCCTCTGTCACCCTATTAAAAAAATCCTAGAAACGCCCCTGGTGGACACCAGTGACAAAGGGAGCCATGAGGACGAAGAAGGAGGCCTTCAGAGCTTTTCTAGCTTGCGGGACTCTAGAGGCACTGGCCAGCCAAGCAGGGTGCGAGTTTGCCAGTTGCAGAATCAGATACTCGGGTCTGGGAGGAGATCAATGAGGCCATGAAAAATGGCTTTCGGTCAGCCTCAGAATGATTCTGACAAACCATCAGGCGACTCTGGGGGGGGAAGTAAGGCTTTATGAATGCTGCTTACGGCCGGGATGGAGCACTGTTGACCTCAACTGGGGATATAGCCAGGTGGGGTAATGAGTTCTTTGAGATCTCCTGAATCCCACTGACATACCTTCCTATTAGGAAGAAGATTTGGGGGACTCGGAGGGGGACTCGCCCATCAATGGGGCTGAAGTCACTGAGGTAGTACAGAAACTACTATTCATCAGCAGTTATGCAGATGACATAAGAGAAGAGAGAGCTGAGCCAGAAGGCAAAGTTATGGATTTAATAATCGACCTTCGTTATTAACATCAGCTATGGGCACAACCTTTGGGTAGTGACTGAGAGAATGAGATTGTAAATATGAGTGGCGGAAATGAGCTTCCTGGACGCAGCCTTAGAGATACAGTGAGGAGCTTGGACATTGGAGAGGGCCCCAAAGCAGAGCTGCTGCTCCTCTGCGTCAAAAGGAGCTAGCTGGGGATCTTCAGGCATCTGTCTAGGATTCCTCCTGGACGCCCCCTCCCCCCCGGGGAATGTCCAACTGGGAGGAAACCCCGAAGCAGACCCAGAACATGCTGGAGAGATTATCTCTCAGCTGGGCTGGGGATGCCTTTCTAGAGGAGCTGTAGGAGGTGGCTGAAGAGGGAGGGAGTTCTGGGCAGTTCACTTTTGTTTATTTGTCATATGCAAGTTAGCACAGGGTCAACATTGCAGTGAAATGTGATTGACGAGAATAAACAAGTCATGTCTCTCAGCAATATATTACAGAGTAGTAAGACAACGTTCTTACCCATGAAATAAAGTGACAGCAGTGCAATTGTCA
>JAODLC010000123.1:23195593-23208538 GCA_026781145.1 Hippopotamyrus pictus | reverse complement strand
AATGTCCTGAATAGCAGGGAGACTCATGCCTGTGATGTGCTCTGCTGCCTTCACCACTCTCTGTAGTGATTTCCGGCATTCCTGCTCAGACTGCCACCCCTTCGACCCAGATCCAGAAGATGGATGGATGGATAATGTAATGGATGCTACTATCCAGTAGGACCTACCTGATCTTTGTCGCGGTCACAGCGAAATACAAATGCAGACAGCAGCACGCGGTCGATGGCGGCCTTCTGCTCCTGCTTTCAGCACTCAGGGGCCACGGAGCCTGGCATCTGGCACAAGAACGGAGCCGGAGCATGTCCTTAACAAAGCAGAGAGGCCCTTTTTCCTGTATCAAAACGCCAAGTCTATAGAAGGGAATGAGTCAACAGGCCAACCTTCTGGAAAGGTGGGGAGTTTCAGGTTTGGGAGGGACTGAGTGTCCATCTGATTGGTCAGGCACCTGATGACCCGGCTGGATGATATGAAGCAGACGGTCCGTGGCGATGGCGTCTCCTGCTGCCTGCTGTGTGGGGCACAACTGAATGCCCCAGGAGTCAGCTCGGCAGTCTGCGAGGACTGCAAGAAGGTGTGGGGGCGGGGAACCGTGCTATGTCACTCTCTGTTCGGGTAATGGATGTACAAGGGTACAACAGCATTTCCCTTTCTAGGATTTTCACAAAGCAAAATTCCCCTTGATAAGTCCAGGACATTCATCTGTGTCCCCCCTACTGGTAACCCCCAACATACACCGAGACACTGTCATTTGATATGATTTGTGTTGGAAATGAGAAGAAAAAGACACACACCAGGCTTTCTGGTGGTAGTGTCACCATGGGGTCAGGCTGAATCCTCCTGGATCCACTTTCCTTTCCCTCCTACAGCATGTATGCACCAGCTGCGCTGTTCAGAAGACCGGCCGGCCCCATCCACTGTGGCTCTGCAAGATCTGCAGCGAGCAGAAAGAGGTCGGTCGCGAGCACGGGCTACCATCATGGTCGCAGTAAAGTATTTACTCGCTCTGCATGTTTCTGTACGTAACGTCAGCGTCACTGTGATGTTCGCAGTGTAAAGTGCTTCATTTTGGCTGTTTCCACTAGGCCGTGGAGTGATTTTTAAATCTATGGCCCAGGTTCCTTTACTATCTGGCAGCATGTGCAGCCCTCTTGTGGCAACATGTGGGAACTGCAATCCCTCTGTTAAATCCTTTTTTGTGAGATTTGAATTTCTGCCACTTGGGATCTTACTTGGACCCCAGATGCTAGAAGACACAGGAGCTACTGTTGCTACTGTGGGATTAATTATTGCTGTTGTTTCCCTTGCTGTTGATCTCAATGTGTCTCTTCCTCTGCCGTTGTAGGTGTGGAAGCGAACTGGCGCCTGGTTCTTCAAGGGCCTGCCCAAGCTATTCATGCCCTCGCCCATGCCCGTTTCAAATCCAAAGGACCGAGGTGGTGAGCAGGCCACGCCCACCCCAGCCCTGAAGCCGGCAGAGCCTATAGCCCCTGGGCAGCCCCAGACACCAAGCAGGAGTGAGTCAAGTGCTCAAGCGCAGTCACACGCACAAGCAAGCGCATGTTATACCTTCTAAAACTCAGGTTGCCTTTGGCCATCTCTTTGTTTCCACGGCATCAGTTCTGCAGAGTAAGCTTCCTAGAATCCGTGTCAGCGCATCTCGAGGGGCCGGGTAGAATTATTAAAGCATCCCACACACCAGCCCCTATAAATGCATCTTCATTACCGCCCTGACAGTGCAATGTGTGTGGGAATACGCGTAATGGTGCAGAAACCGTCTTGTAGCCGTTCGGTTCCTGCCTGTATCTTACGTCTTCATCAGCCTGTGTCACGGTGCAGAACATGGACGGGGAGCCGTGCTCCTGAGACCGGTGTAACACGCTCTCATTTATCCGTTCTCATAGAATCTATTTGCTTAACCCTTAGGGTTACTCTGACCGTCGGTAAAGCAGGGCACTCAGCGAAAAAATAATTACCAAATTAATAGTTTGTGGTAGGAAACAGGAGGACACAGTAGGGAAGACTGACTGAATGCTGCCGCATCTTATCTATTAATTCATATGCTCAGGTTCCACCCAGACCCTGACCTGTGAGCTGCCATGCATTTTAATAGAGCTAACAGAATCATGGCTTTAAGGCTGGGCCTGTACTGTTCCCAGCGTTTCCTCAGCTTGGATCTGCTGTTGTTTTCACTTTTCTCACTATCTTTTGTGTTCCAGGCTCAGCGGACAGCCACACCCGCCGCAGTGTGCAGCAGAGTACAGGTGAGCGCCGAACTCCCTCCTTCTGGGGGCCAAAGGGTAGGGGGATGTAGCAGGCATCCACTGAGCTGTTCATCCACCAGTGTAACTGGTGTTTCCCTCAGTGCCCTTCTGATTGGCTGACTAAGGCGAGCTGTGTGTGTGTCTGTGTGTGTGGGATTTGCTTCAGTCAGCGGGCTCCCCGCCCAAGGGGCGCCGCCCCCTGTGGCTCCCCAACCTGCTAATGTACAGACCACACCTAGTGAGTCCCTGCACCAGACAGAAGGCCAGTCCGGCCCAGCAGTGGTGCGGCTGGCTGATCCAGTCCATAGCTCTGCTTATCCAACAGCAACCCAACCTGTGGCTCATCAGGGTAAGCGTTGGCCTGGGCTTACACGCCTGTGTACTTCCTGCATGTTACTCCTGTGCTATTTAACCATATGGCACTGACCTGTGAAACCCACTCTCTGATAAGTGACAGGAGGAGTTATATCTGTTTGTCTGATCCTTTTTTTTTTTTTTTTGCTCTTTCAAGTCTTGTCATTGAAGCAATCTGGATTATTAAGTGTTTATCTGTCTGTCCTAGCAGCTCCTTCTAAGGTAGAGAGCTGCTACACCACAGCCAAGAAGGAAGAGAGAGTGCCCCCTGCTCCCCAGGAGGAGAAACGACAATCAGCCGGCCAGAATCCCCAGCCATCCCCAAAACTGGACGAGGAGGATAACAGCTATGATTCAGATGAAGCCAGTAGGCAAAATCCTAAACCTTTGTCCTGTGAAATGCATCCTGATTGACCTGTTTGTGTCCAGCATACGGTGTGTTTGTGTGACTGTTAATCTACACTCTGCTTCCGGATATTGATCCATTGCTACAGCAACCTTCTATATTCCGCTGGTAATGTGTCTTAGGTCTGTCTCACATTTTCTACCATGTTTCATGCTCCGTCTTCAGTGTGTTAGTTGTATGAATTATTACTCCAGTCAGTCTGAGTTCCTCTTCGGCCATCTGAATCAGTCAGGCACTTGCCATTTCCCGTCGACTCATAGCCTGCTGTCCTCTCGCCAGCGACTCTGGGCTCCTTGGAGTTCAGCCTGCTCTATGATCAGAGCAACAACTGTCTGCAATGCAGCATCATCAAAGCCAAGGTGAGACCCTGCCTTCCCACCCTGCAGTCAACAGGAAGTGTCCAGAGGAAGGGCCAGGGCGGATTTGGGAGCCCGGGGATGTGGTGCACGTGCAGAGTCACAGCCACCCGAGGGCTTTTCTCCACATGTGCTGCACTGGGCTCTCCAGCCGCCTGGCTTGGATTGACAGTGAAAATTCTCCCTCTCTGTGCTCCAGGGTTTAAAACCAATGGATTCCAACGGCCTGGCCGACCCGTATGTCAAGCTCCACCTGTTACCGGGGGCCAGCAAGGTAATGGCTGTGAAGCCGTAGAATGTGTGGCTCAGGCAGGAAGAATTGTGGGGACTCGGTAAGAAGAGCCGGGTGCGTCACAGAAATATAACACTACGACTATTGTCTGTGTTCCGTCCGTTTTGGTCAGCAGCCATCCTGCGAGGAGCCCCATGACAAACAACTGACACACATACATACTCTTATTTTACCAGCCAACTCTGAGATTGCAAGGCTGCTCTCTTCATGGTATATTGATCATTAATTTCGCCTCTTTTTCTTTCCCACTGCAACCCGCCACTGCCATCAGTCCAATAAACTCCGTACCAAGACCCTTCGAAACACGCGCAATCCAGTGTGGAATGAAATGCTGGTGTATCACGGCCTTACAGATGAGGACATGCAGAGGAAGACCCTCAGGTAGGGGCCGCTGGCCCGCATTAATAAGAGCATGAAACTCTACTGTAAGGACCATTCAATGCCCCAATTCAATTCAAGGGCCGTCAGGTGAGATTATCAAGCCTGATTCTCCAGAGAAGATCACAAGGAATTATAAGATGACACATCTTGGCTTCATTTTACAGTCTGATGAAAAACACTTTTTTTTTTAACATCAGGTCCTTCTCTTCCTCTTCCTTCACAAAACGTGTCTGTGTCCCAGTCCTGAGGAGTGCAAACCAGACCACCAGTGTGGCAATCAGCAGGAAAGGGCACACTGCCATTGTCTGGGCTGTCACTCCTCAGCTGGGGCTGGGTAGCTCACACAGGCTCTGTTCTCTGTGAGAAGGCATTTTCTCATGGTGTTCAGTCATTTTTAATTATAAAGGGATTTATAATTTATAAGATTTGCTTGCTGTATTAAATATGCTCCCAAAATCTGTTATCCTGAACCTAACCATGACTCGGCAGCTTGAAGGCCGAGACACTGAGCACAAGCTTCTACCCGTTTGCTGAACGAGGCTGACTGTAGCTAACAAGCCACTACAGTCTATGTACGTTATATCATCCCACACTTTGCTGATACACACACTTTGCAGACAGTCCCTGGATTAATAACGTCCAACTTACAGGCACGTCATACTTACAAACCGACTGCTATAGAGCCTGTTATATTAAAAATGCGGATTTAGTGCAATGGTTCGTAATAAAGAATGCACAGCAGTTCGCCAGCTCAAGGTACAGAATAGTACTATGCATAGTTAGATTTATTATCACTGTATAATAATAATAATTATTATTATTTGCTGCTTTCTGACTTACCTACAGACTTAGGAAACAAATCTCGTTCATAACCTCGATCTGTTTTCATCATCTGTTTTGTAGTCATTTTATTTTTACTCATTGTTGTTATTAAAATTAAATATATTAAATATTCCATTTAAATATTAAGCCCACCAGCGAGGGGCCGCTGTCCATGCAGTGATGGCTACATGTGGCACAAACAAAACATGTCTTGTTGTGAATACCGTGGGGCAGGCTGTCTGTGTGCGATGAGGACAAGTTCGGCCATAATGAGTTCATCGGGGAGACGCGTGTGCCCTTGAAGAAGCTGAAGGCCAACCAGAGGAAGAGCTTCAATGTCTGCCTAGAGAGAGTTGTCCCGGTGAGCCCCTGTTCCTACTGTTACACTGGTGCACATGGAAAGTGAAATAGCAAGTCTTTGCCTGCATAATTACAATTTTATATTGGAACATTACAGTAGGCACAGTCTGTTTGGTCGTGGGTGTGACACTTCAGCTTAGTTTCTCTGCTTCAAGCAGGACATTTTTTTTCTGGTTCAGTTGGCTGGTCCAGTTCAGGTACTGGGGAGTATGACTCACTTTGCTGCGATGACTCAGTGCATAAGAAAGATTTGATTGGTTTTATGGACTGACATGAATCCACTTTTCACAACGACCATAACTCCGCCCCTGCCACAGCTGAGACGAGCAGGGACAGCTGGTTCAGCGCGTGGCATGGCTCTCTATGAGGAAGAGGTAAGAGGGCCTACCCAGTGTACCTGCACCTCCAGTCTTCCCACATGTTTAAGCTGCTTTAATCTCCTAAGGTGTGTCTCTACAACTCGCCCTTGGGTTTAACGTGCAGCGTCTGTGCAACATGGGTTTGAGTTTTACCCACATCCAACGTGTCCTTCGCTTTGGCTGCTTTGACCTGTTGACGCACCAAGGTTGGTCACAGCACTCGGATGCACACATACTTGTGGTTTTGTCCCACGTTGGGTCTTAGGTGAAGGAGACAGGAGAAGCAGAGGAGAGGGGACGCATCCTGATCTCCCTCATGTACAACAGCCAGCAGAGCCGGCTCTTCGTGGGCATAGTCCGCTGTGTCCACTTGGCTGCCATGGATTCCAATGGCTACTCTGACCCTTTCGTGAAAATGTAGGCCATCATTAGTGGGCATTTGGCCCCGTGAAGTGACGTCACTCGGATGCCACATGTTCACTGGAACTTCTAAGTTTCCTCAGTCAAGATTCAGCACCATGCCAGCCTCTTCCTTTTGATCATTCATTGATATAAAATCTTGTTTACTTCTTGTGCAACAGCTGTCTGAAACCAGACATGGGCAAGAAGGCAAAGCACAAGACGCAGGTGAAGAAGAAGACCCTGAATCCAGAGTTCAACGAGGTGAGTCTGGACTTTGTGGGGAGACCAGAAGACGGAATCGGAAGGGACTGGATGACTGTTTGGCCTACGGTGTATGTCGCCCCGTGTCTGTCAAGTACAACAGTGGTATCATGAATCGAAGAGAATCACCAGCAGTTTTCTGTGAGTTTTTGCGGAACGAGATGCCAATGGATGTGTTTGTCACAGTTTTGTGTTTCGTGGCAGGAATTCAGCTATGAGATTAAGCATAGTGACCTTGCCAAAAAGACCCTGGACATCTCTGTGTGGGATTACGACCTTGGGAAATCCAATGATTACATTGGTGAGATTGGACGCCTTGAGTCAGGTGACCCATTTTATCAGACAATTCAGCACTAACCAGATGCACCATGTCTTTCACGGATTCTGCACTGTCCTCCACAGGAAGCTGCCAGCTGGGCATCACGACCAAAGGGGAACGTCTGAAACATTGGTATGAATGCTTGAAGAACAAGGACCAGAAAATCGAGCGCTGGCACGCTCTGCTCAATGAGAGCCACGTCTCCAGTGACTAGGATGCACCCTGCCTCCTCCCTCCTGCACGTTGTCTATCAATGTATATGGGTCCTCGTCTTCCAAAACAGCTCACTAGCTGTCGTCTCTTCACGTGCCTGATCTTAGATCCATCCTATCTCTGGGCCCAGGCACCCGCACTTCCTTCCCCTCAGCGTCAATATGCCTGCTCAAGTGAACAATCCACCTATTAGTCTATAATACATCGATCCTACAGCTTTATCCCTTGTTACAGGCAGGATTTTCTATGTAGCCTCCAACCTCCAACCTAGAAAGTCTGCAGGTTAACTTATCTCTCAAAACATTGTTTTCTCGAGCTTGTAAATTCTTATGAAAACCCAAATTGAATAATATAATGTTGTGAAACATTTACTTTTTTAAGCAATAGTAATGTTGTGGGACATGTAGCCTTCTAGTGGATAAGTGGGTGGATCGACGGATGGATGGATGAATGCATGCATGCACGACCCAGTTACATGTACATATATATGTATGTTTAGGTGTGCAGAATGGACTCCGGTGTCTTGATGCCAATGGTATTGATCAAACTGAGCATTTACATAGCATGCTGACTTGGGGGAAAATTCTTTCTTCTAAAGTGTCTGAGCTGGGTGTCAGGCCGTATTGTTAAATGGCGTCGCCAGTGTGGCTTTGTTCCCACTCTCAGGGGTAACGGTCACAGCCTTTCTCCCCTGCAGCTTTAACTCTTCGCTGAGCTGCGCACTGTCACTTCACCTTAGCCAGAGTCTCAGACAGCTGCCGGAGGCTTAGAGATGGCAGGTTAGAATGTGCACATGGGCTGCAGCTCTGGTTTAGTTATATATCAGCTACTTGGAGAGTAAAAGTGTGTATCTGGATGAAGAAAGGTGAACGGTTTCCACAGCACTCCAACGGCTTGGTTCAAATACTGCTCTGAATAGATGCTTCATGCGTACGTCACATGCAGGCACACTGAACAGGAGGTCGGCATACTCGGTCAGGGACCAGTCTTTGATCCCCTGTTGATCGTTGCCATCTCGTAATATAATATAGTGTGATTTAAAGTTCAAGAGAATGGTCAGTGAATCCTTACTTTGGAGCACATACATATACGTATAATTTATTGACAAATTTATTTTTAAATGTTTCTTTCCACCAAATACTAATACTTTTCTGGGTTTGTCTTTGGCTTGATGTGAATTGGCGTTAGATTGTTTTGGTGGCTGTAGTAAATTTCAACGCTGTTATTTCGGTTATCACAGTTTGTTGGGCTGTCGGATCTATGTGTCTGTAGTAAGTATAATGCGTATCTGTTAACAAACGTATTGCAAGGGGTACGACGCCAAATGGTCCGTTGTCTGTCACACTACGCACGTAACTCCTAGTTTGCAATGGTTGTAACTTCTGTTCACTAGGCTTTGCATGATGAACCATGCAGTGGTGCTGACTGGGATTTCGTTTCCATCTTGCATAATTCATGTAGATTACGTGGATTTTTCCTGTAAATAGACTACTTTTAATTATTATTTTATTTTGCTGTGGTAACATTTGCAAATGAGAATAAATAGTTGAAACCATGAAAACAACATGATCCATCTTTACTGGTCAAAAATAAAATCGCAGAAGAAAAAAAACATCCAGAAAATTAAAAATACGAACCTACAAATGCTGTCTTAGTGAATGCGTATAACATGGGAGACCTCTACAGTTAATGTTTAATGTAATGATTTTCTCTTTGCCCTATTAGGTAAAATAAAGATTGTCTAATTCCATACATGCATGTACTGGGCGTGAGAAAGCCCGCTTATTTTCAATAAACTGCACGTGACAATTTCCCTCCTTGTTACAAACTAATAAATTAACTCACTGGAAAAATAAGCGTTGAACTTGTTTTCGTGTCTAGTGCCTAGATGTAGCGCAATATCCACCATAAACTGTAATTTAAATAAATATTTTAATGATTGTAAGCGGGCGTTTGAGTGTTTACATGTGTTGTCATATCGAATGTGAAGATGACCGGGCTTCTTAAAAAGCAATAGAAAGACTGCATGGTTTAAGCTGCTCACGTGACTCTTGTGCAGCGCAAGTGACATGGCAGGAACCTTTGAGATCCTCACGCCACTGGCACAACAGTCCCTTCAAGCAGACACGCCACAAGCTGCAGGATGAACTTTGTATCTTTTAGTTTAAAAACACAAATTTTTCACCTCCGTTCAATTCGTTCAGTTAGAAAGCTGTCAGTGAAATGGAAACCTGAACCTGAACTGAACTACTCAATGAGTCACGTTTTTGCAGAAATACCGTAAAGGCACCGTAAATAATTGCTGAATGGGAGTCGTTTAAAATTATATGTAGCCTAGCAGCATTAATAAAAATAATTAAAATTCCAGATGGAAAATTAAATTTAATTATTCACAGAGATTATAAACACATCGTTCCAGTTTTTTTTTTTTTTTATTTGCGGAGCGCCAAAAATCGAATAATTAGTTCCTCCTGGAATTTGTCACTGTCTTGTTGTCAAATTCTTAAGAAACATCATCATGCCCAGTACTACTATTGATAAGAGACGTGGTGCTTATCTTTTAGTAACGCATCAGCAACAAAGTGCAACAGATTTCCGACTACCTGAAAGACCTGTAACTGACTACTTGTGTTTTATACTACAACGCTTATCTTTTTACGATGGATATAGATCTGTTGACGCTGGGATAGAGGTGTGTTTTGTTTATGGCTCTAAACGTTATACTATAGGCTATAAAACAGCACTCTCCTCTCCACTCGATAAAGGGTGTGTCCGTGTCGGAATACTCTCCTCCAATAGCAAGGAGAGGAGCGCTGCGGATTTGAGGTAAGAACATCACCTCATACCGGGAATGGGTGGCGATTGACTCGCCCAGCATCCGCTTACCCAAATCACAGGTCGGACCTCCCAGCCCTTTCTTGTTCAAATTATCCCAGCTGAACTTGATACTAGCCCCGATGCCAGGAAATCCCCTGCCTTATAAGCAGATTCGTTTTCGTCTGTCTCCAGAAGCCTACAGGGTGAATTTGGTTATACTTGTCTAGGTTTTGCAATTACGGGTTTCCTTAATGATCGTGGCACTACATTTATATGAATGAAGCGACTGAGTTGGGATCACGTGTTGTTTTAATATTAACGTCATTAATTATCAGCGTTTTTACTGTTTGTATTTACTTTAAATCTGTGAAAAGCTTAAGTTACTCTGCATCTCTGCAAAGTTTAGCAGTTTTCTACTTGAAGGATTTCTGCATTCTGTAAACCGACTGTCAAAATGCGAGACGGGAGCCACGTGAGTCTGTTCTTCTTTCTGGCACTGGCCGGCTTTTCATTAGCGGACAACGTGCGGTTTTGGTCCGAAGGTGTCCTAGACGGCGCAGGCTTCTGTTACTGGACAAGGGCATTAGCGTCCGGGCGCATCTACCTCAACTTCCTACAGACCCCTCTGTCTCTTCGGCTCTTTCACACCACGTGGACCGAGGATCTGCGACTTGTGGACTGCGCGGTGACCGAGCAGCCGAAAGTAACGCAGGGCTATCTGTCTCTGTGCTTGGGAGAACCCACGGGTAGTTTCTCGCATGTTCCGGACCTACGTCTAAACGTCAGTAGTGTCTTCGCACCGGACAGCCCGTGTGTAACCCAGCACGAAGCGAAAACCCGGGCATCTGGTCGGGAAAGACGGGACTTGCTGTTTGACACATCGCTCCGGCGGCAGAAGCGGTCATGGATATTTCCCGGCACGTTGTGGTGCGGCATGGGAAATAAAGCGAACGACTATGAAGACTTGGGTATGTAACGAAAATGTGTGGTTCATATTGGTTTTGAAGTCTTTGACAGACTGGTGGTGACTCTTCGGCCTGACTGCTGATCGCTTCCCCTTGCACCTGCTGCAGGTGTGTTTGAACGGACAGACAGATGCTGCAGGGAGCACGATCACTGCCAGCACACCATCCCCTCTTTCACGACCGACTATGGCCTGTTCAACTCGAACTTCTACACCATCTCACACTGCGAATGTGACCGCAGGTGAACAGTGTTGTTGTGTGTGTGTGTGTGTGTGTGTGTGTGTGTGTGTGTTTTTTTTTTTTTTTTTTTTTTTTTTCCCCCTGGTATAGATATGGCTTCGCCTTTTGGGGAATACTCTGGAAGAATGCAGTGTTTGTGTTTGTGTTTGTGTGTTTGTGTGTTTGTGTGTGTGTGTGTGTGTGTGTGTGTGTGTTGGGTGTCCCCACCAGTCAGACATGCGAGTGCATGTTCAGTCGCGTCATTTAATTCCAGTGCTTCTTCATTCATTCTTGTTCCAGTTGCGTTCTCGATTAACCTTGATTGTGATGTTGATTGGATTGATTCACTATTTAAATCCCCATAACGGCGAAAATTTGACGTTCTCAGTCCCTTGAGCAATCAGCAGCTTGATTTGAGTCGTTATTGATTTTGAATTTGTTTCACAATTGGTCAGATAATGAAAACGCGAATTTTCAACCGCATCTCATTCTCTTAACTATTAGGTCACCCCCTGGGAAAAACCTAAATCAGCCTGCAGTATTTGTTTGTTTGAACTGGAGAAATTAGAAGAATGATTACAAGTTAGATTTAAAATTGGAAACGATAATTTTCGGTCTTCACTTGCATCGCCTGTCCTCAACTATGCTTCAACTTCTAGTTTTAATAAAACGCATTTTTTGACTTAACTAGGCGCTAAATCTTGATCATTAAAGATCTCGACTGGAAAAATGATCCATATTTATACTGCTGAATGCTTACTGGTGTAACACAATTCAGTCCGTTAACTGCAGGACTTTTTGTATGTTGCAGATGAATTTCGTAAATGGTGCATCCAATATTAAGGAATGGACAGGTTCTGACCATTATTTATTTTGCCCTTGCCATTTCAGATTCCAACAATGTCTTCTGGAAGTGAACAATACGATCTCCAACATGGTGGGCTACACCTTCTTCAGCGCCTTGAAGGTCCCTTGCTTTGTGCTTAAGCAACGAATGCAGTGCGTACAGATGAACTGGTGGAGCATGTAAGTCCTGTTTTTGTGTAGAATCTTCCCCTGATGGAAATCGAAATCGCAAGTCCCCGAGTTATGATTGATAGGCTGCTCCACTTAACTGGAAAGACGAATGAGACGAGACCCAAACTATGAGGAGATTCTATTACGGCCAATGGTAAAGCAGCAGGGGGGGGGGGCACTGCCCCAGCAGCTGTTGAAATTGGCCGCATCTCGTGCCTGCATGGACTTGCCACTTTCTCACGCCCCACTGGGAAACTCACTTTACCTCAATCCAGGTTTCCTGTGAAGTGAGCGCCACACAGCGTTAAGGGGGGGGGCGGGGTGTCCTGCAATGCGTGCCCAGGCAGGTCTCACGGCGTCGGCTGGGAACCTGCTTTTCAGTGCTAGCTTAGAGATATGGCGTCTCCAAGTTGAGGAAGTGCTTCCTATCTTACAGAACAAAGGCTCCCATTTCCAGGTGTCAGGGGATGCATTGATTTTATGAAACGCTGTGTTTTGACAGGCACACTGAAAGACACCCCCAGCAGGATTTGGGTGTGCTACAAAGAGGCCTTGGCTCAGGTGTACACTACAAATCATTACATTTATTTTTTTATTCTCCCCATTCCAACAGGTGTAACATGTCCCTGGTGACACTGGCGGTACTTAGAAATGCTACCAAGTACAACTCCACCCACCCCGTCCTGGAACCCGAGTCCCATCTTCCCACGGAAGTTCCTGGTAACCGAAGCACACCGGAAGTCCTGGAGACGACGACGCCCCCGCCAAGTGTGACTGGCCCCGAGGGATTCAGTGCTCTGACCAGTGGGCATCTTCCCAGATCGCATATGCCCTGCCGATCCCAGCTCCACCAGCCTGAGAAAGGGAGTGGGCTCCAGCAAAAAGCATGCACAGAATCTGCATCGGTCTCTATGATGCCGAGGACTTCCCACACCCCCACTGGGGGCCCCCACCCAGAAAACTGGGACCAATCCAATGACCTGGAGAATACCCTGCTGGCTGTGACTGTGGCCCCAAGCATGAACCCCAGCAATCAACTCCTGCCTGTGTTGGACACCCAGCAAAGAGGTGTGTGTGTGTGTGTGTGTGTGTGTGTGTGTGTGTGTGTGTGTGTGTGTGTGTGTGTGTGTGTGTGTGTGTG
>JAODLC010000123.1:23136661-23147815 GCA_026781145.1 Hippopotamyrus pictus | reverse complement strand
GGGGGGGGGGGGGGGGGGGGGGGGGGGGGGGGGTTTCTGCCTTAGTCAGTGTGTCTGTGCCCTTAGGGGGAAATGTGCTAATTTGAATGTGTCTGTGCTTTTTAAAACAAAGGGGGGGGGGGGGGCTTCAGGACAGCTGCAGCCATCTGCAGACTGGACAGAGGGGTGGGGGGGTAAGCAAAAATAGGCTTTGCCATTGTAGATTTCATTGTTGCAAGGCATCCTGGGAGGCAGAGAGGTGGGCTGCCTGGGGCAATCTCTTCGGTCAGCCTCTCTCCCTCTCCTCCTCTCTCTCTCCCTCCCTCTCTTTCACTGTCCCTTCAGATCGAAAGTGTTTTGTTGCTGTGGGGGTGTCACATTGCTGAAGCTTTTATTACCTGCTCTAGAATTATGGATAGTGTTACACACACAGACACACACACACGCACACGCACACAGACACACACACACACACAGAAACAAAACATTGATTTTTACCGTCCCGAAACATTTTTTCTCATTTTTGCCCGTAATTAATCTTGGTCACTGAGCTGCACGCAGTGAGTGTGTCATCCGTCATGGGGGTGCTGTGGAGCCAGGGAGCGTGACTTGCGTGTCCTCGACACGGTCCCCGTCAGTGTGCTTTATCGAGGTCGCAGTGCTCTGCGTAAATTTATGGGCTGGTGCAGTGATGCCGCCTCATCCCTAGGAGGCGCCGGCGCAGTGGAGCGTCAGGATTCGGGTTCTGATTGGACAGAAGCGGAGGTCAGGGCGTCACCGGCATTCTCCGCACAGACATGCCCGCCTTAGGTCTCTCCTGCCCACAAATGGATCGCTCTGCCGTCTTGTCTGGTAAAAATTGGAGGGGGCAGTTTGAGTCTCTGTGGACCCTTGTTTGTGGTATCGTCATACGCGGGATATACCCCTCCGCCGCATATTCTGAGGGGGGGGGGGGGGGGGGTTGGTGTGTTATAAACATAGCCCAGCAAAGCTGACACCAGCTTTTAATCATGCCTGTTCTTCCCCCGTAGCTGTTCTTGCGGCCTTTTGATGTTTCTGGGATAACCCATGTTGGAGAGAGCAGCCAAACCAGCTGATACCCCCCCGGCACTCGGGATAGAGGCTTGAAATCCATTTCCCAGCCCTAGCTGGGCTGTAATTGAAGGACGTACTGCGTGGACCTCTAACATCTGTATTATTGTGACTAACGGCACTCTGGCTCACAGCAGACCCATGTGATCTGGCGGTACTGAACGGCTCTGGTTTTTCCAAGCGAGCAGGCGTCTATTGGACCACCAACGCGCGGGACTGGTTTCGTTGTGTCGAACGACAAACACGATTACCATCCCAAATCTGATTCAGCCCACGCTTTACGAAATTGAGATATTTTAGGATTTGGCCTAACTCGTGCTGAACTCGTCCTGTGTTTATTTTTTTATTCTGACACTTTTTTCAGTCGTCGTCTAGCAGCCGCTGGCAGGAGAGTAATCGGCGCTTTCCTTCCCGGATTTTAACACGTACGGTGGGAGGAGACTTGCCGCTAATTCTAGTTTTGGGGTTTAAGGAGCCCGTGAGTTGCATCCAGAAGATTCCGTCATCTTGCCATGTCAGCGTCATGCCAGTAACCTTTGGTTGAGAATGTTAATTCTGCCATTTTTACAGACAAACTGGATACCTTTTACTGTCTTATCTGTCACACCAAAAGCTATAGAACCATTAAAAGCTGTATCACTGAAATTATTAAAATCATCTTCAGCTGTATTTTTCTGGTTCCTGACTGATGTTCTGCTTTTGCTATATGTTAATGTGCCCTTGTTTATGTCCAGTGTATGCTCCATTACTGCATCTCCCAGGCTAGAAGGCATCACTTCCTGTGTGTGAGGTGTGGAATTGTGGAAATGCTGGTTCAGTGTTGCATTCTGGAGCCTGCCGGTCTTGGGCGAGCTTTGAGCTGAGACACCGCGAGAGGGCTGTGTGTGTGTGTCGCGTACATCTCCTGGTTGCTCTGGTGCTTCTGAGTCATTTTGACCATCTTGTGGTTAAATGGAGACCTGTGTTCCAGGGCCGGCGGTCTGGATGGAGCTGCTTTGGAGTTACAGGCCGACTTCCAGAACATTCTGGCATGTGGCCACACGTCACTCCTCACTCTTCAGAGTGACTCGCTGAGCGGGTTGGGAGCACACACTGTCTTTTGGCCGGAATCAGCGGGTGCTGATGATTGGTCAAGGTGTTTTTGTTCATCTGGATGATGTCAGTCTCCCTGAACCATGGGTACGTTTCTGAAGGAGCCATTGAGCGTTAACTGGCATGTTGGTCATGCCAAGATGCACTTTGGTTCTGCTTTTTGTACCTTATGTCTACTGGTTAGATGTAACTATACTCCGTATTTATGCTGCATATACAGTACCAGTTGAAAATTTAGACACACCTACCCATAGAAAGTTTGTAGCATTCTCTACATTTTATAATAATTATAAAGACATCAAATATATAAAATAACATATATGAAATTATGCATTGACCAAAAAAGTATTAAACAAGAAAATATTAATTTGTGGGCGTGTTGCAACTTTATGGGTTGGGACTCAGAAGGTTGCTGGTTTAAATCCTATGGTCAGCAGAGTGGTGCCACCATTGGGCCCCTTAGGCAAGGCCCTTAACCCCAATTGCTTCAGGGACTAGCTGACCCAGCTTTCGCCTCTATGCTTGCTCCATGAGGTGGCCTCCTGAGATGCTTGTCCTGCTGTCCTGAAGGAGGTCCTACATATGTTGAGCACTCATTGGACGCTTTTCCTTCACACTCTGGTCAAACTCCTCCAAAACATTTCTACCATGTTTAGGTCATGTAAAGCGACACTCACTCTCCTTTGTAGGCGGCCTGGCGTGTCCACACTTGACAGGTTCCCTTCTTTGGGGTGCGTGGCCATCTCCCAGTTTGGGATTTAACCTAATAGCTGAAATGGTGAATAACACCCAAAGAATAGCTTCTGGCAGCTGAGTCGGGATGAGGAGGATGACCTTCTGTTTATCTGAGCCGTGAATTTGGGCTCATCAGCTCCAGGACACGCAGGGCGTCTCGTATGAATGTGGAGGCTTGAGGGTGGCAGAGTCCCGATAGCTAGGTAAAGGTCACTCCTGTTTAACACACTGCCATTGATCCCCCTCCCAGAGCGGCGGTAGTTAGGATCCCCCCCTCCCCCGGCAAATCCCACAGGGAGATGTGTCGTTTAGTCTTTATGAAAAAAGAACGGTATTCATCTAAACACTCTCCATATTTAATGTTCTTCATTACTTATTGATTTCCTCGCCGAGTTATTCATGTGAATATATATCTTGAGTGGCTTCCTGTTGGGGGAATCATCATGAAAGCGCCTTAGCTGTCTGCTCGACTGCCTGAGTAAAAATGACGCCGGCTCCCTGGGGTTTCGGTCATGAGCCCGCGTCCAATCCGTGCAATCTGATTAAGATGTTGTCTAAGTTAATTGTGACCACCTTCTTTTTCTTTTTTCTCTTTGTGAAATTGAATTACGGAAGACATTTTTTTTGTTTTCACAAACGGGAAATCCCTGGGGAGGGGGGAAATTTTCCTTCCCTGGAGGAACATCGTCTTAAAGGGGTAATTTTATGCCGTGGGCTCCTTTGGGATTCACGCTAGATGCCCGGTCAAGAAAATGCGAGTCTACCTCAGTTTCCCACAGAGAAACCGTTTTATGAAATAGATGCAGGCATGCGAGTCGAATGCAGGCCTGTTTGAAGTTCATCCAGATCCCTGATTCTGTGAAGCACCATGCAACATGATTTCTGGATGTTTCTTTTCAGCTTAGCTGGTTCCTCTCCATGTTGACCCCCAGCCACAGAAGTTAATAAAGCCACCCCCGTCCTTCAGATGAATTTGAGCGCCCCCTGATGTTGGAGGTCTTCCTTGAGCTCCTGGCGAGGTTCCTGACCCAAAGTGGCCCCTCTGTCCTGGCTCTTAAGAGGTCTGTTTATCCGCACCTGGTTCTTCCAGAGACAGGCATCCAGTCTGGCAGCGACGTCGGGGAACAAAGAGAGACTCGGCTCTCTGCATTTGCATGGTGATTTTTGTAAATTTTTAAAATGTAATTAAAAACAGATGGCGTTACTCTCCCTCGCTCTTCCTCCCTCTGTCGCTCTCAGCTGTCCACACAGACGCAGAGAGAAGCGAATATCCATTTATATTCATTCTCACTAGCCAAGGCATTAAGCTTCGTCCAAAATCCACTATATTTAATGTTATTGCTATGTTCAGCATGAATCCTGGCAGGCGTTATGACACAGAGACGCACTCGTCGCCTTCCCCATGACAAACCCGGGCTGGAGTTCTGTTCAGATGCCCACTTGTGCTTGGTTATGTCTGGAGGACGGTGTGTGGCTCAGTGGGTAAGGAGGTTGTGCCCGTGATCGGCAGGTCACCAGGTCGAGTCCCAGGATCAGTAGAGTGATGTCACCATCAGGACCCTAAGCAAAGGCCCTTAACCTCTATTATCTCAGACCCTGATTTCTCAATAATGTTGCTTTGGGCAAAAGCTGCTGCTAAATAAATAAAAATGTAAATGTCCTAATTGGGCTTCTGTAGCCTGCTCTTTGCTGCTTGTCAGTGAGTAGTGTTTTATCACTGCTCTGTATAATCCCAGCACCATCTATATCCAGGCCAGAAGCAGCGTGTCGTTGCTTAATTGCATCACCTAATTGAATTTGGCCCATTATGCAGGCTGGGCCGCAGGTCCTCCGAGCAGCTGGCCTCCTGGCCTTTTCTCTGCGCCTGATCGCATTAGCTCCTGTCTGAACAGAGTCACCTCCTCCATCGCCCTTTAATATGGACTGTCCAGGATCAAGCCGATCCGGTGGCAGGTAAATAAGATTGAAACGCCATAACACGAGAATGCGGCTGGACTGATCGATGGCGCAGATCGCCCTGGGAGTTGGAGGACGTTTTTTTCCAGACGTGTCTGCCAGTTTAATTCTGTCAGATTGTATGTGTATAATTGCATTCTGCTGTTAGGCATAATTGCTAAATCTGTTGATTTGCGTCCAGTTTGTGCGGCGGCGTGTTTCCCCGATACCCTGATTATGTTGTTTGCGGCAGATGTGTCTTAGTGTGAGTCGGGCGTTGTGTAATCAAAGAGGGTATGCAGTAATCAGTGCTGATATCAGGCCCTATGATGACTAATGCCGGCTTCTAGAGACTTGGGGGGGCGTTTCCAAATAAAAGGGGGTTCCAGGTTCCAGCCCCCAGCTGAGGCCTGATTGCATCCTGGTTCAAATTAGGCAAATGTTTGAAGGCAAGGAATCTGCCTGGGTCAGAGTGGATGCTCATCTGGATTACGGAAAAGCATCTCTCTGTCTCCGGGGGGGGCAGGTGTTTGGGCTGACCCCTCTCTCTGTTGTCCATTTATTTTTCTATTCTTTCGGAACAATAGTTGCCTTTCACTGAGGGTGCTGTACTGGGCTAAAAGAAATAAAATAAGGGTTAAGTTAGTGTTTTCTTCCGTCTTTTTGAAGTTCGTCACCGCTCCGTTCTGCGTGTGGCCTGGCTTGACCCCCACCCTCCGAATTATGAAGCACTTCTCATGCTCCACTTTCGGGTCTCCTCACATCCCCGGTATGGAGGAGAGACTTCGCACGTGCGGCTTCCTGGTGGCCCCGCTTAAGCCTTCACGGCATCAGTGTGAGTCCCGCGTCACATGTGTTTCCCAGGCTCTTCTCGCTGCCGTTATTGAATCCAGAACCAGGACCGAACCCCAGGGAAGGAAGTTTGGGTTAGGGGTCCCATCCAGACGCAATATCTCCAGCAGGGGCTGGAGGGGTGATGAATTATAGAAAGAACAGAGGAATTAAAACTTTTTAGAACATTACCGGGAGTGATCTGGCCGTAAGGGTGGGCTCTTTCACTCCCCCATCCCAGAATCCCCAGCTATGGCCCTGACACGGGGAACTGTCTGGCGCTCATTTTCACAGCCACATCCTTCAGCACGCACTTCTAAATCACTCCTGACGGCGTGTGCCTGCGCTCGCACCAAAACACGCCCCCTCTGTTTGGTTTGGACCGGCGCTGACATGCAGTCGGAACCGTCGCCGCAGCGACACGAACGGGCTCTTCTCGTAACCTGTGGACTCGATCCTTCTCTCATCGGGCCGCTGGTTTCTCACGAGAGTCAGTGTGGGTTGGAAAAGAAGCAGAGCTTAATCTGCTTGCAGGAAATGGAAGCTGGCTTTGTCTGTAGCTGGAGTGTGCAGTCATGGGGTTTATCGCCGTTGTGATCGTTCCCCGACGTTGTTTTACTTTTCTTCTTTCATGTCCTCCTCCTGGCAGCCCACGCCTGTGCCCCTCCCTCCTCCCTCCCGCACGATCCCTCTGTCTCCCTCCCCGTGCTCCAGGCAGAAATGAGCGGGCGTGTTTCTCCGTCACGCAGCCGTGCTGTTTGGAAGCCGCCCGCTCTGCGAGTGGTGCGGAGGCCTTGCGGGGCCCCGGCTGCTCTCTGTAGCCAGATGGGCCTTGTTAAGGCGCCATCAGAACCCAGGGCCCGCGCGGCACTTCAAAGTGGCTGCGGTCGCTCGATATTTGGAGAGCCGCTCTCCTCCTTGTCAGCTTTCCTTATTGGCTGAGACAGCCTCCTGGGCGACACCACGAAGGGACCACCCAATCAGATGGCTCCGAACGACTGAAGTGATAATTGCGTCCCTTTGAAATGCTCCTTCTGGTTTGCAGCCTAGTCAAATGAGCCTCTCTGCAAAAATAACACCAAGCTAATGCTTTGTTTTGTGGAAAGATAGTTGTATTTAAATTACGTCTGATTCCCTCTCTGTCCACCTTGTCCCTGTGTCATGTGGTTCTGTCTTAAGCTATAAACATTTACTGCCCCCTTTCCTGCTTTTTGGGGTGCCCCCCAAGCTGGTGACCTGGAAGGCAGCTTGGTCGATCCCGCCTCCTCTAGTTGCTTGCACCCGCCTCCTCTACAATCTGATTGGTTATCTCCCTGAACCAGTCATTTTTCCTTCTGCCCTCAGAACATTTTTGTGTAAGTAAAACTCCCATGAGCCTCAGCCCCCAGCTTCATCAGCTCTAGGAAGCCATGTTAAATGATTCCTCCTGCACAAGGTGTGACATGAGAGTCTCTGGATCCTCCTCCGCTGTAATGAAAGCCAGCTCCCTCATGGCATAGGAGTATGAATAATCCATGGCAAGCTCCGGAAAGTTCACACCGCTCTTTCCATACACAAACAAATGCAGATTAGACAGAGACTGTTTCTGAGCTCTCAACAATGTATTTATAACAGCTGCAGAGTGGGAAAGAGAGGGGCTTAAAAGCCATAGTGGTGATTTTGGGGTCCCGGTGCATTGAGGGATTGTGTGCTGTACCTGTAACGCAGGGCTGACAGATGGGCGGAAAGCGGCCCTAACTGGAGTCTCCGCAGGTCCGGAGGGAGGAGGCCTGCTGTTTGGGAAAAGAAAGTGGGCAGGAGACAGATCTTGAACAGTGATGGGAGTGACGGAGAGAATCGGAACTGGGGTGGGGGGGGGACAGTATACATTTGCCAGGCCCTTGAGAAGAACCCGAGTCCTAGGTTCCAGCAGGCCAACGGTCCAAAGGTTCTGGGATGCTGAGGGTGTGACTCCCAGATCAGCCAGCCCCCACCCTCCTGGGGCCCCTTGTAGTGAAAGAACGGAGGTAATTATGCAAAAAATGCAAAACCCAGATCCGTGACCAGAGATTGCTCTGTGACTCCCTCTGAGTGACGAGGACCTGAAGGGCTGCCCATGCACATGCCTGTCTGTTGGAGCCAGCCGATGGCCTGAGAGCCCCCACCGTGCTATTTTAAGCAGGCAGGGTTAGCCGGCCATTAATTCTGGCAGAGCTGGTTCTTTCTATAGATCCGTGTGTCGTCACCTATTTGCTGGATAGAAGCCACGGCCGCAGTGTGTGACCTGTCTGATGCCTGCGTTCACCCGAGCACCATTGTGCCTCCAGGTGGAACATCACCTCAGTCCCACTAAACGAGCCGCCACACCCAAAATGGCTGTAGTGCCACCTGAACCAGGCCCAAGGAAAAAGCATAAAAGCCCCCCCCCCAAAAGGTGTGGATCTGATGAAAGCTAAACACTGCTGGAATAGCGCCACCTGTCTGAATGAAAAAGCAAAGTGTGAGGTCTTTCATTTTTTGTTTCTGTTTCAGTTTGCCTGATCCCTACTGCCCATCCCTCCCTTCGCTGTCTTTACTTTTCTGACACCTGAACCAATATGGAAGCCAGAATGGAAACTCCTTAAAGTTCTATAGCACATACTGGGGGGGGAGATCCTTAATGGCTGGACATGATTTATCTTATCTGACAAAATCATTGCAGGTTATTTAGCATCTGTCTGTCTCCTGTCTGTCTGTCTGTCTGTCAATCCATCCATCTTTGTGTATATGTATGTGTGTGTTCGCACAGTTCTGAGGTTTGAAACCCCCGTATTTGGGGAGGGCCAATGCCTGCGGTCCCCGTCACCTGATACAGCTGTTCTCACGTGGAGCTGACCTCCCTGCAGTCACGCACCGAGAGATGCTAGAGCAGGGCCGCGCCGGCGATTCGAGGGCGTTATAGGACCATTCGCTAGTGCTTAACAGGAGTCGTGCGATTGGTGGTGAACTGAGAACTGGGAGGATTAACCACACTCACTCACTCACACGCTCAGAAGTCTGGAGGACTCACACTGATAAGTCAGATTACAAAACATACTCATTAAAGAGGGTTATGTTTGTTCAGCATAGTCAGACTGAAACCTTACCAGGGGTTCAGGGGGGACGGGGTGGGCTTACTGTGTTTATCAGACACCCTGAGGAATATGTCTGGTCAGCTCAGAAGACAATACGTCCCGGATCAAAATGAATAAATAAAAAAAAAACATATAAAGGGTTTGCATTTTGTCTGGACATATTTCTCCATTATGAAAGTCATTATTTTGGCATGTAAGAGACCCCGCCCCCCCCCCCCCCCCCCCAAATCACCAAGGACTGTCTGAGCAGACGGTTCATTCAGATATCAGACGTAGTAAATTCGGATGTCACGCTCATAGTCTACCAATTAGGGTTTAATCTTGTGTGTGAAGGTGGCTTTTCACTCTGATTATGGAAGGAGAGGGTACACCACACCAGTGCCGGAATGTTCTGTTCTGCCGCTCAGCACTTTTCATCACGTCTGTTTGGTATTTTGTCATTTTTGGCCACTGATAAATGAAGGAATCTGAAGTTGTGTTTCATGGTAATGAGCGGCAAGCGATTGGCCCCCTGGAGGTCACATGACCTCCCAAAGGTCTAGCCCACAAGGTAATTGTCCCTCCTTCCTCTTGCTGTTCTTGTCTCCGCCGCTGACCTCACACCTGGTCTTGACCAGCCCCGGGGTCCCTTCCTGCTTCCCTGATCCCCTGCGGCCCGTTGCCTTCACGTCAGGAGTCCCGTGGGATGATTTACTCAGTATGGAGTCTGCTGCAGAGCCCAGACTTAATGCTTATCAATTTAAAGTGGCTTCATAATGATCGTTCTGGTTTTATTGTCACCCTTGGCTGGCCCTCCGTGACTTTCCTGCTGTGTGGCTGTGGGCCACCGCAAGGAGTCTCCGCTTTGAGATTAATTAAGATGGCTATTTAAAATATTGTGCTCTTGTCACGGTGACTGTAATGTTCCATAAGAGGGTGGGAAAATGAGGTCTTTCAAATTACAGGCCAAGCCATCGTCCGCGGAGGTGAGGGGGCCCATATGCGGGTAGCGGTCAGCCACCGGTGTCCCCCTGCTCCTCTCGCGGAGGGAGTGACGACGAGGCTTCAAGGGAAGGTCAGGTGTTCTCAGGGCCCGTAATCTGCGAGGCTCGACTTGAAATTACTGGCCGTGTGAAGTTTTGGCTTTTTGCGGCGTTTGCGTCCGCAGAGTGCCAGTCAGAGCCGCGCCTGACCGCCAGCGCCCATATCCTATTCCGTTTCATCTGCCGCCATGCCTGCCGCGTCTGTCCTCATCCCACACTTACTCTCTCCCGCCGGAGCTTCCCGCCGCTGCGCCGGAGTGTTTACGCGGTTTTTGGTCTCCTCCCGGGTGCAAACTGTGCCTCTGCTCAGGAGGATGTTGGACCGGTTTGGGGGACAGATGTCACCAAAAAGAAAGTTGTTTGATTTTAAAGATAAAAAAGAAAATCTATTAAATAAGCCCACCCTCACCCCTCCCCCAAAATCCTCTGGTAATGATCCTACTTAGGTCTCCTTTTTTCTTCTGTATTTTTTCCTTTTTCTTGTGTGTGGGGGATTAAGCTTTAGGAATGCTGTGTTGTGATCGATAGTTTGCAAGCAAAGGGTAACTAGGCCCACAGGTCCCCAGTTGGGGGGGGGGGGGGGGCAAAGAAAGAGGAAAATATGCCAGGCGAGCTGATTTAGGTGAATATTAACACTCTGGTTACAGACCCCCAATCCCCTCCCCCCCCACATGAGCGCACATGCACGCACACACACACACACACACACTCTCATCAGGATGCAGGAACAAGACGAGGCCAGAAAAAGTGCTGAGTTTGCCTTCCCTGCCCCCCCGTGTCCCCATCGTTCTTCGTTCCTCTCCATCTGTTCGCTTCCTTTCTTTCTTAAGTGGAAAGCAAGAAATATGGAGCCCCCCCCCAACCCATGTCGTGGCATCGCGAGTGATTTTGGATGTAGAAGCGAATTTTCAATTAAATTGGCCCTTTTATCAGCGGGGGACTGGGGGTGCATGCTGGGAAGCAGACTGAGGGGGGGCCTGGCTCTCCCGATTTTCCCCGGGAAACAGGCACACCTGGGCGCTGGGGGGGGCTGGCCCCTCGCTCTCGCAGCCCCCATCACGCAGAACATTAAGCGCTTCAATCCATCGTCGGCTCATTTCAATATTGATTCCCTCAGTGGCAGCCTGCAGGAATGGGGGTGTTAACAGGATTCAGTGCTGGGGGGGGGCAGGCCAGGTTCAGGGTCAGCGAGGACATCAGCGTGAGCGCCCCATACAGGAGGGAGAGGGAGGTGCGGCTGGGGGCCCGACTGACTGATCAGCCCTGGTTTCGGTCCCGGAGGATGGGTGTTCACAAAGCTGTAGGGGGGGGATGGATTCTGTCCTCTGGGACTGGTTTTGAGTCCCTTGATTAAACAGCGGCGGGGGGGGGGGGGG
>JAODLC010000123.1:23076138-23096133 GCA_026781145.1 Hippopotamyrus pictus | reverse complement strand
GGCTGGGGGCGGGGCTGGGGGGTGGCAGCGGTCCCGGCACCGGCGCCGGCAAGGCCTACACCATTCCCGAGAGCCTGCGGGTCCCAGATGATGCCAGTGATGCCGAGAGCATCTGCGACAGCCCGCCTCTGCAGGAGCTCCTGCTCACTGCTGCCGACATCCTGGACCTCCGTCTGCCCGTCAAACTGGTGGTGCTCGGCTCCTACCAGGAGTCGGACGGCAAGGTGACGGCAGACGGCATGGTGGGCCTGACGCGGGCCTTCCTGGCAGCCGGAGCGCAGTGTGTGCTGGTGTCACTGTGGCCCGCACCCGCCGCCGCGTCCAAGATCCTGGTGCACAGCTTCTACTCGGCCCTGCTCAATGGCACCAAGGCCAGCACCGCCCTGGCGGACTCCATGAAGGCCGTGCAGAGCAACTCGCAGTTCTCACACCCCTCCAACTGGGCCGGTCAGTACTCACTGTAACCCCCCACCCCTCCAACTGGACTTGCCAATATTCACTGTAACCTCACACCCCTCCAGAATGGCCAGTCAGTACTCACTGTAACCCCCCTACCCCTCCAACTGGGCTGGCCAGTACTCACTGTAATCCCCCACCCCTCCAGGCAGGTCAGTCAGTACTCACTGTAACCCACTGTCCCTCCCCCCCCTCTCTATGGGGATGTGTCTCTGCAGGCTTCATGCTGATTGGCAGCGATATAAAGCTGAATAGCCCCTCATCTCTGATTGGACAGGCACTGGCAGAGATCCTGCAGTATCCGGACAGGGCTCGGGATGCTTTGAGGGTCTTACTGCACCTGGTGAGATCCACTTCCAGTGCCTAGCTGCCAGTGCTGAGTCCTCTCTTGTGAACATGTTCCTTCTCCTTTCTTCTGTCTGTCATGACCTTTTTCCATCACTCGCCATCTCTCTCTCTCTCTCTCTCACGCCTTACATGCTTTGCCCTGTTCACCCATTTGTCTTATATTCTCTCGTTCTCTTTTTTAATCCACCAATTATTCTGGCCCCTCCCTTCCGACTGGCACCTCCTCTTCCCACCCCCTTCCATCTGCCCTACCCAGGTGGAGAAGTCACTGCAGCGGATCCAGAGTGGTCAGCGTAATTCCATGTACACGTCCCAGCAGAGCGTGGAGAACAAAGTGGGCGGAGTACCCGGCTGGCAGTCCCTGCTGACGGCCGTCGGCTTCCGGCTGGAGTCAGCTGGCACAGGGCTCCCCGCTGCCGTCTTCTTCCCCACCGCCGATCCCGGGGACCGGCTACAGCAGTGCAGTACCACGCTGCAGGCGCTATTGGGTATGCGGGGGGGCGGGGCTTGTGGGAGCTGGGTGGAGCTGAGGGCGGGGCTAGATGCATAGTGAAAAATATGAATATCTCACCCCGACACTCCTGCCCTCCCCCAGGTCTGCCACCCCCTGCCCTGCAGGCCCTATGCAAGCTCATCGCAGCCTCTGAGACTGGAGAACAGCTCATCAACAGGGTAGGCACCCAAATCACCATGCCACGGCCACACAGAGTGGCTTCTGGGTCACGGCGTTGGCATGGCGATAGAAAAGCCCATGGATACTGTCTCAGGAAGTGAGACAGCAGGGAGAATTTCATGAGTGATCAGAGCTCGGAGATTGAAGCTTGATTGGTCCATCTGAGCTTTGAAGCAGCAAGCTAAATAATCCTGGGAATTCAGTAATAGCTTATCACATCACCATGATTGCAAAGCTGATAGACTGTTAGATTGTTATTCTGATATAAGAAGACAGTAAGAAAGAATAGCAGCGAGTAGTGGATGATATTGGAATCAGAATGAACGTTGGAAATTTGATGATGTGAGGATGTGGCTGTTCCGTCTTGCCGTTCCGTGGCTGTTCCGTCTTGCCGTTCCGTGGCTGCGGTGTGTGTCCTGCCTTGTGTGTCGCTGCATGTTCTAGCTGTGATATGCTGTGGCTGTTTCCGGTTGGCGATTTTGTTAATGCTCGCTGTGTTTGGCGCTAAAACCTCTCTCTCTCTTTTTCCCTGCTAACCCACTCCATGAAGGCTGTTAAAAATGTGGTGGGCATGGTAAGTGCTGTCTGTTGTAGCTTGATCTTCATCTCCCGCCGTATTTGAACCCGCCCACCTCTGCCTGCTCCATATCACCACAACATGATCCTCACTCTCATCACGTGCCTCTACCTTCCGGAGTACAAAGTTATTCTGCTGGTTGACACTTGTATGAAGATTAACAGATTGAAATCATCAAACAAATCCAGCCATTTCAAAGGGTGGGGTAGACCCTAGATGGGATGTCTGACTTGCTATGAATTAGGAGATCATAAACACGGACCTTTGACCACTGTGTATCCTCCATCTGCACAGCTCCACCAGGTCCTGGTTCAGCTGCAGACTGGGGAGAAGGAACAGGACTTCTGCTCAGCACCCATCCAGGTGTCCATCAGCGTCCAGCTCTGGAGACTGCCTGGCTGCCACGAGTTCCTGGCTGCACTGGGTAGGTGACACGTCCGGGGAGCCAATTGCCTTTGTGCTTTCCAATCTTCCAATCACCCAATCACGTGGAGTGTCTGTGTTCTCCACCCTCAAGGCAGCCAATCACCTATTAGCATTTGTTCTCATACAGGCAGATCACAGAGTGACTGGAAAAAAAAAAGAAATTTTTGTTAGTATTACAGAATGAGAATATATGTGGGACTGTCATTATAACTGTGGCCATTTATTTCAATAAAGCCACACAGCGCCTCGAAGCTACAGTAGTTACACTCCTTTGATTTGAACTGGGTACTTAACCATCGCCGCATTGCACCATGTTCCTGCCTTCCTGGGTACCCTGTATTGCATGTTGTACTGAAATAGCCGCATCTGACACTCCAGGGTTTGACCTGTGTGAGGTGGGCCAGGAGGAGGTGATCCTGAAGACGGGAAAGCAGGCCAACCGGAGGACCATGCACTTCGCCCTGCAGTCCTTGCTGGCTCTCTTTGGTAAGCCCCTCGTGTCGCGCTCGCATAGCCTCCAGAATACAGTAGCCCGTCGAGTGTCAGCATCTAAACTGCCGGATAGGGCTCCTTAATACCTTGGTGATGGGGACACGGTGGAAAGCAGCCGAATCAGTAGCAGATCATGTGGCTCTGTGCTGTGAAGTGTGGATGGATGGATGAATTGACGGAGTGTTCTCTTACATTAATAGGTCCAATTTTCTCTTTGCCAATCCCTTCTTTCTCAGACTCCACTGAGGTCCCCAAACGCCTTAGTCTGGACAGCTCCTCCTCACTGGAGTCTCTGGCCTCAGCCCAGTCCATCTCAAACCCGATGCCGTTGGGCTACGTGAACCCGCCCTTCTCCCCGCCCTGCCTGGACAGCCTCGCCTCTGATGCCATCTCCGTCTACAGCCTGAGCTCGGTGACTTCTTCCATGAGCTTCGCGTCCAAGTCGGAGAGCGCCAGCGACTTCCTGAGCCAGCGGGCACGGATGGCGGAGCAGGAACGCTACCGGGGCCGGGCGGGTCTCCTGGGCTCGCTCCACCGCACTCCCCTTCCACGGAGCCGCTCCTCCCCACACGGCGGCGGCGGCCGGGAGGAGGATGAAGAGTATGAAGGCTATTCCATCATCAGCAGTGAGCCGCTAGGTGCCACCGGGCACTGTGACACGCTGCCCCTGCCCGCCGGGCACCGGCGACCACGTGGTCGGGCCGGCTGCCGGGGCCTCCAGCGCCACCAGGTGGTCTCTGTCTCCTCTCGCGGCAGCGTCAGCACGCCCACCTCACCAGTCAGGCCCGTCCCTGCGCCCACCCGCATCTCGCCGTGCCAAAAAGTGGGCAAGGTCAGCAGTTCGGACACGGCGGAATCAGACCAATCCAGCACGGAGACCGACAGCACAGTCAAGTCGCAGGAGGAGAAGGCCAAACTGGACCCTCAGGAGCTGGCACAGAAGATTCTGGAAGAGACACAGAGCCACCTGCGGGCAGTGGAGAGCCTGCAGAGGGCCGGTGTGGCCCTCAGGCCTGCACACACACCCAGCCCCACGGGAAGCTGTGCTTTCCGTTCCTCGGAGACCAGCGCGTTCAGCCGGCTCCATGGCGGCTCGGCCATCAAGGCCCAGTCCCCCACTCTCGGCGGCCGCCCCAGGCCCCCGTCCCGTACCTCGTCCCTGCAGAAGGTGAGCTCCGGCTACAGCAGCCCCGCCACCTCCGAGATCTCGCTCAAAGATGGCGGCCACCCCTCCCCCACCCTGGATGGACACACTCACTTCAAGCTCAAGTACCCCAGCTCTCCCTACAGCGGCCACATCTCCCGCTCCCCCAGTAACGTCTCACCCAGTTCCGGCCACCAGTCCCCTGCTGGCAGCGCCCCCTCCCCGGCCCTTTCCTACTCCTCCACCGGTTCCACCCGATCCAGTCCAGCTGATGCCCCTGACCTGGACCGCCTCAAGCTAGCTGCGATCGATGAGAAAGTCCAGGCCATCCACAATCTCAAGACCTTCTGGGCCTCGGGGGCCCAGCACCAGGGGCAGAACTTGGGCCCTATCCGGGCCTTTCGCAGAGGTCCTGGTGCCATGACTGTGCAAGGAAGCAACGTCCTCAGCCTGCTGAACCTCTCCCCACGCCACGGGAAGCCAGACAAGGTGGCCGACAGCCTGCAGCTCCAACACCTGGGAGTGCAGGTTTTCGATCAGGGCAGCGGGGACCTCCCCAATGGGCATCATAAATATGACCCCAAGAATGCGCCCGCCTCTCCAAGCACCTCCATCAGCAGCAGCCCAGGGACCTACCCCATCAGACTGCCCTCTGGGAATGGGTACAAATTTCTCTCTCCAGGGAGATTTTTCCCCTCATCCAAGTGCTAAGAACTACTTAAGACCTACTTTTTGATTGGTTCTCTCTGTTTTCTGCTCCTCCTATCACAGTTGCTGATTGGCAGCCTGCACTTATGTGAGCTCTCTAATTGACTGCTCTTTTTGAAATGCTGAAAAACACAATGCAGGTCGGATCACACAGACCTGCAAAAAGTAAAAGAAGAGTTCATTGTTCCACTGATTGACGGACATGAACCTGTGATCTGTATGCCTGCAACTACACTGTAAAGAACACTAAATCTGACATGACTTCAAATACCGAATGGTATTTCCTCCGAAAAAAATGTTTGTGTTCCCAAAACTGGACTGTTTTGTTGTTTTTAATTTCGTTTTAATATAATTGTTAATGTTATTATTATTGTTATTATAGTTCTTATGTTTTGTAAATTAAATCCAGTGTTTCACAATCAGCATTAAACCTTTTTATATGATTGAAAAATCAAACAGAACTCTACCATGTAAAAAAAAAAAAAAGTGAAAATATTTCATATTTTTTTTAAACGTGGATAAGGCACTTGGCCTGGCATCTTTGTGAATTCAGTGTCATTAAAGCATGGGTTATCTTCTGTTTCAACGTCTTTTTAGCACACGATTTTGAAAGACAGTTTTTCAATTAAAGTACAACAGACATCTCGTAGTCATTTATCAGTAAACAGTTTCAATAAAAATCAAATTTTGCTGTCTTGTAGAGGTTTGTGTTTATGTGCAGTGTGATGAATAGGTCCGCATAATAACAGTAAACTTCATAACACATTTCAGATGGGTTACACTTTGTTAGCGCAGAAGCACTGTATCAAAATCCATCTTCAGTAACCATTTCTGAGGAATCACTGGGCACAAGGTAGAAGACAGACTAGATGGGAGGCCAATCCATTGCAGGACACAATTGCACATGATGGGCAAATGAGACAGATTCACCTAACAATGCTTTTGTACAACAGGAGTTATTGCATGCACAATCGGACAGGAAAGGCTGAATTGGAAGTACAATTTACTATGGTAATTATATTTTCAATTGTTAGTATAAATTGTTTTTTAATCCCACGCTGATGGAATTTCGAGGTTTATATCATGGAGACACAGCGTGATAATATCGATATCTATGCGAAAGGTAACAAGGTGTCAAAAAGGACACTTCTGAGAAGAATCTCCGTCCAAGTTACACCTCCGTTAGTGGTGTCATTGTAAACTGGACATAGAAATCTTATGCAGCCCCTCAAGGAATTTATATAATTGTTACCATGTCCTGTTTACACAGAGGTTAAAAATCAATTACCCCAGGATATCAGTTCTAACAGTTTCACAATAATTTTAAGGAAATGTGGTGAATTGGTCAAACCTGCGCTTGATTTATAGACGCTAACTAAAGGCAACTTAGAACAACAGTCTTACATGGTCCTGTGGTCTAACATAAAGTCTAGCTATTTTAGAAAAAAAAGATACCCCAGATGCTGTAATCAAGAGATTTAGAAGCCGAAGTAATTAAAAAACGTTTTCGAACCAACGGCATACTTCTCAAAGATCGACTTTTTAGCAACGCCCCCTCTTGATTGACAGAGATCCTGCTCGATCGCCCATCAGCAAAGTTCCGCGGTCGGCTTGCCAGTGGCCCAGCAGCGACCGGCCGCGCCCTAACTCGACCAATCAGCGTCAGCAGGTGGGCGGACCAGGAGACGTCGTCGCGCAGGCGCAGTCCCATCCGCAGCCGCAGAGGAGAAGATGGTGCTCATCAAGGAATAGTGAGTTGCGACGTGTTTTAACCTGATGTCTGTTCTTTTCCAGGCAAATAAATACAGTTTAGACGTAGTTTTGTTGTTTTAGGCGTTGACATATGTCTTCGGTTACTAGGAGAAGTACTTTTATGTGAGGCGAGATGGAGTTGGCAGACAGGATGTGATTGGGTGTATTTTGCCGGCTCGTGTCAAGTCCGGCCTGGCGGAGGCGCTTAGTAAAGGTGGGGTTAGCTGGTTAAACCCGTATGAACATAGTTTTATTGTGCTTTTACTGAGTTTACCGCATCTGGCCTCCCTCGAATTAGCGGGCGGCTCCAGCCCCTGAAACGTGGTTACTTTCCACTCTCCAAGCGCCGTGTCGACTTTCGGGAAACTTTTCTTTAGTAAGCCCCAAGACCAGTTGGCTATGTTAAATAATCATGGGTGTTTGTGTTGAACAGCTAGTAAAAACCGTACCAAAATGTAACTGGGTCGGCCGGTTAACTTAAGCCGCTAACTGAAATTTTTCCTACATGTTTTGTAAATATATAATTTTTTGGGGGTGTCCATCAATAGCGTTTGTTTGGTTTATAGCTTAATTTGTGGGTTAAAAGTAGGACTAAACATGTGGATTAAACAGACGTAACTATCCGCCCTGGCTGTATTTAATGTAAAGGGGCGGTCTAGTTTCTGCGGTTTAAACTAATGTACAGTAGTTTCTTTTTACTTTGAAATGGCAGTGCGCCCTGGTAGTTTACTGGGGGGGTTGAATTACTCACTAAACCATCACTCTTACAGGTGGCAGATAAGCAAAGTCTCTTATTTCTCTGGTTGCCGCTGTACTTTGAACTGATACATTTCTGAACAGAAGCGCTTTCAGCTGGGCCAGCCTGGTGATGTGTCCCTTTTGTTCATGTCTGTCTGTGTCTCCTTGTCACTCTCGAGACACCACCGCTCCTCAATTAAGTAATTCTACATAGTTACTTTTACCTTAATCGGTGCATTGTCAAATGCGTATCTTGAATGTAGTTGCAGCAGGAAAGCTTGTTTGGTTAACTTTGAGTGGTAGGGTATTTACACATCTTGACTGGTTGTTTTGCAAAATATAACAATTAGGCCTGTGCATCCTGGAGGTATGTCATGTTTCTCTCAGCAATGAGCAGGATGGAAATTTAGTTTTAGTCGCATGTTATTGTGAGGAGTAGAATATGAGACTAATTACAGAGGTTTACAACTGTGAACCTGTACATGACTGATCATCGTCAGCACATGAGTTTTACTGCTTTAAAACTGCATAACTGATGTATTTTTTCCATGAGTCAGCCAGTTTTCTAAAGTTTAGTTCCTTGGTTAAAAAACTGCTCCCTCTATTATTTTTTCTTCAATCACTAAATGGGCAGTTGTTTGTGAGGTAGAGTTTGATTTACTTCCATGATTGTTGTATGTACATTAATACCATGGAAGCATTTTTCTGACCCGTTTAATTTTTGCCACCTGCTAAAAACAGCTTGTAGGTGAAGGTGGGGAGAAAGGAGCTCATATCTTTTAACTGACACCATTGTCACCATTTGTTTCCAAGTGGCTGTGGAGCTTCCATCTTGTATTTTACCCTTTCATATTTTAATGCTTGGCTGCAGGCGATGGACGCTGCTTACTGATCATACACTTGTGGAAGTGCGTGTACTGCTCTCACATGTCCCAGCTTGTATGTTCTTCTGGCTTATTTACCTAGCCAGTTCTTTCACATTGGAGGTAATAAAGACGGAGTAATGGTTTCAGGTGCAGGCCTCCTTTTAAACTGGAAGGGAGCTCATACAGCTTCACCAAACAGAAGCTTCCAGTCCTCTGGCCTGCAGCTCTGCGCTTGTGAGGCTGCCACCTCGGTTGGCTCACATTGGCTGTGGGTCCTTCCCCTAGTCTTTTGGTCTCTTCAAGTTGAGAAAGAAACAAGAGAGTGCGTTCATGATGACTTGGATGGGAGGGAAGTAGTTTGAAGTGATGAAAGCATGTATTTTTTATTTTTCTGGTGGATTAGTCACTACTTTTGTAGAAGTGTGCTTCTCAGAACATCTTGTCTCAAACGTTTCCTTGCTGCTGGTGTGTTTGTTAGACCCATATTCTAATGTAATTTCATTGATCGAACATTTTAAATGTTGCCAGCTCAGAATGTCCATTATCATATTTTGATAGACTGGCTCAAACTGAATGATTGAGGTGGTGTTAAATGTAGCAGGAAAATGATTCACTGTGTACTGAGTACTTGTATCGCTGCATCCATTGGCTTGGTCTTGTAGGTCTGCAGGTTATGACTGAGCTTTGTGTTTGTGTGCGCTTGAACTTTTAGTGATTGATGGGATTTCGGGTACATTGGAGGAGGCTAGGAGGTGGTTCGCATCACTGTATGTAATCTGATGTCCTGTGATGCCTTGCATGCTCACTCAGTCTGGAGTTATTGAAGTCGTCTCTGCTTCTCATCTCTTATTTGGTGGGTGTGAGGCAACTGCTTGGAGCTCTGTGTGTGTTTGACTTTATACCTTGGGCTTTATTTTAAATCCTCACTATGGTAACTGACACATGCCCAGTTGAACATGCAAGCCTCAAACTAACTTTGTCAGCTGACTTTAATCTCTGTGTTGTATTCTGTTAGTGCATTTTCAAAGTCCATTGAGGAAGCTGCACTTTTCCCCTTCCATTTCCATAATGCTAAATGTGTGTTTTGTTTTATAGCTTATCTTACTGCTAACAATCGAAGTCCCAACAATCTGCAGTTTAAATTCGGTTGTGCCTTGAGCATTCTTTACATGAGCAGTGTATTCTCACTGTTTTGTTAGCATTTTTAAGTCATTTACTAGTATTTTAGGGAATGAAAACAATAAGTAATTTTTTTGTTGTGCCGCAAAACAACCCAAATGTAAGTGGTGTGATGACCAAAACCTGTGATTGCACTGAACAGAACAGTGACCCCTCAGTCAGCAGTTCCTGGAACTTGCTTGTTTTTTTCTTTAGCTTGCGTAATGTAAGTGGCTAATGGTTTCTCGGTGGCACATCAAAAGGAAGTGGGTTTGTCAGTTGAGTCAGGACCTCATTCTCCAAAAGATGCACATAATATAAGAAAATATGGTAGCAAGAAGGATACGCAGGGTGTGCTTTCCCAGGTTTGGATGCTGCCAGTTACCGTTTTGCTGCAGAGCAATATTCCCAGACTGCAACAGCCACCATCAGCTACTCCCTTCTGGCTAAAATTGTGCACTGTAAAGAGGAAGCAGGCCAATGGACTTAAATCGAACATGCAAAAGCCCAACCTGTGTTTGGCTGCCAATGTGGGATGCTTCAGTGTCACCAGCTTGCCAGAGCACACTTTTCTGCTAGTCAGGCCCCTCTGTCTTTTAAAATTCTTTTACTCCTTTCCCTGAAATCGCTGAAAATTGACTGAGGCCCTTCTGTAGCTGCACCTGAGTGCTGCTTGTAGGAGGAGTTGTAGGATGGCAACCCCATCCTGAATGGGTAGGCTAGGCTTGGTCTGGCTTTTGTTAGCCTCACAGGTCATGAGCATCTGTCATAGTATCCCCAGAAGTCCCCTTTTTAGCCTAAATTTCCCTTTTCCACACTCTCATTTCTGTACTTCTGGTATGTAAAATGCAACGTATCTAGTAAATGTATGACTGAATAGCTCAAAGAGCCTAGAAATATCCTGTTGTCTTTTTTGTTGTAGTTGTGTTTCTGGCGCATGTATTTAAACCAAAGTCTAAATGTTATGTTACTTCACCCGTGTTTGACATGTGCAGAATGAGGTAATTATAAGAATGACAGAAGTATGACTTGCTGAATTAGCAGGCTGGGTCTGGTTTCACTGCTTTCACTGGCCTCAGGTCATGGATGGCAATCCTGTTTTATTTTGGATGAAATTGCCCAGGTTTGTACCCAAATGTTTTGGCGTCACTGTGGGAATGTGGGGAAGACTGGAAAGGTTAGAGAACTTTCCAGTTCTGGTATGTGAGAAACTTGGTTTGCTTAAGCACTTGAGGGAATCTAACTTGCACGTGGTATGAAGGGTTCTCTCTAGCTTTTCAAAAGTAGTAACTAATGTGGCTAACTTCATACAAAAAGAAAATGGTACCAGTTTTTATGCCAGTGTAAAACCAACACCTTGAAGTACCAAAAGCATTATACCTGGTGCGGTGGAAAAGCGCCCTTTAGTTGAGCGATGAATTGGACAGCTTTGCGGTGCTGTATATTTCGTACATGCTGTATGTCCTCTGCTATGCTCCAAGCTTCTTTTACTTCCGGGTCAAAGGCCAGGGGCATGCGCAGAGCGCCTACACCAGTTTGAGTCAGATTGAACGTTTACATGCAGGTATAAATAGACTCTCAGTCGTATTATCTGGGTGTATCAGTCTACCTTTGAGAGATTCAGTTTAGTATGATTTCAATCGGACTAACATGTTTACATGGACTTCAAAAGTCCAGTTTTAGTGAGATTAACACAATAATTTGACTTTCTTAGTGTGCATGTAAACGTACTGATTGTTTCCATTGGCAGAATCTATTTTTAGTGCCTGTTTTTCTTCCTTCCTCACATGAATTTCCCCATGCACCCTTTAATTCTTAATTAACCTAGAGAGACCACCTATAGCATGAACAGATTGGTATCAAATCTAGAACGTATGGACTGAAATTTCATATCGAGCAACCTTTGGCCCCTAATCACCCTCTGTAGTCTGCTGCATGGTGAGAGGTATCTATGCTTATCAGTATGGGTCAGCAGCCAGGCTTCCTTTCCCAGGAGGACCTGGGGGTCTGGGTTAGAAAGACCATGTACATTGTGTGACGAATTATTAGGCAAGTCTGTATTTTGCTTGTATCTGCTTTTCCAACTTAAAGATTAATCCAGACTGAAACTATTAAGTAAATACTGAGCATGCTCCATTTTTTAATCTGTGTATGTCCTGTTTGGAGTGAAATAGGACACCATGGATACATCCCTGTGCAGAATTATTAAGCAGATTATTATTGCTGTTAATAATATTACAGAGAGCAAAAAAATAGTAAAATGCCTGTCAGAGGGATGCAAACCTTTAAAATGTAATCACCAAACAGTCAAGTGTTTCGTGGCCAGCAGCCAAAGATGGAAGAAGCAAGTAGACAGAAAATTAACTGCCTATGTCAAGTTATAGGGGGTACTTCCAGAAACTCAGTAGAATCGAATGGCAACATTTTTCCAAAGCTGCGGTCTGAACAGAATCTCAAGAAGTACTAGGTGCAGTGTGCTACATGACACTGCTAAGGTCACAAAGGCGGAAACGCCACCTCATCTCAGTAAGGCACATAAGCTAAAACCTCAAACATGGGAGCGGGCATGTCTCAAGACTGATTTTACATGGGTTTTATGGACAGATGAGAGAAGTGACTCCTGATGGAGCAGGTGGATGGGCTAGTTGATGGACACCTTCAAGCATCAGCAAGGTGGTGGAGGTGTGAGGATGCAGGCTGCAGTTATCAACGATGAACTTGACAGAACTTTACGACTTGCTGATGGTGTAAAAATTAACTGCAAGATCTCCTGCCAAATTCTAGAAGATAGTTTTCAAAAAGGTTATGATATTGATGCCCCTTACCATGCATCAAAGTATTCCATTAATTGTCCAAGAAAGGCTTGAATGGTGACTGACTTATGAACTGATCCCCTTCATCACCTGAAAGTATGAGGTTTACCAAGGCGGCAAGCAGTACACTACTGATCAGCGTCTGGGAGGTAGTCCTAGCTGCCTCAGCTACTGTAATATAGGTTAGGATCAAATCAAAAACTTGATCGAACCAATCGACAACAGGCTCATGATGGTCATTGAGAAAAAAGGTGGCTGTACAGGGCATTTAATGTGCTAAAGTGGACTGTATATAGAACGGCCATTATTCCTTATATAAATTGAATAAATAGGATTTTTAAAATATTTTCTGTTGATGGTGACGAGAGATCCATTTTAAATAGTTTCTGATTGCGTAATAATTCTGCCATCGGCAATCAAGTGTTCTATTTTTTTTTGCGATAAACTAATTTTCTCTCTAAATTTACTTAGACCAAAAAAAACTTCTCAATTCCCTTTTACAAGTCCTTGCAACCTTTTGCTAAAAATTATTTCTAGGAATAGTAATTGCCTAATAATTCTGCACACAAGGGTGTATTGGTAGTATGATTAAGTAACCATCTAAAACTAGAATGCATGAATAAATTTAACGTGTAATTGTATACAGGAATAATGGACACCTACTCAATACTGTTATCCTCTCAAAGCCCTTTAAAATAAATATTCTCACCTTGAAATTTTTCATAAATGCTTTAATTCGTCATGTAACTTAAGTAGCAATTGTGAAAATGTAATTCCAAACGTTTATGATAAATAGCACTGTAACAGTAACAAACTATTAATAATAAACTTTAGAAAAAAAATTTAACATTTTTTCTAGCATGCTACACTTTTTATTTTGTTTGACTGGTACATACATCGACCAGTCACAATTAAAAGCATCTGCTAGCCATGGAATGATTAAGAGTACACTTTCTTGCTTTGAATAACATACAGTACATTGGATTAAGAGCCTGGCTATGCTTTCTAAATCCCTTATCCTCCGCAATTGAAAAGGGTTGGAAATCGCTGGCAATCTGCCGATTTCAGCAGTGAGTGGTTCAGCTGGCTAAGTTTCTGTGCTTGTGATCGGAAGGTTGTCTGCTCAAACCCCGGTCTCGGCAGAACAGTCACATGTCCGTGGTCCTGGAGCAAGGCTCTTAACCCCCAGCTCCAGGGGCGCCGCTCATTTGCTGACCCTGTACTGTGCCCCCTAAGCTATGGAGAGCAAAGAGAAGAATTACAATGTCGCTGTACTCATACTTGTGCAAATGGCAAAATTATTTTCATGTGCTGTTACGTTTTTTTCTTTCGATGATGTCATGATCTTCAGAATAAAGTGGCTTATAAAACTCAAATGTATGAAATAAGTTTTTTTTTTTATCTGTGTCACGGATTTTTATATACATTTATATATTTGTATATACAGAACATTTATTCATTTAAGTCACATCTCGTCTTCCATACGTCTATCTTTTGTCTGCAGATTCTGCACGTGCTCAACAACATAACTTATTTGCTTAAGCTTCAACTTTCAGGTTCTAGGATGTGTATAGTTTGAGTGATTTGGTTATTGAAATCTGACTGACCTTTCAAAAAAAACCACCTTCAGCATACAAGCCTGCCCGTTCGCAGATGACCCGCCACTACTTTCCACCCGCTTGTCCAAGTGAAGGCTGTGGTGGCATAAGAATGTTTCTGAGAGAACTTGGAAAGTAAACTGCTTACCATAAAAACATTTTTAGTGTAACACAACAAACTGCTATGGTTGGGATTGTGACTTTGGTCTTCGCCATTGTGGCAAATTGATTGAAAAATAAACTAGCCACACTTGCAAATTAATCGCCAGTGCTCATATGGCAAATGGCTGGTGAGAACCTATAGTATCCGCTGAATGAGCAGTCTTTACGGCAGGGGACCATCAGTGGATGCTATTAAGATCGGTTGCGTCAAGAAACTGAGTGACTTGGTGTTTCTGCTGTTAATTGCTACCTGCTGGAGGACACGAGTCTTGTAAGGTCACATGAGCCATTAATATTGGTTGAGTTGATGGGCACTCGTGGATTAATTGAATATAATGCTGTGTATGTATCAAACCTATTTTTGCCTTGTGCCGTCACATGGGAATGGCTACATAGAAATAAATGTGTTTGACGTAAAGCTCTTTGGGCTTCACTGAGACTTAATGGTTTGGGGTAATGTGTTCTGTTTGACCCGGCTGAACTTGCCATTGCCATCTGTGTGTCTGACTCTGCCTTCTCTCTTTCAGCCGTGTGGTGTTACCCTGTTCGGTAGAAGAGGTGAGTACAGCTGTGTTCATCTTTGCTTTTAATTGCCAAACATCACAAATGGGAACTCTTACCCTGTTTCCACCAACGCGGTGCCGGAGCAGGTGCTGGGCTTTTTCTCAATCCTGAACTGGTTCCATGCATTTTCGTTTAAAAAAAAAACTGGCCCCGAGTCAGAAAAAACGGCTGAAGTACGGCACCACAGAAAAGCTGGTCTCCATAACGTCAGTGATAGTGGGACTGGTTATCGCATCCAAATCTTAGGCATAGCTGGAAAATTTGTTTGGTGACCGATATAATGTTGTCTAATATCACTGGTGCGGGCAGTGAAACAATTGGCCGGCGCTTATTAGCAGAATAACGTTACATCGCTTTTTTAATATACGGAAAACGAAAGATCGATCTGCTGGCCAGATTTGATAATTATAATGATGATGCAGCTCGAATAAATAAAATACTGTGCCACTTGCATAGCACTACGATCATGAGACGGACAGCAGAATTTGATTTTTAGCAGAATCATTGCATGATCCTTAAAAGGACAGCGGTAAAACAGAGTGAGAATAAACTCACATGCACACAGACTGGGGAGAAATACAGCCTTTAAGGAAATAAAAATGGACAGAGCGCACCGAGATATTCTCTGTAAATAAAGACTTTTGTTTCCTTAAATGCTATTTTTTTTTCAGTTCAGCAGTATATAAGAACTTAAGATTCAAAACGGATCAAAATATATCCAAAAACATCAGAATTCATATGGACCTATACTTTTCTCTCACTTCTGCCTGCATAACGTTTCCGTTCTTGTTGGAAACTGGTGGAAACTCTGGCTGGTTCTCGAAAGGCACCAAGTGAGAACCAGCTCAGCGCCGACACCAGCACCAGCTCCATGTTGGTGAAAACCAGGTAAATGAGAGTCCTTTGCTCTAGCCTGGTGCTTAAAGCAGCCATAAGTGTCTCTCTGAAGGGGTTGAGTAAGGCATACTGACATAATGTGGGCCATTGCATTAATATGTATATCAGTGGGTAATATTGTGGCTTTGGTTTCTGCCTCTGGCTCTGTGTATTTACATGTTCTTCTCATAATCTTGTGGTTTTCCTCTCCTGGGGTTATAGGCATTTGGTTTATCCGGAAGTCTGCCTTGTCTTGTGTGTACGAAAGTGCTCTATAGTGGCTGGCCTCCTTTAGCAGGTCTTCCATGCCCTGTGTTTTCTGGGATAATAATGGTGGTGTCTGTGGCTATATGAACTATTTCTTAAGTGTTGTTTTAGATGAACAGCTGCTCTCCTTATTTGGATGCATAGTGTTTGGGTCTTTTGTGACTTGGATGGAAAAGACGGTGCATTTTGGTGTTGGTTGCACATGACACTGGGGCTGTAGAGTTGGTGCTGATGAGCTGGGGTATTATTTTGGGCCCCCGGGGCTTCTGCCTGCCCATTACTTCCCATCACTGATGGGTTGAAGAATGGAATGGGATGTGGGGGAAGCTTGAAAGGGCTTTTGATAGAAGATGAGGCATGTGTCCTTCGATAAGAGCTCAGCTGGCTGTCTCACCAGGCTGATTACTCTGCAGGTGGGTCTCGTGCTTGGAAAAGCTACCAAGTATGAAAACGGCGTTCTGGCTTTAGATGGTGCATTTCCCAGAATCACAGGTTCACCACCCAGATTCCGAAAGGGCTCGTATCTATTAAGTAGGTCAGCTGAAGCATTAAAATGCGGCTTCATCTCTTTTGTATTTTTCATGCTTTCATTACTGCCCTTGCATTTTTACACAGCAGCATAATGAAGCTTCCCCGGTAAATATATGGCCTAAAATTATCCTTAGCCCAGGGCTGCAAGCGCGTGTTGGCTTCTGATTTTCTTCCGCTCCTTATCTATATTTTAACTGCAGTCTGATTATTGCATTACTGCCCTGCCCTGGTTAAAAGCACTTATTTAATAAACATGCACCCTTGTTGAATGTCACCTAAACCCTGACTTTTGGAACGGTGACATCATCTACTGGAACTGGGAGGAAATTTGAATTCGGCACTGGAGGGAGCTGGGACCCAAACAGTGTTCACCTGGGAGATGGACCTTGGGCCCAGGTGGGATGAGGAGCCAGTCTGCTTCCTGTCAGCACAGAAGCATTTAACATTTAAAAGGCAAAAAAACAAAACCTGATGACGTCATTCAGGTCTGATGGCCTAGTTCTTCGCTGTTGAGATTACAGGTTTGTAAACGCTGTCAGTGTGTGTGAGGATACGTCCTATGTGTGGGACAGCAGGCTCCTTGGTGCCAGCTGTCTGTGGCAATACAATCATGTGCTGTGGTGCTTTGCCAGGTTCAGACAAGCCTGGACCTCACAGGCAGTTATTTCAAGTATGTTCTTAATCTGTTTACACCCACTCTATCTCTTCATAGATGTACATACTTTTCCGTTACATCCTCCGATGAGCTGAGCTCACTTGGCATCCTGGGAGATCGAGTTCTATAGCAGCTTTTCCCCCATCACCCCAAAGTAGTCCGGCATGGGCAACACTGGGCTTAATCATTGTTTTTCATATGATACTAATATGTAGATGGTTGATTGTGACTGACTGGGCCTCTATCTGCAGTACCAAGTGGGACAGCTGTACTCTGTAGCAGAGGCCAGCAAGAATGAGACCGGAGGTGGAGAGGGAATAGAGGTCCTGAAGAATGAGCCTTATGAGAATGGTGAAGAGAAGGGGCAGTACACACACAAGATCTACCATCTAAAGAGGTGAGGACAAGTGTTCAGAATGTGGCATGCCTATGTGATCCACCCTGACAGTCACTGGAAAGACATGCTTCAAGCTTTGGGCTCAGAACTTAGACGGGGGGGACTACCTCTGAGTAGAATAGCATTTGCGGATTCATATTCATACCCAGCATGCACTAGTCCTGGGATGTGAGTTTGTTGTGTACCTGGAAAACAGCACTGAAGCTTTGTTAATGTGCTAGATGGTTGCTGGTGCTTGCTTTCTACCTGTTGGTCTGGCAGTGATCAAGTAAATCATATGACAAGTGTAGATGCCAAATGGCAATTTTATTGATGTTTCAAAGTACTGGCGGATATTCTGAGTTGATTTAGAGTGCACACAGCTGTTTAGTGTTTTAAAGCCTTCCAAACTCCATCCTTGTGAAAGATCAGGCGATCTTGTGTCAGAAGACCTGTGGACTCCATTGCCTAACGTTTAAGTAAACGCTCTTTCGTGCATCCACTGGGATGGCCGATCCCTGGAGCACTGTCCTGACGACAAGGCCGTTCCACCTTGTTCCTCCTACTCAGCAAAGTCCCAGGGTTTGTGAAGATGATCGCGCCGGAGGGGGCCCTGGTGTTCCACGAGAAGGCCTGGAACGCCTACCCATACTGTCGGACCAGTGAGTTCCACCTGGCCCCACCCAGAACCCTCTCTATGCCTGGCCATGCCTCTGTTCCACCCATTCCACCCTCACCTATATACAGTTTATATTGGTCTTGAAATCTTTAGTCAGTTTTTGTGAACCACAGTTGTATCCTGCCATAGGCCACTCACTTAATTAAGCATGACTCATTCAGGTCATTTAGTGTACCTTGCATAAAATTTTCCACAATGAATGGTTCCATATATTTATGCAAATTGCTTATTTCATTTTTATTTTTAAATGCCTTTATATATTTTTTATTATTTTGCATTAAAATTGCACTTGGGAAGCCATGTGAAAGCATTTTATTATCCAGTAAAATGTGTGATTTGTGGAATGAATTCGTAACTGCCACACCTTTTCAGTTTCCTGGAACTGTACATGTATCATATGCTTGGACATACATGCTCACCAAGATCATCACTTTGTCGTGTATACTGTTTTAATAATTGACTGCGGCCTGTTATGTCGCTTTGCTGATGCCTGTTCTGAATCACTTTTGTTTTCCTTTTGGCTCCTCCCACCCCTGCTGGTGCTCACTCTTCATTGGCTGCAGTTGTAACGGTGAGTTTATGGAGCATTAACGCCTTACCTTCCTCCTTAGTCTTAATAGGCTCACTGGAACATGAATTAACTCTTATTTCTTGGGTTGGTTCAGAGGCTTGGTTTACAGACTGACTACTGGAAAGAAAAACCTAATGGCTGTGCTGGCAGGTCTATCACATTTTCCACTGCTAAATCTTGCAGTGATATGTGTTGTGGAAAAATCAATGCCTGCAGTTTCCTGTGAACCCTTAATTGTTTAATTGGATCAGTGTTGAGGCTTAAGTTGTGAGCTCTTGAGACTTTTGTTATTTTGCCTGTTTATTTTTATTCGTACCTGGAAAAGGGGGTTGTTTCATGGGCATGCTGGGGATTGGGACCCTCGCTTAATCTGCCAGTGGAAATTGGGTGTGCTGGGAAAGCTCTTTCAGATACACCAGCAGCCTGGGAAATGGGTCAGGTGTAGGGCTGCTGCAGAGCCCAAACCAGTGGGCGGCTCATGCTATTCATGCACAGCCGACATACTGGCCCTTCAGCAAAGGACCTGGCTGACTGAATGGGTCTGATTGAGATACTGTCAGTCAGTTGGTAACTTACTGTAGCCTACAGGTGGCCTCTGTCATAACATATTGCTTCTCTTGCTCTTTCTAGAATGAGTACATGAAGGACGACTTCTTCATTAAGATTGAGACGTGGCATAAACCGGATATGGGCGCGCTAGAAAACGTGAGTGACTTTGAAAGGTGTCCTTGCTGTTTTTGACTTGCCTTCTAATCCCGCTCACTGGATTTCTTTATTCCTTACTTCCTGTCCATTACCCCCACTCACCCTGGCCACCGCCCCCTCCTCCCCCAAATGGCAGGTCCATGGCCTGGACCCAGCCACATGGAAGACGGTGGAGGTGGTGCCCATTGACATCGCAGACAGAGAGCAAGTGTCGTCAAGTGTGAGTAGACTCTTTGAGTGCCCCCTTTATTGTCACGTGTAACTAAAGTGCTTGGCAAATGACAGGATGGTGTGGATCTGGCACTGTTAATGCCGTCTTGTCTGCCAACACCAGTTTGCCCTGTGCCCTTTAAGTGGCTTGTTATAAAACTATCAAATATGGCAGGTCAATATCCAAAGAGAGTTTGTCCGTCAAGCAGCAGCATGTGGGCTATGGAGGGCATTTTAGGTGGAGGTCTTGTTATAGTGGGTCCTTTTCTCAAACTGTGAAATGTTAGTCATGTAGTCTCTTAACCTACAATCCCCTCCTTGGTTCTGATTGGCCAGCTTTGTCTTGGGCTCTAATCCAGCCCTTCTGTGATTGGTGGAGGCTGATCACTTCCAGATAGCAGTGCAGCCTGGCGCATGTCACTTAGAAGCATAAGGCGTGGTGCCAGTGCCGAGGCACCTGGGTAATGATCCCTGTTCCATTAGCCCATTGGATGAGGAGTGGTGTGCTCCCTATGGCAGATTTTTCATGGTAGACCTTTAACTGCATAATTGGATTAATTACAGGACTCTGTTAATCCCACTGGCCATCTGTGCAAAGGGATTAGTGCTGGATTTGAGTAATTCAAATTTAGTTACGGCGGATGCATGTC
>JAODLC010000123.1:23055969-23074325 GCA_026781145.1 Hippopotamyrus pictus | reverse complement strand
GTCACTGTTTCTCCGCATCTCCGTGTAGGGACACTGCGGTGCCGCTTCCATCCACATCAGACAGGGGGCGTATGTGTCCTGGTTCTGTGATGGCAATTCCATCTGATCTCATTGTGCCTCTTAACTATGGCGTACAGCTAGAGAAGGAGCAGCTGTGCCGTTAAAAGGGTTAATTATTATTAATTAAGACGACGCCTTTGGCTTCTGCGAGAGCCTGGCCGATCCCCTCCTGCCCCCCTCTTTACAAACGGCACCTCTGCCTCTTGACCAAACCTACTGACATCTCTAGCATATTAGCATGAGGTACTGGGTCCATAAAGCACCCCGGGTTTCCGCCCTCTGTCCGGCTCGGTGTGATGGAAGCAGAGCGCGTTGTGTCCCTGAGCTCCATGATAACCATGCATTCTTTTCACCAGCTTCTCTTGCCAGTCCCCGGGGGGGGGGGTGGGCGCCATTTGCACCTTCTTTCCTTCACCTGTGCCATAGGTTTCTGCTGTGCGTGTGCGACTAAGGCTAAGGCACCACCCAGTAACCCTCTGAGCTCCACCCCCAGGACACCTACTGCTGTCTGGATGGGTAGTGGTTCCACCTGTGCTGTCACCCTCAAGGATCGCTTGCCATGGGCTCCTTTTCCATGCTTCTCTGAGAATCTCATGCCCGTCGTGCAACCGGAGAGACTTTTGCATGTTTGTTTACAGCTGCAGCCTTTTTCGAGACACTGCCTGGTCATGGGAGCGGGGGCCCGTCCCCAGGGCGGGCTGCAGAGCCCATGATGGTGTTGGCTTGCGACACTCTGTTTGGGGGGGGGGGGGGGTGCAACTCCCAGCTTGCCAGCGTCATCCTCCTGTCGCATGCCCTGTTGCATGGTGGGGATTGGGGGGATGTTAATTAGAGGGACAGTATGCAACTGGGATTGTGATTCTGAGAAGTCTGTGTGGCTAAAAGGTGGGGGGCAATGAATTCGGAAAGTTTGCGAATGGTATCATGCCCCCCTCCCCCCAATGATAAAGAGCCAGACCTGAATGAAAGCTGAACAGCTCCCTGAGCAGGAGGCACTGTTCAGCAGTAGTTCTGCAAACCAGGAAAGTTGCCCCCATCCATATAACTCCCCATCTTATTACACACAGGCTACTCTCTTGAAGCACAATTCCCGGATGCCCCTTGTATCCCATTTCTATGGAACTGCTCTGGTCCTGATTCATTTCTATCTTCTCTCCCCCACCCCACCTACAGCTTCGCAGTAAAGGTCAGGTTCGAGGCACCAGCGCTGCAGATGAACAATAAGAAGACATTTTCAAAGCAAAAAGGAAAAAAAAAAAACATCCCACCATGACGAGACGGATATGGACGTGCAGAGCCCTGATTACTGTCCCTGACGCCCGAGGTGGCACACAGTAGGGCTGCAGGGCTGTACCCACCCTCAGCGTAATCAGGAATTTCATTGGATGGAAAAGGAAAAACATTTTTTAACAAAAAATTACCGGTCTGTGTTGCTTTTGCAGCAAACATGAAAGAGTACCTTTTAAAAGAAATTACTGTAATTTTTTTCTAAAGCATTCATTAGTAATCGTTTCCGTGGTTTAATCTCAGATATCGGACCAATTTCTCTTTTTGGATGTACATGTTGGGTTCTTATGCCTGTTCCCCCAAAGCCTCTTCTGTACACAGTGCTCTGAAGCCTGGTGACTCCCACTTTCTGGGAGAGTTGGATCCGCTCTAAGCTTTTTTTTTTTTTTTTTTTTTTTTTTTTTTTTAATATGTATAGTTTGTTTCATCCATCACTTTTCTTCGCCTGTTGTAGGTATTACTCTTAATTGGAGTGGAAAATATTTTCTTCCACCCAACAAACAACCAAATGTGACCCCACACACACATGGATTAAAATCATGGTGGGTGGGGCTTAACAAGGCAATTAACAGGCTCAGGGGAACCATTGGTTGGAGACCAGGGTAAGCATTGTCATAGTTGATCATTTTCAACGCTGCCTGGTTTAGGGGTGATGGCACAGCCTGTGATATGAGACAGTGCCGGGGACGATGCGGTCCCCTCTGGCTGTTTACAGACTGGCTAGTCTTGCGGCCGCGCCCCAACTTCTGTGGGGGGTTTTGATCCCCACACCGCGAAGGTTGTTCAGGGCGAAGGGTGTGCCTGTCAGGTAGGCTGTAGACCTGCCAGTAAGTGTGTCAGTGACGGTCTGTGGGCCAGTTGGACTGCTCTGCTTCCATTTAAACGTGCGTCTGCTGCTGTGAACAGACCACCCCCTTTGGGACGCAGTGTGACGCCGCTCCTCATCAGGTCCTGCCTCCTTCACCTCAGCCATGTGCTGATCGTTTCCCCATCGGACACCTGGTCAGTTGCCTGTAGCTTTCCGGATTCATTTAATCTTGTGCAGTTTCAGCTATGTACGTGCGTGAGAGAGCGAGAGATTCTTTGTGCTTACATCCACGGTTAACTGGTAACCTAAACCAAGAGTATTAAGATGTAGGGGACTGGAGTCGTGGCCCGTATTTGAGTTCTTGGTCAGCTGTGATGTCTCCACAGCAACCGTTTGATTCTTACTGACATGCAGAGTACAGAACTGTCCTACATTTTTACTTGACTTCCTTTGTTCGTTTTGTCCTGCCCACATCATATCTGTTCGGTGATCTAAATGCACTACATCACTTTGCCAGCAGGGCGGCAACATGAAACTGCATTTACTGGTCCTCTGCTGCTCTTATTGAAGATTCTTTTGATACTCAGCACAGCAAGTAACCTGAAATACTTTTTTTTTTTCTCTATTTTTGTTTTATTTGTTAAATATAAATGTTTTTAGCAGTTTTCCAGTTTGACCAATATACGGTTTCAGAAACAGGTTTCTAGCCATCTTTTCCTCTGTGGCGGTTTACTCGTTTTCATACTACTACGGCAGCCTTTCTGGGAGGATCCTGTTCCAGGGGAAAAGGAGAGCTCAAGATGGAGAACAAACCGTATAGTGTAATCATGATTAACCACCTTAATTGCGGAATTGACTACTGTTGTTTTTCTACAAAAAAAAAAAAAAGAGAGAGATGCATTTCAATGTCTAATTGTCTGATCATTGTTTAAATTCAGGGGAAATGGTATTGAATGTGTGTTATAAACTGATGCAGCATTTGAGCTGTCATGTAAAAGGTCTACACAATGAAATTTTAACAATATCAAATAAATTTCAACACAAAACTACCTGAAGTTTGTTTATTTGAACTTTCCGTCTGACCTCCGAGCGATGGCACTGAGATTCCACTCAACTCATACATGGTTCCCGTTTGGGACAAGAAAGTTTTATTGGTTTCATACTCACCTGGACCATCTGCATTAGCTAGTTTTGGGGGCTGCTGAATGGCTCAGCAGGATAAACCTCTTCCTGTGATTGGAGGATTACTTTTGGAAGCCCCGGCTTCAGCAGAATAGTCACATTCGGTTTGATTGTCCATGCTGGCTGCCCCTGCACTGTCACTGTCAAGCTTGCTCTCACCTTCACATGTGTTTGTGTCTCGTGGACAGCGAGATGGGGTAGCTCACGGGTCTCAAACTGTCCTGTCCTGTGGGGCCAGAGCCCCGTGTAGCTCAGTTCTTTCCCTGTTCTGCCACGAATGATTCAGCTCAAGAGCTGTGTGGTAATTAGCACAAGGAATCGAATCAGGTGTGTTAAATGAGGGGAAACCCAAAAACTGCAGGGCTCCAGCCCCCCTGGTTTGGAGTTTGAGACGCCTGGGGTAGCTGAAGAGAAGCATTCTAAAGTACCTGCATATAAAGGATGGTAAGATAGCCTTTATTAATTCCACAGTTGGGAAATTTGCATTTTTATGGAAGGAAAAAGGGGCAATACAAGATATGTAACAAAATAGCAATAAAAGACTATACAATATACAAAAAATAAATGAATATATATGTATATATACACACACACGTGATAAACTTCAGATTCCTAGAAGCAACAGAAATTGAATGTTCAATAACAGCAGAAATGATGATATTAGAATGCTGCAAAGCCTCTTGTATGGAAACCATAGCACTTCATAGTCCACATAAATATGCGTCTGTATTTTTTTGTTTGGTCTGATATCCTGAGCACCCGCACACAAACACACACGCCTCAGTCTGATCAAATGTTCAAATGATAGTGTCTGCCGTGATGACAGCCGTCAGTACCACCGCAGAAGACAGGCGAGCCGCATCTGGGCTGCCATTTGATTACGGCGCTTCTTCGTGTTCCTGTCAGATGGCACGCTGTTGATGTGGCACTGGGACATGTTGAACTGTACCTCTGTTAAGATGTCTTTTTCTCCTCAGCCCCTCCCAGGGGATTCTGATGCTCTTATGTCTTTGTTAGACCCTTCAGGTCTGCGTCGTTTTTGTTTTGTCTGTTCTCCGTGTGACCCGCAGCAGTGATGCTTCTGCGGTGTGGAGTGCCACTCTGCCGGCTCTCACACCTACCCTGGGGTAAAATTGACCCCAGATGCACACACCGGGTGACTTTCCTCGTAGTAACAATTATTGTAGGAGCGTGTAAGAGCTAACAGTGTCAGTTTATCGAAACAGCCCCTTCCCTGAGAGGCGAACAGCCCTGTGCCTCCTCATCCTAAGGTGCTGCATTTTATTCTGGGGGGCCTCAAACTGAACTGCATGTACTCTGGGAGCAACAGTACCATGCACCAGGTTGGATGTGAGGCCTGGATGTGTGTTTGTGTTACATACATGTTGTGCAAGTATTACTTGGAGGACATTAAGGTCAAATGCATCTGCCACCCCTAACAGAACGACTGGCTCCAGTCTGGCCCCCCCCCCAGCTGAACTGGTCTAGAGCCGCCACTGCCAAGCGTTCAGCCCAAATCTCGGTTGTCTCTTCCGTAGAACTTTCCTCTGGTCAGGTTCTTGCTTGCTCTCCCTCACAGTGTTTGTCTCCCAGGACAAATGGGACACATGGCTTGAGCTTCTTGTCCAGATTCTGGCCCTTCCTCTGTTGTACTAAATGTGTGTCTGTTGTAAAAACCTCTTGAGATCTCAGACACCTCAAGTACATATCCTACCTCCAGCACGAGCTGCTTTTCCAGGCTGTAGTGGTTTGTGGGTAAGTACTCAAGCCAGGATCTGTTGGTTTGAAAAAAAAAAAAATCCCTGAAAACAGCCTTTTGTACATTTGATCCCAGTCAAAAGTGTAACCACTTCTTGAGGTCCTGGCTATGTGCCAACCTGCATGCTCCAAGATTACAGACGGTACTTTTGATCTGTGGGAACTTTGAGGCTGATGTCTACTTTTCTTTTACTCGTGTAAAATTGTGGATGATATTGATACAACTGGTTCTAGCACTGCCGCGTCACACCTCTCGGACCAGGGTTCGAGTGTCTGCCATGGCTCGGTGTGTGTGGAGTTTGCATGTTCTCCCCATGTCGTCATGGAGTTTCCACTGGGTACTCTGGTACTCCTGAGGTTAACTGGGGTTACCAAATTGCCCATTGGTGCGCAAGTGTGCATGAATGGTGTGTGAGTGTGCCGTGTGATGGATTGGTGCCCCGCCCTGGGTTGTTCCCTGTCTTGTGCCTGTAGTCTCCAGGATAGGCTCCAGACCTCCTGTAACCCTTAAAATGACAAGCAGTATGAGAAAATGGACTGATGGATGGATGGACCCTTAGGTCGATAGCTAGACCCAGGGGAACTGTGCGCTCCCCTTATTAATGCAGGTTCCAGCTGTACTCAAACTATAGACGTTCTTGGTATGACCACGCGGTGGCACTGTTTGCCTGTGAGAGAAGGACATGTTTCGTTATAAGGAAGAAAACGTTACCTGTACGTTCTCTGCATCTGCCCATGAGGCTCACAAAATGTTGAATAACCTGGAAACGAATCCCCCCCCCCTCCAAAAAAAAAAAAAAACTGGTCAGGTCCAGAGGATAATGTGGTTACCCTGCTGTGGAACCTCCAAACAGAGTTTAAGTCATCGGTCTCCCTCGCGTAGGTTCCCCTCTGTACATGAGCCACATGGTGAGGGACGTGTGGTCAGCTGCCCTTCCATGACACCGATCCTTCTTTCTCCCAGCGGTTTGCCGAGCCTCGCGCTTGTTTTGTGGTCCATAGCCTGGCCACCATAGGCTGCTTTGGCCGTTTTCCAAAGCAAAGCGCGCTTCCGAGAGACGCTGCTGTTTACCCCAGTCTCCTGATTAGCCCCGCAGCCCAAACACGCATGTTAATGAGTGTGTTTTGGCCCTACATTAACCTTGATGCGAATACCCTTGAACTCCTCCCTGTCCCTCCCCAGCTTCATTTATGTCTCTATGCAGTCTCGTTAGACTGCTTATTATTACTGAGACCCACTGCCACTGTTATTATATTTTAATAATTCAGACACATTCCAACCCGCAGGAATTTCCTATTGTCATCTCTTTACATATCATAGGATCCCTAAGTTTTTAAAAATGCGTTGCTATCATACATCACCCGCTTTTTGCGGAAAGGAAAATATATAAGGTACATGCTTAATGATTCCAGCTGGTGTTTACCGGGGGGGGATAAGCGGGGGAAATGATTATTATGGCTAGATGTATGATACCCTAATTGGTTGCATTGTGCGTTATGATGTTGATGTACCGTGAATGTAATAATTCTATTAATTCACGTTTTCGCGGGTATTGGTGTGGCTGTGTCGTTTAAAGTCAGTTTACGGAAAGCTAAACTGCAGAATGCCATTATTTGAAATAGGTCTATGTGTGTGATGAATCCAATGATCCAGCTGACCATTAAGCCCACCCCCCCACCCCCGAAGACCGCTGTCAGTTTACAATAATGGCCTCGCATAATCTCATTCCGCAGAAGGATGGACTTCTTCTGTATATCGCCATCGTGTCCATCCCGTTCTGAAATACGGAATAAATTATTCCCGACCTATAGAGACTTCGCGTAGAGAAATCAATGACTCTTTAAATTTATCTTAGCCCATACTTGTTATGCATTTTTTTAACTTCATGATTGTATATGAAAAACTTTAGTTTTTTTTTCTTATTAGGTGCGTCGATTTGCAATTAAAAGTGAGCTGTATTTCTTTTTTTTTCAAGTATGTCGTATTAGGTAATAATTTTCAACAAACGATTTTCTAGCATTAGACCTATAAATATTTACGATTAGATGTTTATTTTGTCTTACTGGACATCTGTCCACTGTCTGACAGATATCTGTATAGCCTACAGTAGATGTCAGAAGGGTCTAAATATTTTAACAAGAATTATTGGGGTCAACTCTTCTCTGCAGGAGATGTGAACAGTGGGCTGTTACATAATTTATATTGATTTTGATATGGCCTCGCCTATACTTTCCTTATTGATTTTTAAAGGGGTGTCAAAGTCTGTGTCACCGACGAAACATTTTTTAAAACTGATCTTCCGAAATTAAAAAAAAAAAAAAAAAAAATCGACTATACAGTCGGATATTTTAGGAAGAGGAAAATGGCAGTGAGAAGCATCTTCCATGTGGTGACTGTGTTTAAGTAAAGAATTCCCTCTTTGTGTGTCTTTTTGTAGTTCCCATCTAACTATTTGAACGTTAAAACATTAGATACGGAATACTTAAAATGCAAGACTTTTGGTTGTGTCCTATTGTTTCGTCCGCCATCCCCTCGTGAGGAGATAAAAAGCGAGACAAAAGATTAATTTAAACGGTAAACCGAATTATGTTAATCGATTAATTCATTTGAATATAAATGATCATTCAGTGTGTGTGTGCGTTATAAACATACACCGGTGCCAACCGTTTAAAATATAAAAACTATGCTCTTTATAACAAACCATACATTTTGCAATTTTAGTTAAATAACGTGATACATTCTAATAATAATCCGCGCGATTTTCTCATAATTTTTCTATTAATGAGGACTTTAGATTTAATTCTTGTTCTGCGAATCTCCATCGGAAAAAAATATAGAAAAGGGAGAAAATAGACCAATATGGCAAATTAGAAAGTATCGGAATATGAAGCGCTGGAAAATAAGACGTACAGAGAAGATCCCAGCTGCGGATCTCTGCGTCTGCGGGCTGCCTTAAGAGGTGATCCCGCCCCACGGCGGCTCTATTGGCGACTGCTGAGCTGACGGGCTGCATGGCACAAGCGCTGAACTTGTTGCTGGAGCCAGCACGATGTTCCAGTAAATGCCCCTTTGATGAAAGAGGTACGACACCAAGACTCCGCGGCTGAGGAAAGGACCGAAAGCCCCAAGGACTAAGGAGAGACCAGGAGGGGGGCGGGGAAGGGATGGGATTCGGCTCTCAAATGCCCAGGACCGAAAAAACACGGCTTCCTACACGCGTTGTGGAGGTGGAGTATGGATAAAATGGGCTTTTTAGTACTCAGCCCAGTGTCCAGGCGCAAAGACGCGCAGGATTAGTCGCTTTAATGGCCTCGCTTTTTACGTTCATGCGCGGACTCTCGCTTTGCCTTCCTGAGGATCCCATGAATAAAAACAAGTACGTTTAACCGCCATTGTATTTCTTTAAAAATATCAATCTATCCAAGGACTGTTTTCTGCAAGGACGTTTATTTCCTGATTTACAAGCGTTATGATTGTCCGTTCACCCCATTGAAATTACTTTGGATGTTTTTTTTATTATTATTACTGCGTGGAGATGGGATTCGTAAACGAGACGCGGGATCGCTTGTCCCGGGGCAGCTGACAGTAGCCTGGGGCAGCTTTGAGGGGAAATAAGTTACTAAACCGTCACAAAAAAGCTTTCGTTCCTGCGGCGTCTTCAGTCCTACCTGTTCCTTCAGTTCGGAAGGTGATTTCTTCGACTTGGGTATTTAATTAAGAAACGCTTGCTGCCATTCGCAAGAACAGGAGTCTGTTGGGACACACTTACACGAATGACAATTATAACCTATAAAATTCTATAATAAAGGGTGCAGAGCCGTTCTATTTGGATAGACAAGTACTCTGATGTACAGTATTGCTGGTGGAAATAAGATGCTTTTTCCGTCGATCTGCTTAAAATAGTAAAGAGCTGCAAAGGCAACTGGAAAACATCTCCCTGTTTTTTATGCGACGCTGGAGGAAAGGTGCAATGTTTTCCACCCTAACGTTTGCTTTTCTGCAAAACGATAAATAAGGACTAGGATTAACTTTTAACGTTTTTAAAGCTGCGTTCTCGCACCTGCTGATTTATCCCCGAATATTTTGAAATTCGTAACGTTTTGGTTTTTGGATTTTTTAAATATAAGAAACTCCTCCACTTTTTTTTTTCTTTTAACGGATAAAAAGAGACTTATTAGAAAAGCAGATTGCCAGAAGCAGCTCTCAGCACTCACGAGTTGGCTGTCATGCTGGATTGATTGCGGCGAAGTATGTTTGGGCTGGAACAATTTGGGTCTCAGATTCACAGCAGAAAGTCTGGCCAAAGGGAGGGAGACTCCATCCAGCAGAGCCCGAATATGAACCCCCACTACAAGAATCCGGCTTTCCACAGTGGAGGGGCGCCGGTGGCCTCAGCCCAAGGTATGGCTCCCCTAAGTGAGCCGGGTGCGCCGTTTGGCTTCCCCCCGCAGGGCCACCCGGACCTCCACCCGCTGGGTCTGCAGCACCATCAGCAGATGCCCCAGATGCACGCGTACTTCAGCGAGCCGCTGAGCCAGGGGCCACACCACCCTCACTTTGGAGCGAGATTGGGGGGCGCCGGGGCCACCGCTTCCTGTATCCACAGTGGGAGGCTGCCCGCTTTCCATCAGGGCTTCTCCGACGTCTGTGAGCCGCTTCCCCTGGGCCCGGCGGGGGAGGGCTTCAGCCAGCCTCCCCAGCGTTCAGGGGCTTTGCCTGACTTCCAATCCCAAGCCCCCCCTGACAGGAGCCACGTGGTGCCTGCTCCATGCCTTCCCTTGGACCAGTCACCTAACCGCGCTGCCTCTTTCCACGGTCTGCCCTCTTCGACGTCGTCCTCTTCCTCCTCTGAACCGCCCTGCCAGGACGCCCGTCGGCTGCCACCCTCAGGCAGGTTACCCAGGGAGTATGGTTACCCAGGAGACGCACCCTCAGGGCCCTTCAGCGTTCCTGTGTTCTCCCCACCTGCCTCAGATGCCCACATCCCCCAGTACAGCATGGGGGGTCCTGTGATGGGTGATGGGAGTTCCCACTGTAATCCCGGCATCCCCAGGACGGGCATCCCCAAGACACAACATCCTCCCCCTGCCAGTTTCTACGACAGATTCGGGATCGGGAGGAAGGTGAATCCAGGGGTTGGTCCCGGAGGCAGGCATCCCTCTATGCAGCACCCCCAGGCAGGCGCAGTTGGCAGGCAAGGCCCCTGCTCCTCAGGCCTGCTCCAGTCTCCAAGCTCCAGCCACCCAGGAATGCAGGACGGTGGGCTGATGCTGTCTGACCAGCAAGGCCAGTTTGAATACCCCGCAGGCAGACTGGATGGCAATGGAGTTCATCCCTATGGGGATCCCATGTTTAATATGCAGCCGCTGCCTCCACCCAGTCAAAGACTGCAGCACTTTGACTCTTCTTATGAACACGCTGCCAAGAGACCCCGCTTTGATATCCCTGGCAGGGATGGCTGTGGCAACTGGGGCAGCAGCCTGCACTCCCCACCAGGGGGCAATAATCACATCTCCCCCTCTGCTTATCCAGGCCTCCCTGGGGACTTCCCTCATCCCTCCACGGACGGCTTTCCCCTGGCCCCCCCCATACAGCACGGCAGCCCCCAGCAGCAGCGACAAAACGCGGCCATGATGATCAAACAGATGGCTTCTAGGACCCAGCACCACAGGAATAGGCCGGCTGGGCCACAGCACCTGGATCGCCACGGCAACCTGCCTCCTAGCAACATAGCGCTTGGGAGCCAAGTCGGAGACTATGAGGGGCCAAATTTTGAGAGGGCCAACATGGATGGGCAGGCCACCCTGCCACCCCAGGAGAATCCCTGGTACCCCAGCGTGCACCCTAGGGGGGACATTCCACCTTGCAGACTGGGTGGTACTCCAAGGCTCCCCATGCCGATGGGGCTGCAGCACGGCAGTGGAGACTCACTGTACCGCCCAGGCCCCAGCCGGATGAGCATGCAGGACCAGATGAGACTGCCCCATAACAGCCACTCCCACTGCCAGTCCCTCATGTCCCCCGGCATCCAGTCACAGTTCGGGAACAGCATAGGCGGTCACCAGCAGATGAGGTCTCCTGGATCTGTGCCCAGCCTCCCGAATAGGCCTGCTGATTTCACGGGAGCCCCCGCGGGGCCTCAGCTCGGCTTCCCTTTCGGGGGGGTCCAACGACAGGCAGGGACTCCGCAAAACAACGCCCTGTCAGGGAGTTTCCGTGGGCAGCCCGAGTTTCCAAACGGGCAGCGCTTGTCCTCAGGAAAGCTGGGCACACTGTCCCTGGACATCCTGGGCAAGTCGAGCGGGAAGGAGGGGGCGTTCGGTCAGAGCTGCCTGGCGGCGCTCTCCACTGCCTGCCAGAACATGATCGCCAGCCTGGGGGCCCCCAACCTCAACGTGACGTTCAACAAGAAGGGCCCGAGTGAGGCCCGACACAAACCAAGCCTCACAGATCAGGACCCTGGCGGCGGTGTAGGGGGTGTGGTCAGCGACCGTTTCCAGAGCGACACCAGTCAGGGCAGTCGGTCGCCTGGCAGCAGTCAGCTTCTGAGTCAGGGCGAGGCAAACCAGACTGGGCCGGGGGAAGTGAATGCCCCCTCCCCAAACTTCAATGTAGATGCCCCCCCAGGGGGCGAGGGGAGGGGACACCCTGGGTGTGGGAGAGGGAGGTGGAGCAGGAAGGAGGAGGGTGGATGCATGAGCCCGGGGGACTTCTTTAGCCCTGAAGGTGGGACCCCCACTGTTACCCCCTCTGCTAGTGTGGGGGACAGGGGCACAGATAAACTCCAGGAGGAGTCTCTGACATCCTGGGGCAAGGGGGACAACCTGCTCCTGGGGGACCAGCCCGACCTCATGTCCTCCCTGGACAGCGGCATCCAGAGCGTCCCCAGGTCCGACGGCAGCTCTCCGCAGGGCGAATACCCCGATGACACAAGCGGAGGCTTCGGTGCCACCAGCTACGGTAATGAGGATGAGGTTTCCTCAAGTTCAGACACCTGCAAGCCCGCATGCAGCCCTCTGGTGAGCGGCTCCCCCAGGCCCCTGAGGATGATGGGAGGGCAGCACCCGCCGAGCATGGCACCGGCTGGCTACACGCTGGGCACGCCCGGCACCACCCATGATGAGCTCCACCCCCTGGAGATCCTGCAGGCCCAAATCCAGCTGCAGAGGCAGCAGTTCAACATCTCGGACGATCGTACCACGGGGGCGAAAGGCGGCGGGCGGTTGGACAGCGACGCAGAGCCACCACGGCACCGCGGCCCAGATGGCGGGAAAGCTACAGCCGACGCCATCGACCTGGACTCCCTTATGGCAGAGCAGCACGCTGCCTGGTTTGTGCCCGGCGACAAAGTCACAGGGGGCAGTGTGGAGGATGACAACAGCACCGCAGCATCCTGGGAAAAGGCGGGATCTCACGGCAACCACAGAGAAGGTAAAATGGGTCTGCAGGGCTTTCAGGAAGCACGCGGGTTGGCCCGGTGTAGGCCCTGACCTTTCCCTGGGTGTTTTTACAGCTGGGTGGGGGAGTGTCTTCATTTTACTCATCAAAAACCAGCTTCGAACACAAGTGAAAAGACATGGTGTAAACGTGTGAGATTTTATTCTGCTGGGCAATTATTGTACTTATAACATTTTAAAAAAAATGTAAACGGCTTTTCATTTTAAGCTTCATTTTGAAGTTCAGGCTTTTTATTTGTAATAAAAACAAACTAAAATTCTGCCAAGTTCGTTGACATCCTGGGTGAAATCATGTACCTTTTCCTTTTAAAAATATAAAAATTTGAAATTATTCCCGTCTTTCATAAAACATTTATTATTTATTTACATATGTATGTGTTTAATTTCAAAGCAAACCAGGTTCACTTTCCGAGTTTTTTTTTTTTTTTTAATTATTATTACTATTACTATTGCTTATTTTTTGCATAAAGCGTTTTCAAAGTGTGTTATACTGGGAAAAAAGTGTGTTATAAGGAAATTAAAATACGGCGCACCGTCCTTGAACTAAAATAGTTGAAACTCCTCAAATCCTTATAAAAACCCGGTTTTAACAATATTGAACATTTGCACGATCCCGCGGTCTGAACAGGGACGCGTCTCGGCTGCTACCTTCGCTCCCATCCTCTCTGGTTTCTGTCTTCGATATTAATGGCACCTCAGCGCGGCTTCTTTACACCGTACTGCATACCTGCTGCCCTTACCGTTAATGGGATGAGCAGATTTATCTAGTGCACGGCGCAATTAAGGGAAGTAAAATCGTAATTTTAGTTTCACGTAAAACTTTCGAAAAAGACTAAAACAGCGTGACGTTAATTCCATACTGATGTTATATGAAAATGTACATATTTGGAAATTTGGTCTACGTTTAACTGAAAAATTCGTGTCAAAGATATTTTAAAGACATGGAAATAGCGATGCACATTAAATTACACAGTAAACCATCTGTGTGTAATTGGATTACCGCGCCGCAGAGAACAACGGCGGTGGGGGAGAGGGGGGGGGGTTGTCGTTTTGTATGTCGTCTGGCGGGTTGTGGAGAAGTCCCTAACAAAGTACTGCTTCAATTCATTCTAAATGTCTAGTTTTATCCGACTCAGTGAAACTGGTATAGGGATTTTTTTTGCACAATTACGCCGGTGCTTAGGTTAAATATTTACTATTTATGAACCGAGTTAATCATAAGCGGCCTGGCAAGCTTTTCCTCCCCTTCGCTAGATAAAACCGTCAGGTAGTTGGCTGGTCGGCCGACCGTTCAGCGGGTGCGCAGGTCGTTAATTTGTTTTTTAATGGGTGGGTGGGGGGTACGTGGACAAAGGCCGGTCTTCTTTTTCCTCGGTGCCTTAACCACGGGTCCCGCCGAGCACCGGCTTTAGACCGGCAGCCCGCGGATACCTGCCCCTGACATCCCCAGTTCCTCTGTATTTTCCAACCGGTCTCATCCGACGAGCAGCAAATATAAAGTACATTCTCAGTAAATAATCTTCTCGTATGGGTGTCTCTTATCTATAATTAACTATCTTCCCCACGATTTATACACACTGTAGCCTATTTAAAACGTGTGTCCTCGATCGGCTGTACGGTTCCTACAAGGGGGTGCAATCGTGGAAAGAAAATACAAGGAAATTATCAATAATCATTAGAAATTGTACGCTATTGTACGAATTGTAGGCTATCCGTCGATGTAGTAACACGGTAAATTGCTCTATTTTTACGGTCCTGTGCATGACGGAGGCGCCGCAACACTGTTCTCCCAAAACTTTCAGGCAACTCTAATGCATGAGAATATTCGATATATAGCATCCTTGTATATTAACTTTTTCCTAAAATGGATATTAACAATGTTTGAAGAAATGTCTGCGAGTATATGCCTTTAGGCGAACGATATAGAAATATTTAATATGACTGAAGATGTTTTTCAATGTATGCTGAAATCCACTCAGATGCCGCAAAGTTTATCACAGTAGCGATTGTTCATGTTATCAGCTATTTGTGATTCATTTTGGTAAACAACTAATAAAAATAGCAGAAAATAATTAAACTGACAGGGCTATGGAAAATGGATCAGTTTTTCTAAATCAAATACACGGACACAGCTTGAAATCCATGTGAGTATTTATCTATAAAAACAATAAACCGAATGTGACTATTAAAAGGTCAGCTATAAGGTTCTGTGTTTTTTTTTTTTTTTTTTACAAACCACAAACTGATTTTAAAAAGCTGGTTCCTCTATCAAACCAAGCATCCGATTTTGTAAAGGTCAGGATTTTAATTTAAAATAAATTTACGCCAGATTGTTTAGAAATTACTTGCCCCTTTAATGTATAATATCTGTAATCGGCTAATGTAATAACGGTTTCATAGTGCGCATTTCCTGGTCTGGTGACTACACTTGTGCCTGATAATCGGTAATCGTTGGCATCGGCTCGGTGTCGCGATGTCGCTCCCGTTCGGCTCGCCCGACTCCAGCCCATGACGCCCGTGCTCCTGCGTGCTTCGCCGAAGGTTTTTCCTGGGAAGCGGCGGTCCTGACGGAGGGGAGAGCTGTGTGTGTTTGTGTAAAAGAATATTCTCAGGAGTGTTCAGTCCAAACACGCACACAGTTTACTTTACCCTGTAGCAGCTAGCCCTGGGTTTGTGGAGGTTAGAGAGACTGTCACTGCCAGGTTGACTCATTTAACATTTACAGTTATAAATCGTTGGTGAGAGCAGATCAGGTGTGTGTGTGAGAGAGAGAGATTCAACTAAAAACCAGCAGCAAAGCAGACCATAGGATGGACTGGAAATAGCTGTTAATTGTAATCTGCTGTAATTACAAGCAGTTGCCATTTTGGACACAGAGTGACAATTTACTAATTGGATACGAAGGCAACACCAGATTTGGTGGCATAGGGTCAGGATGCTCCCAAGCTAAGGTGAGAGGAAACTTAATTCCCTTCAGACTGGATGGTCCAAGAATGGTTTTCTTACGTCTTTCTAAAAAGGTACTCCCCCTCCGGCCCCTGTTGTTGAGGTGCACATGGCCATCGATGCATCACCTTGCAGGAAGTCATTAGAAAGCCGAGGCAACGGGTGGCGCAGTGGTCAAGGCACCGGGCAGATCTGCAATGACGAAGGTTACTGGATTTAGAAGCTGCAAAATGGATCTTGTGTTGACCGTTTGACATAGTAATAACCTTTAAAAGATCAGCATTATAGGACTATTTGCTATGGAGCTAAGTCACTTTGTGAGAAGCAAATGAGTGTAAATACTGCTGTGCTGATTATCATCTGAGTCCTGAATCTGCTGTGTTTGCGCTGTTCCTCAGCACGCAGGCTGGTGCCGTTATGTTACTCAGGGAGTCGCTGTGGCTGATCCTGAATCTGCTGTCAGTTTGCGCTGTTCCTCAGCACGTAGGCTGGTGCCGTTATGTTACTCAGGGAGTCGGTGTGGCTGATCCTGAATCTGCTGTCAGTTTGCGCTGTTCCTCAGCACGTAGGCTGGTGCCGTTATGTTACTCAGGGAGTCGGTGTGGCTGATCCTGAATCTGCTGTCAGTTTGCGCTGTTCCTCAACACGTGGCTGGTGCCGTTATGTTACTCAGGGAGTCGGTGTGGCTGATCCTAAATCTGCTGTCAGTTTGCGCTGTTCCTCAGCACGTAGGCTGGTGCCGTTATGTTACTCAGGGAGTCGCTGTGGCTGATGAGTCATTTGGGATTTTTTCGTTTTTCGGTTCAATGGCTCCTGATTGACATTTGTGGGAATGAAAAAACAGCCTGAGGTAGCCAACCACCCCCCCCCCACACACACACACACACACACACACACACACAAATACACATCTTTTCTTGATAAGTATTTCCGTCTGAACGCAGGGATTATCAGTGATAACATGGTGCCGGGAGGGCGTACTCACACGGAATCGCGCTACAGGAAGTTTGCTGTATGCATCAGAGCCGTGTGTGTATATGTGTGTGTGTGTGTGTGTGTGTGTGTGTGCGTATTAGGTTTATATTACATTGTAGGGACCAAATGTTCCCCACAATGTAATAAAAACCTGTATTTTTTATGTTGTCGGGACCATTTTTCGGGTCACCACAAAGATCTGTGAATGCAATCAAAAAAGTGAAAATGCCAAAAGTCTCGTATTTTGTTTGGTTACTTATGGATATGGCTAGGGCTGGGTAGGGATTAAGGTCGTCATGTTGGGATTAGAGTTTTCCCTATAGAAATGAATAGAGAGTCCCCACGAAAATACAATTACAAACCTGTGTGTGTGTGTGTGTGTGTGTCTGTGTGGTTCCTATTGCTGGGATTTTCTTGTTTTGTATAAAGTTTGTCATGTATGTGAAATTTTCTGTTGCAGTTTAACACCTGGAAAGGGGATTAAAAGCGAGGAAATTAGGAGAAGCTGCGTTTAGTCAAACGAGTGTCCCCTGAGGCCCCCTCCTACATTACAGTCACGGGGGGGGGGTCTCTGTCCGGGCATCACATTTCAGGCGTTAGCTGTCAGCCTGAGCGATCTTCAGGGAGCTGGGGGATCTTTTCTGTTGTCGTGTCTGTGTGTGTCTATGTCTCTGTGTGTGTGTCTGTGTTTGTGTGTTTGTCTGTGTTTGTGTGTTTGTCTGTGTGTGTGGGTCAGATATACATTACATCATGGTGTCCCTACAATGTGATAAAAAAAACCTGTTATTTTCCTCACAAGGGGAAACTCAATTTTATAGAAAATCTGTGACTGCAATAAAATACTAAAAATGCCAAAAGTCTTGTATTTAGTTTGGTTACTTATAGTTAAGGTTAGGGCTGGGTAGGGGATAAGATTGTATTTGCTGGCGTTAGGGTTTTGCCCATAGAAATGAATGGAGAGTCCCCACAAAGATATGAGTACAGGAGTGTGTGTGTGTGTGTTTGTCCTGAAACTGCTGGTGGGAGAAGTATGATGCTATTGTTCCAGCTTCTGCTTGCTGACATTTCTTGTTTTAAAAAGAAAAATCAGTATAGTATCCGGTGTTTTGTTTGTTTTTCTTGAGCCTCCTGCCCCCCCCCCAGTACCTGTTTGAAGGCTGTAAAGGGGATCCCTGTCTGAACATGTGTCTAATTTTGCCTCAAGGTAATGTCACTCTCACTAAAGAGCTGGTGGGTTTAGACCAGGGGTGGGCAATCTTATCCACAAAGGGCCGGTGTGTATGCAGGTTTCTGCTGCAACTCCCTAATTAGGTCACTAATTAGAGGACTGATTGGCTGAAGAGTCCTCACACCTGGGTTTGAACAGCTGATCTAAAGGTTACCCCAAAAACCTGCATACACACCGGCCCTTTGCAGGTAAGATGGCCCACCCCTGGTTTAGACGGTCGACTTCTGTCATGTCATGTTTCTTCAGGGGTTTTGTATGGGGTTAGTGTTGTGGGGTCATGCTGTATTACCTCTTCACTTGACCATTTGTATGATGTATTAATTTGTGTATGTGTTTGTTTTGGGGCAATCATGCAGATTTTCTATCTTATTGAGCTGTTAATTTCTGGAAAAAACAGCCACAGCCAGTGACGTCCGGTTTGGGACCGGGGGCCGGCTGCGCTCAGTATTTCGCTGGTAGCTGGTGTTGTTTCAGCTGAAGGATTCCTCATGTACTGTTTAGTCTTTCTGGGGCCGTTTTTCCTGGCAGAATGAGAGAAATACATATAAAGATTCAGTTTTGTAGACCGCCGCTAACTGTGACATTTTCTTCCAGCCCTCTTTCTCAAAAAATGACTCTCTGTCCACCTCATTCTCTTTTCGCTCAAGCTTTCTA
>JAODLC010000123.1:23041102-23053794 GCA_026781145.1 Hippopotamyrus pictus | reverse complement strand
GGGTTCAAGGGGTTGGGGGTGATTAACAGAAGTAGCAAGTGGTGTGAAGCAGAGATTCCCCAGCACACACGTCAGAGACAGTCCCCGCCCCCAGTCATCCCCCCCGCCACAGTACGACCCTGGGGGATTCTGAGAGGTGGGGGAGGACCCTAGCTCCTTGACATTTTTGCCAGACCCTCCTGCTTTTCCATTCCAGGGGTCACCCCCCCTCTGCTGGATTGGCTGGAATGCTTCAACTATGGTTGGGGGTAGAGGGAGAGAAAAAAAATCAGATGTGGAGGGAAACGCCAATCCCTGCCCCCCACGAAGGAGCCGAATCTGTCATGGAGACGGAGGTCATCAAGGGTGAAATTGCATCTCTCCGTGTCTCGCACGGCCCTCATCCCTCAATCCCCCCACCCCACCTCCCAGTCTCCACCCCCTCTGTGAGTGATGAGTCTGGGGCAGCTATGTCCCTGTCAGGTCCTCCGCTGTGTGGGGGTGCTGTGCTCTACCTCCTGGCACCATGTGACCCAAAGCAGGCAGAGGAGTATTTTGTCCCCACAATGCTGTGACGAGGCCCCCCCGGCTTGTACCTGTGGCTGCTCGGCCTTCCTGAACTGCGCTGCTCCCTCCATCTTGGGCCTTTTCGCTTCCCACACTTCCTGACCACGGTGGAGGGCTGTGAGAGGCACTTCCTCTCTCTGCTCTAGGTTAAGACATCTTTCTCATATAACACTTTCCCTGGAGCGGACGCCAGCCTGGTGGGTGTGTTTAATTTTGACTGAATCCACCTCCATCACCTTCACTTGATCGCAAAGTTGCTGTCATGGCCCTCAGGAGGCTCGAGGGCTTCTCCCGCCTCGTGTGAGGGCTTGTCCTGCCTTAGATGAGAGCTTCTCCTGCCTCGTATGAGGGCTTCTCCTGCCTCAGATGAGGGCTTCTCCTGCCTTATATGAGGGCTTCTCCAACCTTAGATGAGGGTTTCACCTGCCTCATGTGAGGGCTTCTCCTGTCTCAGATGAGGGCTTCTCCTGCCTCATGTGAGGGCTTCTCCTGCCTCAGATGAGGGCTTCTCCTGCCTTATATGAGGGCTTCTCCAACCTTAGATGAGGGTTTCTCCTGCCTCATGTGAGGGCATCGCCACTGCTGTGATGCTTAGAGCTGCCTTACGGTGTGTATGAGTGGGTGATGGATTGAGTGCATCCTTGACCATTAACACACTAACATTTAAGGTGTTCTAACCCCATCCTCTCTCACACACCCCCCACTCCATATTTTTTTTTTGTATCTCTTCCACCACTTACTCCCCTAATTGTACTACTATTACCATTTCCTTGATTATTTGTTTAAGGTGTGCAGGTGAGGGGAGAGAACCAAAATGTGGGCTTGGCTGGGCGGGGGGGCCTGTGGAGTTGTTTCAAGGGGGTCGCTGCCTCTGTGCTTGCCCATTCGCTGCGTTCATCATGCCCCCCCACCTCCCTGTGTATCCCTCAGGCACTGACCCCAGTGCGGGTGGAGGCGGAGCCTGCCTGGCAGTCCATTGCACGGATGAGCTGGCGGAGGGAGCCCGCGGGGGGGCTTGGCACTCGCTGCACTCGGACATCTCCGGCCGCTTCGGCACCTACGTGGCAGCCCTCACCTGATCCCCCACCCCCGCTGATGTGATGGCACAACTCACTGAGGGGGTGCACCTGGACAATTCAGACTGTGCTTGATTATTTTTAGGCAAAAGCAAGGGTTTGAAAAGGATAGATAGTCGAATTAAGTGGTAGCAGCCGCTCAGTTTTCTTTATTGCGTCTCCCTTGTTATTTATATTCTTCTAATAACATAGTCACTATTTATTTGTTACTTTTTCTTCTGCACTAGAAGCCAATCACTTTTTCCCCTTCAAAGCTCCCTGTGTCATTCATGTTAATTTCTTGTGGGGGGAGGGGACTGTGTTTTATAATACTCTCCCTCTGTTTTCATCATCAGACCCAAGCCCATTAGACAGTTTTTTGTGTGGCTCCCCATAATCAATGTCGGCACACTTTATCCCCCTCCCTGAAATCCAGTGTGAAAGTACCTGCCCTGGGCTGGCCCCCACTGGGAAGTAGGACCCCTAGGTCCCACAAGGTAAATTCAGCCTCCATCGGAGCCTCTTTGTCCTTTAGCAGTGTGGTTTTGGTCACACCACCTCAATGGCGGGACCTACTGCTCCTCTCAGAGCCCCCATACCTTCCTCGACCGTCTCCCTGCTATGTTTTTTTACGCACATCTGCCATTTATTTAGACCTACACACCATGTCTGAAACATGAGAACGGGACCCCCCCCCCGATATTCAGAAATGGCTTTTCTGCTGGTATGCCATGCCGTTGACATGAACTAAAGGAGCGGTCTGTGCACGGGCCCCCTGGACCTTTTGTAGAGGCCCTGGATGGGATGTTATTGTGGCCCAGCCCAACCCCCCACATGAAGGGGGTCTCCAGACGACGCCAACCCTCCAGACGCCCCCGTGATTTTCCTTCCACCCGACCGTTTGTATTAAAATACACAATGTTATTGGTGTTGCACATGTGAAATATGAAGATGGTTTGCTGTGTGTTATGCCATCTCTTTGAACAAATCTGCTTCAAAATGACCTCAAACAACAGGAGAGGATAGTGGCTGCTACGTTTTTTTTTATTTTTAAAAGAATGTAAGCACAGTCCTCTGTAAATATCTGTACATGTTCTACGAGTGACTAAATAACAATAAATATGATGGTAACAGTAACTTGTGAGAGTATATTTGTGTACAGCTGTCATGCACTGTTCCTTATGCACCTTGAGTTATGCATTTCTGTAATTCTTTAGGACTGATGAGCACTTTACCAAAGAATATAGAGTGAAACTGGATTAAAGCATATTTGGGTAATAAAAGCACGTTTTGGATGACTTATCTATGGAAGAACTTGGGTGCCCTTAAATTTCTTGTGAAATGTGTGGTGTTCCTTGATGCTTCACATCAGGACTTATTGCTGATTAAGCATCTCACCCCTAACCAGCAGGTCCTGTGCCTCGCGGCATGTAGATAATGTCATCATGTTAAATTTTACAACCTTCCATCATCTTTGCCATAGGTGGTTAAGTGCAGTGCACACAAGCAGATGATTCGGGCTGAAATCCACCTTGTATGGGGATTTTAAACCTGCCTTCACAATTCTGGCCCTTTAAGACCTTGATTGTCTAGCTCCAAGAATTCTCCTTTTACAATGATACTCCACTCAGACACCTTAAAGACGGAGGTTCATTAAGTCTCTTATTGAATGTTAGCCTTTGAGGTGGGTAAGTCCAGTCCTCGCTGCTGGGCTGACAGCTCATCTCATCTCATTTGGCCTCTCTCACTCCATCTTTGCCTTTATCCTTATACTGTATGACTCTTGCTTACTGTCAATCTGCATAGGTTGCAAACCGTAATCAATACCTCTATCTCCACCAGCCCTGGGGAGCAAAAATCAATGAGGTAGCGGGGAATAGACGCACATCTTCTCTGCGAGCCCGCTGCCTAGACTCTTGACGCAAGAGAATGAGGTGATGTGATTACATGCTTATAGACTCCTAATCCTGAGTGGGGAAAATCTGAGTGTATAAGTACTTCTCTGTAATGGAGTTAGGCTTCAGTTCCTTCTGCTTGTTTATTCACAGGCAAACACAAGACGTGTAATTCCTATCGAACTGGTTGCCTTTTGGACTCGATGTGGCACCTGATAATCTCGTGTTCCTGAGTACGCCTTTGCACTGCTATGACTTTTGGTGCATCCAAGTTGTAAAGGGGACTGAGAAAAGTCTTTACAGTGGCTGATATGGATGTTATTTCATTCATGGTCAGCGACTGGAGCGAAGGATTTTAAAATTCTCTGTAAAATTCCTATTGTCAATTGGACCAGGTTAGCTTGAGTTAGCAGTGATTTGGTAGGGGAGCGACATCCATCGTACATCTCAAGACGACTTAAGCTGGAATGCTCTCGTGGTTTGTGGACCAAGTTATGCTAAAGCACGCAGGCCGTTCTGGGAAACTTTACTTGCGCTTTCTTGTTCAGGGAGGGACTTACTGAGCAAATGGCGTTGCTGTTATTTCCAAATATTTTGCCTTCTGTGTTCTCAGGCTCCGTATTCCTTGCCGTCGCGAACCCTGACAGACCAAGTAACAAAAACACTGGTAAAACCAATCCGAGAGCCTAGAATAAAACGGGATAAAGAGAAAGGCCACTTGCAATGTCTGGGAAACATTTTCTCTCGTGCAGTTTCTTCGGCTGCCGTTCCCTCCTCAGACAAGCGGGGTCCTATAAATACAGCCTGTATTTGTTTAAGAAACGATACACATCTTTTGGGAAAATACCGGCGTGTTGATTTACGTCTTGCCTCCCCCGTGACTCCTAGACCGTTCGAGGTATGTGAACTCGGGCTAGCCCCGTCTATTCACGAAGAGGGCTTGGGCCGGTCTCCCCGCAGCCAAACAAGAGGCTGAAAGAGCCGCCGTCTTACCGCCACCTCTACTCTTGCACTAAAAAGTGTCCTTTCCCTTTGTGAGTGTTTATCATTCACAAAGATGGGGATTTGGGTCGGTACTGTTGGGGTGATTTTAGGGGGGTGCATTTTTTTTCCCCGTACGGCCCAGTGATACTGTTGCATTTTTTTCCTCCTTTCTCCTCTCAAAAAGAAGAGAGGAGGAGTGGGGTGACGGGGGGTTGGGGTTGGAGGGGAAAGGTTTGGGAGCCTTCCAAAATGGTGCTCTTTGTGTGGATCGCCATTATGATGCCATTGTGCGGTTTCTTAAGGGAAGCTAGCAGGGGCTCGAGGAAACTAAAGGGGCGGAGAGGGGCATCAGAGGGAGAGTGTGAGAGGCTCTGACCTGGGCACATCTGAATGGACACTGAGCACATTACCAGTGGTGCTCTTCTGTTCCTCAGGCGCACTGGACCAAAACGCATGTGGGAAACACCCACCCACGACACGTCCGCTGGCGTACGTGCGGAAATAGCAGGCAATTCTAAAATCTAAGCTGCAAATGAAAAGGACATTTGATTCAAAGGAAATGCTGCTGGATGCAAGAGTCTCGGCAGAGATGAGGCGGACGGCATTAGGTATGTATAGTCTCTGCTGGCCTGGGATGGGAATTTCTCCGGAGCCCCGCTTATTTAACTGGCTTTACAGTGCTGAATTGGATCAATTCTAATTCCCACCGAAGGCCTCTCCTGTCAGCACCATCATTTGCCCACTCTGACCAGGAATCCCTAGTCCCTCAGTAGTGGAAATAAAATGGTACTGTTGTGTCTTGGGACGGCTGGTTTAAAGACAGTCAGGATTTTATTTCCCTTGGCTTGTCCATCCTGAAGCTTCGGCAACCCGTCCAGCACATGATGCCGGTTTTTCTCAGCTGTGGAAGCTGTGAAGCTCCTGATTGCCATCAAACCATAAGATCTCTGGAAGAGCAGGGCTGGTGATGGGACCATGAACTTTAGGACCATGTGTCTGCTTCCCAGCAGACCTTCTGCAGACTGATGATTACTGAGAGTTTTTGATTTAAAACAAAATGGCGCAGGGCACTATAGGGGCTCTGTAATCCACAGGCTTAAGCAGGAAGACACCCCGGGGTCTCAATTAACCTTGTTTAATAAAATTTTGACCATGGCCCGACCCCCCAGTCAACAACTCTAACTGATCAGGAATGAGTAAAAGTGAAGCTTTCTAACATAGCTTGCAGTTGGACAGTGATCACATTATGTTTCCCTAAAGGGCTGCTATGGCGGCTTTGAAGTAGGGAGAGGATAGAGACTTCATATGGATCAACCTCAGCTCCTGTGGTCCTGTCCCTGCTCTGCTGCCTGTCTGCCTTTGTGAGTGGGACGCATGCCGTTGCTGTACAGCCAGCCAGAGGTGCCCTTACCATTAATCACCAGGCATTAACACACAAGCACAGACCCCCAGCTGCCTTGCATCAGTCCTAACCCAGCACAGACAGACTATTTGAGTTGTTTGCCTGTTAACTCAGAGTGTTGACCATTTAGTTTTAAGGTTAGGGAAACACCAGGATGACTTGAAGTAAACAGGAAGTGAAACAAATTGGTAGGTATCCCTGATTAAATGTTTGAGTGCTTGAGCCTCTATCGGTACTCTCTTACTCAGGAGGTGGTTCAAACAGGCATGTCTTACCTATGAGGTGATGCAAGATGGTTGTGTTCCTTTTCTCTGAGTCCTTATGTTCTGTATCTACGTGGGTTTGGCAGTGTCCTGTGCTAACAGAACCTTTTGTATGAAGCTGGGTAGTGGGATAGCTGGGAGGGGGGAGGGGGCAGGTCAGGTGGAGGATCTCCCATTTGTCCACCGCCTGCTGGGTATCAGACAGCGAACCTGGGGAGGACGGGGGGTGGGGCTAATGGGACTCCAGTTGAAAGGAGAAACAAACAGATGCTGCCACCCTAATTAGCCTAATTTCCCTCTCCCCCCTTTCCCTTCCTTCCAATTACAGGGCTATTGAGCAGCTATTAGAGCTAATGGCATTTAGCCCATCGAGTTGTGAGGACTAACGGCCTGGCTGTAATTGGTATACCCCACCCCCACCCCCAGCAATAACAATGACCTGCCCCCTTCGCCATGGTGTTAGCTAGCGGCCTGGCTGTAATTGGTATACCCCACTCCCACCCCCAGCAATAACAATGACCTGCCTCCTTTGCCATGGTGTTAGGGTTTGAACCAAAGCCTCACAATACACCCACAACAGCAGGTATGTAACCTCCCCTCAAGCAAAATGTGGGCGTGCTTGTGTGAGCACTTCCTCTGTTGACAGAAGAACAATGACCCTTGCCCCACAGTGACACGGCTCTTCCGAGGGGGTCACGGTGATTGGGGTGGGAAGATGTTTGAGATGCCATTTAAGGTGTTTCTTTTTTTATCAAACCCCAGCTTGCTGTGAAGAGCAGTGCTTGGATAACTGTTAGCATCAACATGCACACTGAATTCTGATATGTGGCCAAACCTCTCTCAATCCAGAGAGTATCGCCCCATAATCACAGAACTGTATGGCTAGTTGGCCTGCCCTCCTTCCTGAGTGTGATGCCTTTCTGGCCTGCCCTCCCTCCTCCCTGTGACATCCTTCCGGCCTGCCTTCCCTCCTGCCTGTGACCTCCTTCTGGCCTGCCCTCCCTCCTGCTTGTGATACCCTTCCAACCTGTCCTCCATCCTGCCTGTGATGTCACTCCTGCCTGCCCTCCTTCCTGCCTGTGATGTCTTTCCAGCCTATCCTCCCTCCTGTCTGTGATGTCCTCCCGGCCTGCCTTCCCTCCTACATGTAACCTCTTTCTGGCCTGCCCTTCCTCCTGCCTGTGATGTTCTTTTGGCCTGCCCTCCCTCCTGCCTGTGATGTCCTTCCAGCCTATCCTCCATCTTACCTGTGATGTCTTTCCTGCCTGCCCTCCCTCCTGCCTGTGACGTCCTTCTAGCCTGCCCTCTCTCCTGCTTGTGACATCCCTTCGGCCTGCCCTCCCTCCTTCCTGTGACGCCCTTCCGGCCTGTCATCTCTCCTGCCTGTGATGTCTCTCCTGCCTGCCCCGCTGCTGTACCACCATTCATCCTGCTGTCAGAAGCAGCACCATCACCTGCCTGCCCTCTGCATTAGACTCAAATCTTAAAATTTTGACTGTATAAATTAGGATTTTGCCTTGGACAATGGGCTCCCGCTTTGAGTCTAGTTCCTCCCAGGGTTTCTTCCTTCTAAGGAGTTTTTCCTTGCCACTGTCACTGTGGCTTGCTCACTGGGGGTTTTGGGTGGGGATAATGCAAAGCACTTTGATACAGTGTAATGTTGTAAAAATGACCTATAAAAATTGAATTGAATTAAAAATTCTGAGAAATGCATGGGACACCTCAATCATGTTATCTACCTGAGGTTTGAGGGGTTCACTGGTTACCTTCCCCACAGAAATACTGTGCATATGATCCACTATAGTGTGTGTGTGTGTGCGTGGTTTTCTTGGTTGTACCTCACTTTGCAACTGATACTGATAAAATTTTGTGTTAAATGTTGATGCCCCATGACCATGAAACTGATTGGTTATACAGTTGTTAAAAATGGATGGATGGCTCCAGATGGTCCTTAGAAGAGATATGAACTCTGAGTGATTCATCACCAGTGGTGGTGGGTGGGGTTGCAGAATAGTTGTAGTTTCACCAGAATTGTTAGCTCTCTGATTGGTTGGCTAATAGCGATTAGCGGTTTGGGACTTCCTACTGCAGGTCATGTACAGGTGGATCACTTCCAAACCACAGGCTCTGACATAGCTACACGTGGCTTACTTAATCCTCGGAGCAGCTTTATGTTCTTCAATTCATTTAGTTTGTCACTGAAGGAAAATGTTCTTCTTAACAGAGAACTGGTCACTTCCTAACTTCCTAGAAGCCATGAATGGCACTAAACAAATTGATAAAGTTAAAGTGAAACACAATTTTACTCCTGCTATGGTAAACATGACAAAGAACCAAACAAATTCCAAATTCTGGTGAAATTCTGGCCCTTGGTCCTGCAACTTTTGGCCCTGGATGTGCCTCACAGGAAGGCTGGTACATAACAGTACATGTCAGCATGAGAATGGACAGGGAGGGGGTCCTCAAAAGGTCTTTCTTTAATGTAAATAGGGTGTACTACCTCCTTTAGGGAAGTGATGTTATTCACCCAAGGCTTGCACTATTGTGCAGTGAAATGGCCTGCATTGAGTTGTATGACTGGTTTAATTGGATTGTGATTGTTTGTATCGGTTAGTGGGACAGGATGTCCCCCCCACCAACCACCCCCCTCTGGGATGTCTCCAGTTTTGCCTGATCAGAAACATTCTGGTGCCCTAATTGGACACGAAGCAGCCCCACATCAGCTTGTTTCACCCGGACTTTGTTTACATTTTCTATGAGCTCGACTCTTGATAATGTGTGTCTTTTAATGAGTCATTAACAGGAAGGACTTGTGTGGGGCAGTGAAATTCTGAATTTCAGAGGTTTCAATGTGTCTTAGGAGGTCTGATCATTGCTCGGCTCAGGCAAAATCCACAACTCTGGGAGAATCTCGTCAGCATTAGATCTGGTCTCATGGGTCCTGCGGCCTTTACCTCAGGGCTGGGGGGTGATGGGTGAATGGCAGGGCAGTCTGCATGGTGGGGACTCGGCAGACTTCAGCTGGTGTGAGGGAGCATGGTGCCACTTTGTGAAGCAACTCCAGCAGAAACAAACCGAGTTAAAGCTTCCGTTTCTGTACTGCTGCTCGGTATAAACCTTCAGTCGTGAAAAAGCAAAGTTCTTCCCTGGAATGTAGATCCCAGAAGCCAACTGAGTTCCAGCCTTGGTCTTTCCTGTCCCATTCGCTCTCTGTTCCTTTGAGCGAAGATCTGAAAAAATGTCACACCCTGAGGACATGACCCCTGCTTACCCAACTGTTGGGGTACCCTCTATACTGCCGTGAAGATAAGAGAGTGGATAAGAAGGTCGATCTTTTTTAAAAGGGAGACAATGAGAGGTGACAGCTGCAGTGTAGGGCAGAGCAGGCTGCTCCTCGGGGAAGCTTCCCAGTGACCTCCCACCTACAGAGACCAGATAAGCTTTGTTTGGCAAAGTTGGATTTCCAACAGAAAAGGCTTCCTCACAACATCTCCAGCTCTCACATTCACCTCTGACTGCTGTATTCAGGAAGAGACAGCACAGCTGAGAGGGTCACCACAGTGTGCTGCCTGCATCCCGGAGCAATTTCAAGATGAAACGTTTATATAATATGCAGAAAAAAACAAACAAAGGTTCTTTAGCACCTGAAGGCAATCGGGTAGATATCAGAGGCAACATGTCTCGACTGAGACCAGTCTTTGTATCTTTACTTTTCCTAAATTAATAGTTGCATAAATGGGTAAAAGTCAAATAGTTCAGGTGTGTTGTCAGGATGAAAGTGACTTTCTTGTTGTAGATGATGGTCATTAGTGAAGGAGTTTCTGAAGGGTCACATGACCTCCCGCCACCCAGCCATGACCACTCGCTGTGTGTCTCCCATGACCTCCAGCAATCCGTATTCCCCGTTGTGTTAGCAATCGGTTCAGGTGTTCTTCAGCTTCCTCTCTCCTCAAGTCCTCCCCACCCCCACTTATGGGGTCTTGGCGTGACGCCAAGCCCGCGGCAAGGTGGCCAGCCGATCCCTAAGCCGTTTAGCCACTAAGCCGCTAAAACCAAAAACAGACATGATTCCTCAGCTTCCACCAGAGGAAGCCTAGTCCCCTGCAACCTCTCCTCACGTGAGTTGCTCTTCACTCAGTATGAGTGTGTGTGTGTGTGTGTGTGTGTCGATCTCATTAAATTCATTTGGCCTTGTTTAAATTGCTCTCGAATTCAGCCCAGCCATCTGTCATCGGTTGCTGTTTTTCTAACCTCGCTGTTCACTCTGTTCCTCTACGAAGTGCTTGGCTGTACGGCATAATTTCGACCGTACGGTGTGTCTCTGCTGGCTGGTTGCTCTTAAGCGACGGGAGATCAGCCAGACGTTTACAAACAAAGGAACGCTGGTGGTTGGTATCAGTCCTCAACAAGCCCAGCCACTTAACAGCTTGATTGATGTTGTTCATTACTTCCAACAAGGCTATGAGCGGGAAATCAGAATTTATATCAGAAGTAAATTTAAATCTAGTGGCGCAACTTGCTAAGCTAACACGAGCAATATAAATCTTGCCATTCTGTTGTACTTACATTGCTGTTCTCAATGGCACCCATGTGATAGTTTATTTCCCCGTGTGAATCAATAAGTCTCACTTCCTGTGAATGCGATTACGTTTTCCCTTTCACAATCTGAAATCTCTCTCTCTCAGTCCCACTCTTGTACTCCTCTTAATTATACTGTTTTAAGAAACTGTTAACGAGCTGCGAAAGTGGGCAGAGAAAACACAGGAGTGCAGCGCGGTGTTGAGCAGGAGACGTCTCATGGCCCCGCTCCGCTTACCCATGGTGCTCGAGAGCTTGGACACAGGCGGTTTCATTTAAGTGCTTTGTATATGTGCTTTATGCTTGTGGGTATAAACACAATTAAGTGCTTCATTAATTGTACCCCGGTGCCAGTAGAGCTGCCCCGCATCGCCTGCCTCTCATCCTCACAGTGTTTACGTTAAGTGCTGGTGTGGCTTGTCAGCTGGCGGTCAGCCGTTTTCATCAGGCATAACCGCAGACGACTACATCAAACAATCCGGGCCTGAGAGAGAGGGCCCCACTCCGGGGGAAGGGCCGGGTCGAATGCTTCCCCCGTTTATTTATTTAACAGACACCCCTGACCAGAATGGCGTGCATGGGGGGAAAAAGAGAGTGATGCCGACTCAACGGTGGAGGAAAGTAGGGAAGTGCTGGGCGGATGGTTGGTGGAAAGGAGGGATTTGCTTGTTTTTTCTTACCAGTCAATGGCTCGAACTCCAGGGAGCATGTCCTGAAGGAGCCGGTTAACGCACCCTGCTTGGGAAGCCTCATAGAGCTCCACGGCTAAAATGGAGGCCGTGTCTTCCGTGTGCCCTCACTGGGTCCTGTGAACTGCCTTTGGCCTCAGTATTGAATCCGAAATACTCCAGGCAGAGCATCTTCCCGTCAAACACATAAACAAGCCTTAAGCTGATGACTAGGGGGCTTTAATGTAGACTGACTTGGGATGGGGGGGTGGTTTGAATGCTTTCACACTGTGAGATTGCAGTTTGATTTCGGGCTAGGGAGAGCTGTCCGGACGACCCTGAAAACTGCCAGTAAAGAATTCTTCTTTTGACTAGCTAAAAATAACAGCTACAGTCAAACTGAGAGTTTTGTTTTGAGGAAAACTCCCAGTTTGAGGAAAGTTTGCAGGTTCATACACTGATGAGCCAAATCATTATGTCCACCCCCACATGAAGCAAATAATGTTGACTGTCTAGTAAAAAAGGTGATTGGCCTCGATGATGCGAGACGTGAATGAAGGCTGGCCTGAGTGCTGAGTGGTACAAACCAACAGAAGGGCTACTGTGGTACAAACGGCAGGTAACTGTGATGACGGCCATGGGAGTCCTGACTCGCAACACATAGGGCATCAACAGATGAATGGAATTCCTTGAGTGGATCAACACTTTTTCACACAATGACAAAAATATGGCAGGAGGAAAGCATGGTAGGAGGTTGAATAAAGAACCGCTTTTGTAAACATAGTGTCCCAGGTTCAAATTCCATGAGGGCAACATCTACTATATACCCTTTACAAAGGCTGCTAGTCCAAGCTGAAAATATACAGTTTGATTGTGAACGTTATTCCCGTGGTTTAGAGGAGAACGTTTGCCAAATAAAGATGTTTATTTCGTGTTATGGAGCTTGTGGAGCTCTGAGGGCTTGGAATTTGCCTCAGTGCTGGGGGGACAGAGCCCATCTGCCAGGCAGCAGAAAGGTGTAAACAGCAAAAATAAGCGTGAAAGTAATATAAGAATTCGAATGGCCTTGCTGGGTTCAGGGGAACGGAAACCCAGAGTGTGTGCCAACAGAGTGCCCCCCCACCCCCCCGGCACTCAGGCAGTGCCAAGGGATGGGGGGGAATGGTAAAGGACCAGCGTCCAAAGTCTCCTGGCTCCTACCCAAGGTAGCCAGTCAGAGCAGTGGTGCGCAAAATGGAGACGCGCCAAAGGGGGGGACACGGCGTCACCCTCTGGAAACATCACTTCTTCTTGGCCGTGGG
>JAODLC010000123.1:23009344-23020687 GCA_026781145.1 Hippopotamyrus pictus | reverse complement strand
ATTTGGATTTTTACAACATTATTGTTGAAATACACAGTCCTGAAAAAGGGATGTTTCTTTTTTTGCTGAGTATATATGCATTTCTGTACAATGTATGATTAATAATGCTATACATAAAGGATATCCATGGATAGTGTTACCAGAAAAGCCATGGTTTTCATAATTAGCTTTTAAAGAAGCAGCATTCTTCCCAGCCAGCTAATTAAACTGACAGTTTGTCAGCTGTCCCGTTCCAGTTCAGACTGGCTGCTCGCCACGGTAACGGAGCGAGCGGGGATGGGGGGGGTGCAAGCCGCTCTGCGATGGCTTTGCTCACGGTCCCGATTGTACTGTCCGAGGTGGGTAGTCCTGCTGTTTATCGTTACACTAGAGCACCCACAAACCCCTGGCGGCCATCTTTGTGGGGCTAATGGCAGAACGCCGATTCCCCTTTCTTCATCGTTCCTAAGATTTCCGGGATATTTACATGTTTTGACAGCATAATTACTAACAATTTAAAAGCCTGGCGTAGCTTTGTGTTTGAGTAAATTCCCATCTATAAAATAAATGTGTGTAAAATGACTGTTTTCACACATGTTTGTGTCTCACACCCATTTTGTTATTTCACTCATAATGTCGCCCATCTGCGCCGGCTAGTGACCCCTCCTGACTGGAAACATCAAAGCGGATGAATGCGCAAATGAAAGTTTCCGAATCCAAATAAAGCCGCCACCCTCGCTGTTTATTTACGCGCCATCTCCTGGTTTCTCTCACATGTTCTTGACCTGAAACCGGTTCAGGCTCTGGCGCCTTTCGTTGACTATCGCCACGACCCAACTTGACACAGGCGTGAACTCGGGCATCATGCTGGATGACAGGATCCCATGATTGGTGCACTAGGGCCTACACAGACTTTGAAGGATCCCAGCCATACAGTGTGCTGTCAGCATGAGCTCTTTGCAGCGCCCCCTAAAGGCTGCTGTAAAAAGATGTCTCTGTAATGAGTCGGTCAGAGGTAAACTTGAGAGAGGGTTTTGGTTAGCAACGTTTGACCCAATAAATTTTTGAGACCACTGCTGTATATTCTGATGAAATTTCTTTCATGAAAAATGTAAAATGTTGAGCATGCTAACAGAATCCTCATACTCCGCCATAAAGGTCCGACTTCAGTCACAGCTTGGTTGTTATTATCTTTGAAGGAAATTGGTGTCCCCCTGTTGACTGTTTCCTGTCTGATTCAAACCTCGGCTGTGGGGGGGGTCGTCCAGCCAAAAAGTTTCATAAACTGCATGGTAGTGGGTTTTTTTTTTTCGTGGGTGGAAACAGTGTATGTATTTTTTTGAGAATGTTCTGGGCTTCCTGGAATGCTGAGGGTGTCGCCTGACAGGACTGTTCATTATAACTAAAACATCCCTATTTTCTTTCCAGAGTGGAAATGCGAAGAAGAATCGGATTTGTTTACTCCTCTTTTGGGAAAAAAGGGGAGGTTCTGAACAGCTGCGGACCTTGTTTTCTCGGGCCAGAAGCAGCTAATCTGCATGTGTTTCAGCGATGGTCTGGAATGTTCTTTTTGAGAAGTTAAGGCGGGAACTCAGTGCTAGAAGCTTATCTCGGGCTGGCCTGCTTAAACCACTTGGTTTGAAACCATTTTTCCATCGTCTGCTGTGTTGTTCCTGCTGTTGCGTGTCGCTGCTCCTCACGCGTCTCTCCTGCAGGGACTCTCCCCTAACGCAACGTTCTGCTCCTGCTCCCCTGCTGCTTCTACTCAGAGCCGCACGTCTGCAGACTGGCCTCTTCTTTAATCCCCACACCACACGATGTACTCTAAAGGGAAATGTCAAAGCTTGAAAAGAAATGACTAACTTTGTAAAAATACAGAGTTGGGGTAGGCACTTGAATCTCAGCTCTGCCCCGGGGACGGAAGATTCATGGATTCGAACGATCAGTTTACGCACCAGTGACTTTCGACTGCCCCGTGTTTCACCTTCACTTCCATCTTCCTGTTACATCCCAAGACACGTTTTTACTCCACATCATAGGCATTTTTTTTAAGATTTAATCTTTAGGGATTAGGTCACCTGGATAAGAGTTGTGGGACCAATGTTCTCTTCATCTACAGTTTGAGAGACGCACCATCGTGCGGAAGCCTGTGGATATCTGCAAAGTGACTGTCCAGTGGGTCAGACCAGGTTCTTCTTCAAGAGCTTCCCTTGATCTTAGGGTCGTCTTGCCTCTCCTACTTGTCAGGGCTTCCAGAGAAGCAGGGCAGCCATAATCATCGGGGAGGGGCTTGGGTTGCGTGTTTCACCCTCTTAGTGCTACCTTGACGAAATCAGCCAACAGACAGTGGATTCCGTTACCAGGCACTCTTAACGATGAGGGCCTGTTTCATTTACCTCCATGCCTCTCCAACTATTATAATGTAATTTATAGGGTCTGCATTCCAGGCTTGGTGGGATCTGAGCATCGGCTCAGTGATTCGCTTGTAGATTTTCTGATTCCCCCAAAAATGAAAGGAGAGTCACCTGCTCTAGATTCACTCCAGAAAATGAGCTCATCTGGAATCGATCTGAGGTCCAAATACACAGAATGGTGCAGCCAGGGCTGCCCGCTACTTACAGTAAACGCAGCCCCCTCTGGTGGGCGCCAGGCGAGGGAAGCAGTACGGCTGCTTCCTGACCTTGGAGCCACTTGTGGCCCCTCCTGACATTCGAATTTCCTCGAGGCTGGGAAAGGAAAGTCTCACGCCATTCGCAGGGAGGTGGCCTCGACGTGTCCCTCCCGCCAAGTGACGCGAGGTCCCGGCGCTCGTCCCCTGCCGAGCCGCGCCATTGTAAAGTCATTAGTGCCGTCTCATTACAGCCAGACCCAGCATACACTCTGATGTTTACATTGGAAACTCCCACCCCGCCTTCCCCCTCCTCCTCTGTCTGTCACTGGGGTCACAGGGGTCGCAACCTCTAACCTAATTCTGATTCAGAAAGCTGAAGAGGTACAGGTGGGCTGAGGAACATCTACTCACGCAGATGTGGACCGGAGAGAGCTTCCAGCAACAGTTCCTGCACTTTCACACCAACATCTATCAAACATTTCCTTTCATATTTGTAATTCTCCAGAAGTGTTTGGATTAATTGTCTTTCTTTAGGGTCGATATCCTTCTTGTCCAGAAATTGGTGCCAGTAAGCCTTTTAACCACCGGTTCTCCATCTACAGGGTCATGCTCCACCCCTGAGCGGCTCGGAGAGCCTCCTGTAGCTCCTTCCTCCATATAATCAGGGGTGTACCTGGATGTTCTGGGTCCCCTGATGAAGTGTCACCTTGGGGCCGCCCGCTCCAGTGTTATGTATAATTTTACATATTCAAGGCCCCCTATTAAGTGCTTGGAAACCTTAATCTGCCAGGGTATCCATGCCCCTCTGTCACCCTTGCATTTAATCCTGCCCTTGGGGTGACCAGCCGATACCTTCACCCCCGAAACCTCTGTAGGAACACCTGTTTTTAGGTGACACCCTCAACGGCCATATAAGTCATTTTGTACCTCTCTCCTAACGGCTATGGACACCGAGGGTTCTCACACATGGCCGGCTTCATCGCACTGTTACTATTCCCCATGCGCCGCGGTGGGGCGACAGATGGAGGGCCGAGGGTGAAGCCGTCCCGACATGGATGCCGCCCATCTCCGTCCATGTCCCCCCCCCCCCCGCCCATGCGCCCCCGACAGGTGGTCCTTGGCGCATTCACGTGCGCTGCATTGTTGTTGCGATATTGGCGGGGGTTGCCAAGGGAACGGCCAGCCGGCTGGTCTCGCCGCTGACCTCCTGTCATATTGTTTTCTCCGAGGAATTCATGAGGAATCATTCCTTTCATTTGGGATTTTTAATTATTTGCCTGGCGCTACCCCCTCAAAGTACCACCCACCAATAAGGTCAGCAGCTCCCAGAGGCCGGGGCGAGGGAAAACTGGCAGAGGGGGCGGGGTTTACTCACTGCCAATGGCGGTAGGCGCGGCTCGCCGCCAAAACAAGACGCAGCCTGGAACATGGGACTAATGCAGCCCTTTGCTGGTGCTCCCACATCAGTGTGATACACGTGAAGGCGGGTAACATCTACTGCATTCGGGGCTCGTTCCTGCCGAGTCTGACGGAGCTGAGAGTGGGATCATGTAAGCAGTCACTGTAATGGGTACAGCTGATGTGTTATACGTTGTATTCTTTTTCATGTGGTTGTTTGGTCCCTTGATATGCAGGTCCGTCCTGAGCAGTGGCTCGCCGTCCCCTGGAAGCTTATCTAGGTTCCCCCACTGTCTGTTTCTGCTTGCGCTTAGCGGTGGGGCTGGTGTTCAGCTGGCTGTCACAGGAACTGTCACACGAATAAACATGATGTTAAAAAATATAGCGATGTCAATCACAAGTCAAAAATGCATCCTGTTAATCCAGATCATTCTAATTTATTATAGGTAACTGACAGCATGGGGGGGGGGGCATGGTGACGCAGTGGTTAGCATTATCACCTGACACCACTGGGACCGAGACTCTGCCTTGGCTCCATGTGTGTGGTGTTTGCACGTTCACCCTGTGTGGTTATGGGGTTGCTTCTGCGTACTCCAGATCCCCCCTCCTCCCCGCAGTTCAAAAACACACTAAGGTGAACTGTAGATACCAAATTGCCCATAGGTGAAAATGGTGAGTGTTCCCTGTACTGGGTTGGCGTCCCATCCTGGGTTGTTCACTGCCTTGCATGATAGACCCCAGACCCCCACGACCCCGACCAGTGGGTACAGAAAATAGGTGGCTGGAGAGCACGGGTGACTCGGGCTCACACCTCCATAGTTGTGGGTTTGAATCCCAACCTGGGTTCTCCAGTCTCCTCCCATAGACCATAGGTGTGTGGTGTAGCTGAGTTGATGTCTCTAGATCACCTCCAGTGGGTGATTGTGAGTTTATTTTGGATAAGTGGTTATAGAAAGTAAATGTACAGTAATATTCTCAATTGATTAGATGTTTCTAACCAGAGAACTAGTCCCCTTTTATAGACATTCCAGTAAAAATTCCCATGTTAGCTGTTATTTATTTTGCGGTTACTGCATAATTATTGATCTGATCCATATTAAGTTAGTCAGTTGCTGTTTTCATGCATAGTTCTTATCTGTTAAAACCAGTGCCAAACTTTACCACACTGGTAAACAGGATTTTAAAAAATATGTTTTTTATAAAATTATGTTTATAATCGTTTTGATTAATACTTGTTTTCTGTGCATTTTCTGTACTGAAATACAAATCAGACACATGCCTTGTTATTAAAAATAACCTTGGGAAAAAGCCGTTAAACTGAATTTTCTCTTTTATTTGATCCTGAAGACAGAGTTCATGGTGCACAGAAGAAGGGGAGAGACAGAGGGAGCGAGGAGGTGCTGGCGGAGGAGCTGCTGGCGAAGTAGGTGGGGGTAACTCTGAAGTAAACACCGCTGCTGTCCACTGATAAGCCACCCCCCCCCCCCACAATGGCGGAGCTATGGCTGTCCCATCCAGTGCCTACTTTTCATTAATGCCAGCATGTGCAGCAGGAAGACGGAAAACACCTACTCATCCCTGTAATGCCTGACAGCCAGGAGGGTCAGGGTGGGGAGGTGCGGCTTGGGAGCTAGTCCATCAACGTGCAAGGTTTAGATGTCAGCCATTTAGCTGGGGGAGGGAGGGATGAATAATAATAATAATAATCTGTGCATCAGCCTGCCCTGTCTTTTTCTACATTAATGTTTGTCCTGGCACATGGTGGCGGCCGGACCGTCCCTTATGGTGATGATGGCTAGCAGTGTTTCCCGCTGCCACCCCGCCGGACCAGATCCCAGCTTCTTCTCCGCTACCTTGAGACATTGAAATTGCTCGCGGTTTGAAATTCCCAAGGTCATTGGCCGCCAGGAAGGTTTACCCGCCTCACCATGATGCCATTCGCTTAATTTGCTCAATGTGGGTCATTCACTGCGCTTAACATAATTAACCCAATTAATTTCAGCGGCTCCGCGAATTCTTGATGAATTTGTGCATATAATAAAGGAAGAACAGGTGAAAAATGATTAGTTTTGTTTTTGGTCACTGGAACTGGCATGAGGTTAATTAATTTACTCCCCATAGACTCTGTGCTTCCTGACTAATACAATGAATGCCACTGTAGAGGGACAAATTGCTAGGACGTTTTTGCTTCTCTAGTCTGGGTTCTGCCAGGAGAAGCACATAACCCAACATCACAGCCTACAGATGGGAAACTACGCTACAGGAAACGTGCGAGAGGAGAAGCCAAGGGGTCCGATCTCAACTGGGGAGGGTGCAGGCGGCTAAGCTCATGAGCGCGGTCCTGAGAGAGGACGTCGGATCGGTCCATCGAGCGCTCAAGTGTTCTGCTGGATTAAGACACACATGGGACCACCAAGGTTTAAAGCACGTAACTCAGCTAGGGGGGGTGTGGAAATTTCAAGGATGATTTGACCATTTTAAGCAGATCTGTGGATAATGGAGCACCACTGTGTTGAATTTGTGTGTTACTCTTCACAGCTGGTTCTAGTAAAGAGCATTTTTGGGGTATTGTTTAATTAAAGCAGCCCATCGGCCCTGTCCCAGTGCCCCGTTACAGAAGAAACCCTGGGGGAGTCTGCCAGTTGGGCTGAATGGGGGGGGGCAGCATGTAATATGGTTGGAGCTGATGTGCAGCCCCGGATGCTTCCTCTCCTCCCTTTGCTCGGCTCACTGTAGCTTTCACTTCTGGAAGACAGGCTCCTTTAGTCCGCAGGCCTGGTCTGCTGGGGTTTCCCACCTGCCCCAAGCCCCCCCTGGCATTGCTGACTGTAGGGGTGGGATAGGCTGATCTGGCTTCTATGTATTATTTAATACAGGTGCAAAAGGTAAGTGCCTATGTAACGTTTATGTGAAGTTTTTGGCAATTTTTAGAACTTTTTTGTTCTCCCGCAATTGAGAATGAATATTTGTTAATGGTGGGGGGGGAGTCGGCTAATTAACCCTATCCCTGACTGATCCTGACCTCTGCATCCCCCACCCCTCATTTACCCACCCAATCCCATCTGTCTCTCCAGAAATCGACGTCCTCTGAGGGTCTCACTCAGGGAATAATTTCAAAAACTGAATATAAATTCAGGGTGTGTGTGTGTGCGGGAGGGTGGGGGGTGGTTTAGAGGCCAGTGAGCAGATTGAGTGTAAGAGCTCAGAGTAAACAATCTGCAGCCGCGGCAGTCTGGCCTGGCCCCGGGCCCCGGGCCCCAGGCTCGGAGCACAACTCGGCGTTTGGAATCCCTGCCTAGTTCAGCGCCTGCCCTGCTTAGAGGAACAGCCAAATCTTTTGGGCCAGTTCCCGGTTCCAGACGGGGTGTGTGGGCCAGATGTAGGCCTCACTGGCCCTGGGATGGTGTTATGGCACACTGGCTCATTCCATGAACCGGGGACGGTGGGGGGGGGTTGGTTGTGATGCCAGAAGCATTTTTGGGTCTGAAGGCTTGAGGAACATCTCGTACGACGTAGAACCCCAATGTGAAAACCACCCTCCCTGTGTGTAGGGCAGGTATTTAGAAAGCCAGGGAGCCTAGTTGGATGTAATTCCTGTATTTCTCCACCGAAGGATGTGGCCCCGGCCCAGGATAATCAGATAATCAACTGTTCCTTTATGAAATTGTAGTAAACAAGCTGGGTCTGTGCTCCTTCTCAGCTGCCGGGTGGTGGCTCTGCAGCCCTGGGTCTGCGTGGTGTTGCTGGTGGCACGACGCTGATGCTCTGTGTCTGTCTGTGGGCCTGTCGGTGCTGGGAATCTGCTGGCCTTCGAAAGCTAGAAGTATCAGTCTGCTGGTGCTGATGGCTTCTCTGTGCCGGAAGCCCTGGAATCTTAGAAAGCCAAAGCAAAGTCAAAGCATGGGGAACTCTGCATCTGTGGGACGATGATTCCATTTTACTGTTTACCACTTTGTTGTTTTACTCAATGTCATTGTTAACCATGACTGTCCAATTATGTGATAAAAGAGACAAACTCCAATAAATGAAATGAAAAAAAAAACAGTATACAAATACAAACCTTCCCCCCACCATTAAATGCAATCATTTTTATATTTTAAATGGCCTTTTCTCTCAGTTTGCCACTGCTCCTGTCTTTACTCAGGCAGCTCACGTAACGGCAGACTGACACATTTTACTGATATTCTCCATTAGCAGGCCAATCCTTTGGCTGTATGTGGGGACAAGAGCATCTGAAGTCTTTTCCATTCCTTTGCTTGGGCGGACAGTAGAGATGTTGTCTTTTCTGTTTTAAGGGCCTGTTTCTTGCTGGATTTGGGCATCTACTGGTCCTGTAAACCTACCTTGGACTGCAAGAAGGTATTTCATTAATATATACGTCTTTTTGATGTCTTCTTAGAGCTTCTTTGCCTGCATTTCTGCTCTTCCTCATTTTATCTCATTCTTTTCTCAGAACAGCTTGATAGTAAGTGAAATTCTTCTGCACAACCTTTGTCCTACTGGTGCTCTCATTACAAACTCATTAAGGTAACAAATAAAACGTGTGTTCTGTTTGCTTGGGAGCAGATCAGTTCCACCAGATGGCGCAGCTGAGCAGTGCTACCATGGCGACGGCAGGCCCCACAGTGATGAGCGGACAGGGAAATAGAGAAACTAGATTGCACATAATTACGGAGATATGGAAGAGGAGGCATGTTCCTAATCTGCCAAACGGCACTGTGGGTTTTTTAAATTAAACATCATTTGATGAAAAGTTTTTTTAAAAAGTGGTAAATTGACTCCAGGTGCTTCTTGGGTCATCCAATCTTCTTGTGCTCATCAGGTTTAGATCTGCAAACCCTTTATACTTTGCTGGCTGTATAGGATTACACAAGACCAAAAGCCTTCTTCCATTATTCCCGGCCAAAAAAGCCAAGTGCTAAAATTAGTCACGGATACCCGATTTTGGAACCATCACGTCTCGCCCATAAGATCAGGTTGTACGGTCTCCAGAGAGATAGATCAAATTGACCTGAGTGGCTCATGCACTGCCCAGTGATACGGCGATTTGCTGCCTGGGCGGGGACGAGGCCGCCCGCTTTTGTGGGCCTGTGCATCTGTGTCCAATCACAGCGACGCTCTCACGCGTGACCTCTGACCCCGCCGGCATGCTAAGAGGGGTACGCCGCACTGTGTCTGAAGCTGCATTTGTAAGATGGCCTGTCTGGGCTATTTTTTATATATAGAGAGAGAACTGACTCACATGTGCAAGCAATTCACTTTCATTACCTCTTTCTGGGGCCGCCTATAAGACACACACACACACACACACACACACACATGCTGAAAGGAGCAGCTCCTTCTCTACATTTCTGCCATGTTTGTGAGCGGCGGCGACTTTTATCCCAACGGGGCTGTTACCGAGACTGTGAAGCAGACGTTCACCCCTCGATGACGCTGCTCTGGGTCACACAAGTTTAAAGGTCTGTGCAGAGACACCTCTCTGCTTGGGGGCTGGTGGGTTTGCCCTGTCATTCAGCGTGGGGCGAATTTTCAGATTTCTGACAGACGTCTGCATGAAGAAAATGGTTTGGCCCAGAGATAGCCAACAGACAGCACACTGTGATCCGGGCCTCATCTGAATTCCTCAGCTGTTAGGTGACCGATGAGGCTTTATAAAGCTGGGTAGGGACCCGCCAGGGAGAGGGCACAGCCAGCAGGCACAGCTAGCGGGCACAGACACCAGCATGCATGTAAAGCAACTTGGTGTCTTGCGGCATCTCCTGGGATTATACCAAATTATCTTATCAAGTGTCTAGAGATGAGACTTTTGGGTTTTTGGTTGACCCTGCAGTGGGGATGACTACAGATCAGGCCACATTGCACCCTAATCCGCTCTGCGTGTAGATTGATTATTGCCCAGACATTTTCTAGGAGGAGCCAACTCAAGCTAACTAACACTCTTTTAACTCAATGGTCCCACCAAAAATAGTACTTTGCTGGTCTGCTAGGATGTGACGAAAAGTAGCCAATACACAGCCAGTTCCATTATTGGTTTCGCTGTTTAGCTTTGGTTAGAATAGCTGTCTTCCTTATGGCTGACCTGGGGAACTTGTTGGTCTGGTGGTCCACTAAAAGTTTGTGGACACCCCTATTAAGTAATTCGCTAATAAATCCACACCCATTTCTGATGCAGGTGTATAATTCAGCACACAGCCAAGTGATATCCAGTATAAATACTGGTAGCAGAAAGGTTGGCAATGCAGGTTAGTGACTTTAAACTTGGTACCATCATGGGACACCATCTTTCCAGCAAGTCAGTTCACCACATCTCTGCCCTGCTATAGCTGCGCTGGTCAACTGCAAATGAAGTGATTGCGAAGTGAAAACATTGCTGAATATGTTCAGTTGTGAGCAGGTCGGCCACATGAAGGATCTAATGGCCCAACGTCAAAACCCAACCTTGAAAAACAGAAAATCCCAGCCATTTTCTAGCATCTAATGGAAAGCGTCCCGACAGAAGCAGAGGCTATTAGAACACAAACCAGCTGGTACCCACGTGCGTTTGGCCAGAGGAGTGTTTATGGATAAGGAGCCGCTAGATCAGGGGTGTCAAACGCAAGTCCTGGGGGATTGGTGCCCCTGCACATTTTTGGGTTTCCCCTCATTTAACACACCTGATTCAGCTCCTTGTGCTAATTACCACACAGCTCTTGAGCTGAATCATTTGTGGTGGGACAGGGAAAGAACTAAGCTACACAGCGCTCCGGCACCCCAGGACTGGAGTTTGACACCCCTGCACTAGGCATTTCAGCCCCCAGGGGGGCGTGGTTGTGGTGCCAATGTGGGGGCATTTAGCGTGACTCTCTTCAGTGAAATATCCCCCTGGATAAAACTTGCTAATTGTTTTGCAAAAAATAATAAAAAAAAAGCTACAGAATAATCAGTTAAAATAAATCAAAGGGAACTATAAAGAACAAACTATTTAAATTCATCTGACCTCTGTGGTCCAATAAGTAGTTATATAAGAAATTTAAGTTACAAAACTTTACCTTTCAGAAACCTGAAAGGAAAATAGCTTGATTTTTTTCTTGTAACGCTCCTCCAAGTCACAGAATCATGCTTGTGGCACATAAACACAGACACATGCCACATGCAGCAAGCAGCAGTCTTGGGTATATTACTCTGTGTTTACACTGAAGCAAAGCTCTCTGCGCCAGGCCTGTGCTTTCAAACCTCCCCATTTGGGATGATTCAGACTTTCCTGCATGAAGACAAACCTCCGTGTTCCAGCTGCCTTGGCTATCAGCCACATTTGGGAACTGCGCCCCCCCCCCCCCCCCCCCCCCCCCCCCCCCCCCCGCCCCCCCCCCCAC
>JAODLC010000123.1:22964547-23001573 GCA_026781145.1 Hippopotamyrus pictus | reverse complement strand
ACAGTTCCCTAATTGCCCTGTCCTGGGCACAACCTGCCCCAACCAGTCCACTCTCATCCCCACCCTCAAACTGAATTATGCATGTAGTGGCTCCATCTATATTCACTGCTGGGGGGGAGGGGGGGTCACAGGAGGATGGCAGGGGAGCTGGACGATGGCTACACGCTGCCCCCTTCAGCATGCCTGCCTCTCATAAGACAGAGTAACACGCCCCCATCCACAGCCAAGTGGGACGATAACCAATAGTAATTAAGTAAGAGGCAAGCTGGACATTGCTGGACTTACCCACTAATGAGGAATGCTCTCCTTTGTCGTCTAGGGTCAACTAGCCAATGAGAATAATCCTTCAGAGTACTGGTCAAAACCCTTAGCAGACTTCCCTGCTGGTGCCTCCTGTCTGAAACAAAGTGAAACTGACTTGCTAAGCTGGTGCCCCCTCAGAAGATTGTGCCCTAGGCAGCTGCCTATGCTGCCTAACGGATTGACCGACGCTGACCCTTCATGTAGTCATGGGGAGGAGCAAACCATTGAACGAAAGTAGATTTCTGTAAGTATAATTTGTTTCAGCTGTAGCAGGATTCAAACCCAATTTTGCCACTGTCCCCACAGTGTGATAAAAACCTGTTACTTTGACGCTGAGAGGCCCACCTTTTTGGGGAAACTCAATTTTATAAAAATCTACGACTGCAGTCATAAAACAAAAAAATGCCAAATGTCTTGTATTTTGTTTGCGTACTTATGGTTAAGGTTATGGCTGGGTAGGGGTTATGGTTGTCATAGCTGGGATTAGGGTTTTGCCCAAAGGAATGAATGGACAGTCCCCACAAAGATATGAATACAAATGTGTGTGTGTGTGTGTGTGTGTGTGTCAGGGTGTATATATGTGCATCTGGTGTATATCCCTGCCTCACAAAGGTGTGTTGTTGAAGATCACAATCGCCTTCACCTGCCCCTGCATTTGCATATTAGTGACTTAATTTGCCTAAAAATATGGAAATATATGCTAAACAAATTCCATATCCTAATGACACTAGACAATTAAATCAGTCTGCGTTTTAATATTCAGTGACGTGTCTGCCGCGTGACAGAAACAGAAACATCAAATGGGAAAGCCAGAGAGACAGTTAATGTTCCAGAACATTCTCTTACCATGAAAAGACAAAACACCGTATCACGCAGAAAACTGATTTCCTTCAAGCCTACTTAGGCCTCGTTTGGGAAAGCAAACAAGTGACAGCCTTTCAGAGCAGCTTTGAATTAACTTGTAATGATATGCTTTTGTAAAAATAAAAACAATGATGACAGGAGGACCATAATCTTGTAGAGTGTCCACAGCCATGTGTGTAAAGCAGCCCTGTGAAATGCAGCCTCGGCGACAGGCCGCTAACCGCCTTGTTAGCCTAATTTGATTTTGTCACTAAATGGCCTTTTGTAACATTTTATGTCTGCCTTCCCGCAAAGCACTCTGCAGCCATAGCAACAAAGTGGAAAATTCTGAAGTAATAAGGGTAAAAAGTGTAACATTTAGTGTTAGAAATCGCTCAGTTAAGCTGCCACTGCCAGAAAACGTTGGATGTTAAACTCACACTTACATATATCCACTTGGCAGGACTGAACCATTGTCACAAGGGACGGGGGGGAGGGATTGTAGCCAGTAAGGGGACCCAGGATCCCATAACACAGCAATGAAACCAGGGACCCCCGAGCGACAGGGGGAGCCGTTGTCCCGCGGCCAGATGCATGATTAGTGGCTGCACCCAGACACACAGTCTCTTGTTGTGCGTTAAGCGCTGATGTAACGCGTGTCATCAATCGCGCCGTTAACCCCGTGAGTAACAGGTTGGCTCCTCGCTGCCATCACAAACACATTACTTCTGAGTCAGTGTTATTTTTGCGCAGGGTGAAGCATGCGTGGTCGACTAAAGGCCCAGAGGATTTATAAGACCAGCCTTCCCACCCCCCCCCCCCACCCCCCAGGTGGTGGAAAAGCCCCCTCTCCACCTTCGCCTGAGTCATTCCTTCCCTTTCCTCTGTCTGGTCTCCAGTCTGAGTTGGACTTTCCGCTCCTTGTCGCACGGGTGATGCCGTCTGTCACCCAGCAGCCGAGCGCCGCTAGGGGACGGTTTCCCCGGGAGACCACAGTTGCTGGCCTCTGAGTTCAGGTGTTATTGAAGGACCTGAACATCAGCACAACTACCAGTGCTGCTGGCTCACTGGCTGCTGTCCCCTGCAGCAGCCCTGAGTGGGTAAATGACCTGCAGCGTAACTAGGAAGGCGTACAGCCATAAGCTGCACGTGTCTTAGGCCTAACGGGAAGCCAGCAGAAACACCTATAATACTGTATTCATCTTGATTCGATCCCTTTGACTTATTGCATGGACTGAGAGGTAATTATGTAACAGGTTGTGCTGTGTCAGCAGAGAAGCCCCGTCCTCCTGTTTGCTGTGGAGATGCTTTATTCGACTGGGTCCAGCAACCCCCCCCCCGCCGTCCCATTCGTGGTCCACCGGCATGAGTCTTCCCACTAAAAACCGATGGCACTGGCAGTAGGATCGTCCCAAATGACCGTGACGCTCTCACCACAAAGAGTGCCTTCCTTAAAATTCCGGACACACGGCCGCCGATTTGCGAATCGGTCTGACCTCAGCCGTAGGATGAAGGATCTCCCCGAGGATGCCCACCCGTGTCAGTCTGTTAGACGTCGTCCTGCTAAACGGGGCAGGGTGCAAGTGTTTGGTGGAAAATAAACCTTATTCGTGTGACCTCGGGCTCCTCTGGTGACCGACGTCTTCCTGAGCTGTTTACCTGCCTGTCTCATGCTAGATGTGCACCCCCGGAGTTAATATAGAGACTGGATATTCACAGAACAGGACCCACCCCAAAAGGGGAGGAGACTGGCTTCACCTGCACCTCAGGCCAACACCCCCCGGTACCGCTGGCCGTTCTGTATGCCCCCCCCCCCCACCAACCTAAGTCTGCTCTCAATGGGCATCCTGGAGGGTCAGGGGCGGGGATGCGGGCGTTAGCGTTTATTAGCACTTAAGAAGCATTAAATACCCCATGGGGGGGGGGCATTTCTCACAATGAAAAAGAGATCTCCCTGGCCTGGTGTCTTTCTGGCTGCTCTCGGCTCAGTCCGACAGAGCGCTGTGTGGCGCCACCATCAGGCCGCGGAGGCTCACTTCACCCTCCCCCCCACCCCCAGGGCCACTTCCACACCAGGTTTCACCTTTTGGGACGCCTCAAACGACAGCCACGTTGTAGCATAAGGCATATTTTTTCAAATTTTGAGACATTTTTACCATTATTATTAATAAGGGCTAAAATCTAGAGACACGGCATGCAAATTGTCGTGCGGACTGGAGGCACGAGGCAAGTTTAATAAATCGCATCAACGCACGGACACGGGTACTGCGGGACATGAGAATGAGTTTCAACTGTGGTGCAGATTAAAGCGTGAGTCGTCCGGTCGTTTAGCGTGAATTGCGACATTAAGGGGATTATTTGAATTTCCCATAAAACTGAGACGGGAATGGGAGAGGTGTATTATAGCTGAATGGGACATGTATTTATTAATGATATTTAATCAAGGATTTAATCTTAATCGTAGCTATTAATCTGATTATTAATGATGTAGTACAGACTGGGTGCATAAATGCTGACGTTTTGAGGTACGTCAGCTGTTCCTGAGAAGCGCTCCAGCGTTAAACGTCGTCCTTCTCCTGGCCAGGCTGCCCTCTTCCTCGCGGGCCCCGCTTCCTGTTTGCGATGCTGCGATCATCGTTCCCATCTACACTCCAGTCAGATGTTACTGACAGCCTCCTCGTGCATCCTCTTATCACGCCGGGCATTCTGGGATACCGCTTTGCATAGGCTTGTCTCTCTCCCCACTGTTGACTGCTGGGAAAGGCGACCTTTCATGACCTTGCTCTTTTTTTTTTCTTCCCATTTGCCCTCGTCCTCTGTATGTTTTATTGGATCAGACTGGGGGGACTCATGGCGAGGGGGGGTGGGGACGAGGGCGGTAAAAGGGTTAGATAGGAGAGACGAGCAGGCAGCTCCCCAGAGATGTATCTGACAGGGCATTTGACAGGAGTGCGGCACCCCCCCTCCCTCCCCTCCCAGCACGGCAGACGTGAATCAATACATGCCTTAACACTGCTGGGTGGCTGGGGGGGGCTTGGTGAAGGGGGCGTTTTCTTGCTACGCCTTATAAATCTTGACTTTGTCACTGTGGTCTGATCTGGTCCTCATGCTGAATGCCTAGTAGTGGGTGCTGGCTCATGCCAGTGGGCGTCTGCTTATGACTATGGGAGGAGTCCCGCGGAGGCAGCGGTCATAGCACATCGGCAGCCTTTACAGGGAAGTCATCCTGCACCAAATGCCTTGAGTGGCAGGAGAAGCCTGCTTCGCTCTGACATATACAGGCTTTAGCCAGGGGGTGCTATACCTATACCTGTGCTCAGAAGGGGATACGCACTCTATATGCCCCCCCAGGCTTTACTGTGGACAGGGCCTCTTCGATGGCAATGCCCACCCCAGGGATGAAATGGAACTTAACCGCCAATCCATACTCTCTCTCTCTCTCGCTCTCTCCATACTTCTCATCTGCCACAGGGAATGAAAAGCAGTTTGGAAGAAACAGGCAACTTTTTTTAAAAGACAGGAAGAGCAAAATCAATATTTAATTATGTGGGTGCTTGTTTGTGTCACGGAGTCCTGGGCCTGGTAACTGCCATCGCAGGGTCGACACCATGTCCCCTGTGTGTGTGTGTGTGTGTGTGTGTGTGTGAAGGTAAGAATGAAGTTGTGGGCAGGAATGTTTTCAGATTGCACACATATTCCTGTAGTGATGTCACCTCCTAGCACAGCCAATCACAGAACAGGAACCGCAAGTCCCTCCTCTGAGTTGCTATTCTGCTTTTGTCTTCATACCTCCACATTCAGAATCGTTCCTGGCTGTCAGTACTATCAGTCACAGCTCCACCCTTAGTCCTAACGCCTTCACAGACCGCCAGCCTTCATTTGCAGACACTAATCGCTCCTCTCTTCAGAAATGCCCATATTTAAAACTGGACCATTTTCCCAGCCACCATATTTCATGATCGAGGCTTTGTACGCTATTTGCTTTGCCTGAAGCTTAATTGGTTAATTAACTTTGTGCAGAGTAACGGCCTCACTGCTGGGGGAGGGCTATACTTGGTATTTTACAGGCAATTCTAACATCTTTGTGACTTGTGACTGTAATCTGCCATCTCTGATAAAATACCCACAGTGCCCTCAGGAAGAGGGTCTTCTCTCCCAGGATGATGCTTGATAAATGCAAAGTTATAGAGGTTTAGTCACACATACTGTGTGTAATCCCCTATATGTTCACAACACAAAATTCTTCAAGATCTAAATTCCCACCATATGGTAAATAGGAAAAAGATTCAAAAATATTCATGAGTCGTATTAATAAGATCATACTGTACCTGACTTATTGTAAACTAAAAATGATGAACACAAGAAAAAATGAGAGGAAAACTAAACAGGAACTTAAGCAATCTCTGTTGAAGAAAATAAAGCCGTAACTTAATTTCTTTTTTCAGTCGAATGATTTGGATGCTATTTGCGGTATTTTTATGTGTCCCGGCTCAAAATGTACTGCTATTTTCACATAGTGAGACGCATTACTCTTATTTTGCACTTTAATTGATTTATTTCAAACATTGCGTGTTGCCTGAAAATTGGCCTGTTCCTAGGTTTACATTTCAGTGGCTTTAATTCATAATTGGGTGACTGCGATACCCTGGAGGATGTACAGGAGCCAGCACCGTTCCTCTGTCTTTCAGCTTCGATACCCTTTGGACGGGCCTTTCAGAGGCTTTGACAACAAACTTAAACGCTGCTAAAACAGAACCTTTACTTTTTCATGACTAATTTTCCAGATCCTTACTGATATACTTACCTGCCTCCGTCACTTTCCCAGCCCAGCGCGAAAAGGGGTGAATTTATTATAAATGCAAATGAGCAGCAGTGTAGGAGGAAAATAGAGATAATTAGGCCACCGGCAGTGACGGGGACCATTACAGAAATCATTATAATTACGGCGCACGCAGCCATGCGCGGCCGCGCGCTCCCGTCGATGCTTAGGGGGATGTATTTTTAAACGGGTATTTATCCACGGAGAACCGCCGCCTTGCCCGTCAACCAAAGGCATCAGGGAAGGCAGTGAAAAGTTTGTAAAACGAAGTATGTGTTTCTTATGTTGTTAAAACGACATTATTGTTTCTAACAATATCCCCCTGTTAGTATTTTGCGTAAGTTGTTGTCTTATATTTACTCTTTTAATGCGGCACACCGTTGAAAGTGATCTTATCACATTTAATACTAATTAATAATGTATTATTGTATTCTAATTATTCGTTATCATCTATCTGTCTGTCTGCCTGCCTGTCTGTCTGCTTGCTTACTGGTTTGCAGGTTTTATGCTTAGAGGCTGCTCTGGGAAGATTGGGGCAATGAGATGTGTGGAATAAATTAAGACAGACAATAACAGATAATGGCGTGTGTTTCTAAGTGCGCGCCTGCTCGTTAAGCAGGAAGGGAGACGCAGCCAAGGGAGCTGCCTCCTGCGTTTGCATATGTCTGTGTGGTGGCCAAGAGACAGCGAGACAGAAAGAATTTTTTTTCCTCTGTGTGTGTGTGTGAGAGAGAGAGACTGTGGAGGAGGGGGCTGAATCCATGACAGTGGAGAAATAACTTGCCCCCTCGGAATGGCCTGTCATTTCTGCTCTTCCTTTACAGCTCTCCTTCCCGCTAACTCTACTTGAATACTGTATATATCTCCTTCCTCTTTGTTGTCCCAGCCGTCCCAGCATTGTTTTCACCTTGGGGGTTTAATTAAACAGTGCCTCCTACAGGCCAGCTTAGTGGGTTGCAGCTCCTCCAATCAGCGGCAGCTGTGCTGTTTTTCCCCTTCTGACTTATAAAGCAGGCGGAGGCAACAAAAATGGGGATGGGGATGAAGCAGGCAGGCAGGCAAACAAAATACTGTAGCATAGTAGCAGAAGGTCGGTGTCTTTGTGATCTCTGATACGCTAATTAATAGACTTTATCTGTAAAAACATCACGTAGCACCATCCCAACACCTCGGCGTGTGACTTAACACCTAAAAAGGCCAGCGATTTAAACGCAATTCCGTCATCGTTTCGGAGCACTGTCTATAAAACAAATAATGAAGCAAACTGACAGCGTGACAAATGGTTTATTCGATCTCCTAAGGCGGTATCCGGAGTTCTGTCGCGTGGGGTGACATGATCGAGACCCTGGGCTCGTAAGGCAGAGGACGCGAGTTTGGGTCCCACATGGGGTTGGCAGGTGAAAGGGGAGCTGCTATTTAAACCTTAAGTAGGTTACTTAACTCCTCATTAACTAAACTGTCCATTTGAGTAAAATATTATCATTTTAAATTAATTTGCCGAGCAGCTAATTAATAGGCTATTTATTGTGTGACGCCTATCCCATACTTGGGTGAACTTCAGCGGATGTGATATTCATATTAAGTATGTCGACAGTTTTTGCATCGTTGCTTGGTGCAACTGTCAACATTACTAGTTTGTCCCACTGGTTGTTCTTTACTTCGGGACCGAGCATTCAGACCCTCCAGAGTGTTTCCTACCTTTTACTCCCAGGAATAGGACACGTTTACCTCGGTAAGTGTTTATGAAAAATGGTTAAGTCCCTTAAGGCCCTTTCTCAGTGCTACAATGGCGCAGATCCTCCTGGGAACCTACAAGCCGTTGCACTCTTCGGCACTCTGCTACATGGTGAGTTAGAATGCAGTGGTCCGCCCGTCCCTTCATAATGCAATGAAACATGTCCGCTTGCCTTGTGGTTTCAGGGTAGATAGCGCCATCTGTTGGCTATTTTTTATTTTTTGATTTTCATATTGATATACCGGGACGGAGCAGGATAGTAACAACGACCAATATTAAAAATTATCAAGCATTATTATGAAAACCACACAGCATATTTTATTCTACGTAAGATAAGCAGCATGGTCACAAAAAAGCTGCTCACGGCAATAAATCGCTATTTAATCGCATAATCATAGCGATATAATGCATTGCGATTCGTTCACAAGTTTGAAGACATCCATACTGGCTCTGACGGATCTGTTGATATATATTCTGTCTCCGATGTGAAATCGATGTGTTCATCAGGACAGTCGCTCTATGAATAATATAAAACTCACCGTAGTAACCTTGAGTGCCTTGTTATAATGATATCGATTGGGTTTTTTGTTAGCGTCTGAACTCACTGACAAACTCATTATTTCCTTATTACCATGTTGGTTGGGGCTGTTGGTTAAAACAGACAATGAATATTGACCACAGCAGCTAAGGAATGATTCACCGGGCTGCTTCATTACCGGTTCCTGTTCGAGGGGGGAAAAAAATGGGAAAATCGATGCCGGCCTCCCTGGCCGATGAGGAAATGTCAGTTATCGCTGCTTAATTTGGGACCGGCTCCAGTCTCGTTACTCGACAGTGTGGCCTTCATGGTAAATGTTGGGACATACAGGATTCTGAGTTGGGCGTGGCGCTCAGTCAGTTTCATTATGTCTGTGCACTTAGTTCTTATTTGGTATTGGGTGTTTTAATTAACCTTATTTTCATTGAACTTCACGTGCTTAACAACACTGCCCCCTGCTGGTAGGTAAACCGATGGCCAGAAGCTCGCGTCCCACAGTCCCTAGTGTGCATTCAGGAACAAAAAGCCCCCCCACCGCCAAGCCCCCAATCCCAAGTATGGTTGAATTACGATGTAATGAAACCGAGATTTCATCATTCCCTGATAGTGGCTTCCATGACCCTTTGGAGCCTTAAAATCTGAGAATTTCACTTTTAATAAATTAGCATATATGACAATATTAAACGTCGTATTACCTACGTTTTAATTTAGCTGCCTCGGTGATGTGGATTATAGTTCATACCCATTTATACACCTGGATATTTTAATGATGCAGTTCATTTTAAATATGGGGTTCAAGGGTACAACAGCTGACCCCGAGGGATTTGTTAGATTCTGACATCATTCTGACATCTGACTCTGACATCTGGCAGCTTTTCCAAGACCAGCCTTCAGATATAGTCTCATTAAAGTTCTGCTGTTGAGGGCATGTATTGATTTATAATCCATAAACAACAGCCAACTAATTAATTGTTATTTGTAAGTAAATAAATGCCTAATAAATTTTTATGTCTTGTACTCAAATATAGTGTTTATCCATATTTATATGGATATTTTTACTGGAACAATTTGGGTTAAGTACTTCTTTCAAAGGTACAACAGCAGCTCCTTATAATATGACAGGATTGGCATACGGACTGTGTTTGCCTGAGATGTAGAGGTAAAACAGCCTGTTGTCCAGACCAGATCAGAGAGCAAGGCGGCAAGGAACGGGACAGCTGGGACCCCAGATCAGGAATGAAATGAAAAGGTAAGGGACATGTGGTCGTAATGAGCTCCAATGTAAGATGCCCGCAGGGAGACTGGCCCTCTTTGGGTAAGAGTAGCCCTCGGTCAGCACCAGAGCATTGGCCTGGATCTAGGGGTGGGTCTTCCCCTTCGAGCCTGTAATGTCAGAGAATACAGCACATTTTGTTGCTGCGCTCTGTTGTAAATGTGCGCAGTGTCACACTGTGAGCCGGTGGAGGGTTCAACAATATCATAACCCAGTAGTTCCCAATCTAGTCCTCAGGGACCCCATAACCAGCCCGTCATTTGCATCTCCCTACCTACCGACATGTTTGTTACTGACGTCCAGTGACGTCACTAGAGGTCAGCTGAGTGCTGATTCTGGGAATTGGCAGGGTGTATTTTTTGTGAGATGTAGCTCAGTCAGGTGTGTCTAAGGCTTACAGGTTTTTGGATGGTAAGGGAATGTTGGAGATGCTCCAAATTCAGGGCACACGCCTGCAATGCATCACTGGGCAAACATATGGCAGGTAGAGTTAATGGATAAAGTTTCTTGCCTCTGTCTCTCGGATTAAGAGGTCAAATTGGTGTGTGAACGCTCTTCCTCCCTTCCTGAGAGACTGTACATGGGGAATGTACGCAAGCACATGCAAGGACAGGACCCAGCTTTCACGGTGTAATCTGTCGTTTGGCCATCTCTGCTGGGAGATGTCTCAAGCCTGATTCTGTCCCGTAGAGTTTAATTAGAATCCAAGACAGAACCTCCAGCGGCTTTATCACAATCTGGAATGTATTCAGGATTCTGAATAAAAATCTTATAGGAGATTTGGTGTCATTCAAGATCGAGATTCTTTTTATTTCCACACAAGGAAGTGTTAAAAAAATATTTTATATGTGTTAATATTATTCCTAAACACGGGCAGAAATTGATCTAAAGTGTTTGAATCAGAAAGATCCTATGAAAATGAGGGGAAAAAAAAGCATCACAAAATATACACAACTTTGCCGTAGTTTTCTGTAATCCTCCTGGGTGAATTTCCACCAATATGGCGTGTTTGGGGATTTGAGTTATTTATAAGGTCAACATGATTCACAGTGGTGAACGGCAGACCTAATATCAATGTCAATCCACCTTAAGGCATGTTTGTCCTACACAGACAGGAATCCCACTGGTTGGCGTAATTTAACTAAATACCCTGTACAAGGCTTTAAACTAAATGTGTAGAAAATTACTTTTCTAGAACTTTAAATTGCTTCAAAGACACTAATCATCATGTCCTGTGTGTCGTGTACAGCCACACTATACCTCTAGCATCTCATTATTGATGTCCTTTTCTATAAACAGTGTCCTTATGGGATGGCGATACAGACTTTATACCCTAAATCCCGTGTTATGGTTCTTTGCTGATTCTAAAAGAATTTAGCACGATCTCTTGATATTTAGCCAGGATCAAACAACGCTAATTTTGGCGCTGAATCTTTCACGTTCGGGCACCGCTTGTGATCTTCGCCTCGTTACTTACGACGGCGGGCTGTACCGACCATTCGAGCGTCCCGTGGATGCCCGCATAGGACAGGAACGATCTGGAAGCTGAAATGCCCTCCTTAGGACTGGGGGAGGGGATTCCTGACGTGCACAAAGCCCTCTCGGGATGCCTGGTCCGGAAATCAAACAGATAAATGTGCTGTAAGGGAGCGGGGCTTCTCCTTGGGGGATTTGAAGAGCAGCAGGCAGATTGGAGAGGCTGAGGGTCCAGTGTGCATTATTAAGCGCTGTCCTTATCACATGGTCGTGGCGTTCCTGATGGCACACCCCCCATCCCATTATCATTCAGGGGGCTGATTGCAAGGATGTGGCCCCCGCAGGCAGGGGACTTGTCACCCTGCAAGTTCATTCCTGCCCCCCCTCCCATGTGGTGGGACCTCTCATCACTTATTCTGCACAACTCCCCTCCTGTCAGTGTACGTGAAATGGCGTCAGGTGGTGGGGGGGGGGTAGTGGCAGAATGATGCGTGATGCATAGGAGCCGGAAAAAACTCTCTCTCTCTCTCTCTCTCTGTCATATATACACACACACACAAATACATACACACAGAGCTGTATTCAGCTCTTTCCCTGGGAGGCGTACACACACACACACACACACAGACCTGTAATCATATCTTTTCATGGGACCATTCATTCATTTCTATGGAATAACCCTAATCCCAACAATGACAACCATATCCCCTACCCAGCCCTAACCTTAACCATAAATAAGCAGACGGATTATGAGACTTTTGGCATTTTTCGTTTTTTGATTACAGTCACAGATTTTTATAAAACTCAATTCCCCTTGTGGGGACCAGAAAAATGGTCCCCTCAACATCGAAATAGCAGATTATCACATTGCTGGGACATTTGATCCCCAGAATGTAATGTGTATCTAACACACACACACACTTGTCGGTTACAACACCAACTTTTATCTAGAACCTTGTAAGATATGTCTGCTGGCTCAACTGTGTGAGTCTCTCTAGATAAAATCTTCAGCTAAGCGATCGCATAATGAAATGCCATCATTCCCATTGAATATGACTGTGTGCTTGTTCCAGATCTCCTGGAAACACCTGTGCAGTGCAGCCCGCCGTGGAAATATCTAAGGCATTTGCCTGCCAGAATTTCCCAGTGTATTTCATGCATACATATGCGTGCTTCAGAGTATTCCTCATGATCCTGTTTTTGAAACATTCCCTCTGTTAAAAAAAAAAATCTGATGACTTAAGTTTGATCTTCAAAGACCTGGTACTAGATACTCTCAAGTTGCTGTTTATGGAAAAGGAAATGGATTTAGCTGAATGTAAACACAATGTACAACATTTACAGCAATTCAATGGGCCTGTTCTTTCCAATTCTCATAACTCACACATTGGAAGGACTTTTAAATTGGAGGCAGGAAAAAAAAAATTATTATAAAAAAACATGTTTGCATTTAAATATACAAAAAGACGGGTTTTTGCCTCACACATGTAAACATCCGCATGGTTAAATGCCATGTTGCCTGGTAACGCCAGGCTTATTCCATGACACTCTGAGAGCATTTATCTTCTCTCGGTGCAGTTTACTGTACACATAGAACACTTCTTCTGATCCCCGTGTGTAGAATCTGCGGAGAAAGGACCGCCGGATTTTCTGGAACTGAATGATGATTGCGTAGAATTTGGCATTTATATAGCGGTGCTTTAAGAGTTTGTGTCATCATGTTTTATTAAAGGTTTTGTAAAAAATCCACGCCCTTAAACGGTTATCGCCGTCGTGGATCAAAATCCGGAAGGATTCACTGAATGGGCTGATCGCCCTCATTCCCTGTTTTCCAGCTTCAGGGAATTAGGAGTTCACCTGGAGGGGGCAGAATCTGCCTGCATGCGGTCGCCCAGACAGGCAGCGGTTCCTGGAAGCTGTGGGTTCACCATCTGGTGCATTTACACTGCTAGAGACTGTTTAGCATGGCTGCAGATTACTCCTCTGGCCTCTGGGAGACACATGTTACTGGCCGTAGGGAAAGACGCACTGTTGAGGGTGTTAGGCTGCAGCCCTTGCGATGTCTGGCTACATTTACCTAGAAATCAATTATTAAGATGTGCCCCCACCCCCCACTCCTGTGTCAGCGATACACAAACCTACCTTGTGCTTCTTTATCATATGCAGAATAAGAAAAGCTATGCGGGGACAATGAATGTAGGACGTGTCGCCACTGCGTTACGACAACGCCTCCATAGTGTTGTGCCTTGGTGTGAATCTCCTACTTTTGGTCAGGCTCTCTCTCTCTCTCTCTCTCTCTCTCTCTCTCTCCTTTTGCGAAGTGGAAAATGCTTTTCACCAATGAATCCTAATGACAGCACGTGGACCTGTTAGGGATGCTGAGCATTTACGGGCCGCTGATCATGCGGCATGAAGGGGTGTGAGAGCTCTCAAGAAATAGAGTCTTACCCTCATTGATTGCTGGGGTCTAGAAGGCTGAAGTCAGTGAATGAAAAAGGCTGGACAATGGATGAGTGCACAAAGGGCCAGGCTTTCTTTGCTATAATCCCCAGTCTGCGGTCCCACACCACAAATGAAGGACACGGTGCTTTATTTACCTTCATTTCCTGCAGGTAAAAAGCGGGTAAAAAGCTTTCCTTCCTGGGGCAGGCAACTGTTGTGTGCCCCCGTCCACAGAAACTTTTCTATTTTTTTGCTTGATTAGCTGCGGCATGCTGGGTAATTGCCTTTCTGATTGTATCCTAGGCTGAGTGACGGATCAGAGGGTTTCAGATCCTCTTCGAGATAGGCGGGATGCCCATGGAGCAGGCTTGGAGTTATACTGGAGGGTTCCTGAACCTCATCTCAGCAGCCACGTAACTTCACTGTTTTCTTCTGCCTCACTCTCTTAATCGGTTATCTGTGATTGAACGCTTTACAATTGTTATCGTTGATAATTAACTGTTTCAACTAATCTGATAATGTTACTACTATGCACTTAAGTCTCATTTTTTAAACCATTAGGTACAGGAACTGCAGGATTTGTTGATTGAAATTACTTTCAATGCTAATTTATTTAAATTTAACATGTTAATAATAATACTGCTATCAGTTCAAGAGCTCATAATTGGCTGAAAAGGGGTAAAAGTTAAGACTTGTAGGAAAAATTTAGGAGTTTCCAGCATCAAGTTTTAAAATCCTGACATAGACAGAGAAGGTGCAGAAATTTCTTCTTGGTTGACTCTCGTTGGGGTTGAATCCTTTGAAGCGGTTTTTCTGGAACTATCTACACTCAAGACTGGTTATAGGTCCTCCACCAAGCAAATGACATTAAAAGCAAAAAAAAAAATGCTTCTTCACCCTCAAAATCTTGAATGGAAATAAGTCCTACCTACTAAAACTGCGGAGTCCAGGGTTCATGTCTGTAACCAGAAAAGAGCAATGAAGTCTCATACACCAAATGTGTTGCCTTAAGACTTTTCATGCACTGGAATTTGTGTTACAGTTTGTGTTACAGGTTTACAGTTAAATATATAATGTTTAAGTTTAGATATTTTGCTGGATTATTAAGAAACTAGAGCATTTTTTTTCACCTACCACCCTTTCCAAAGCTCCAGGACAGATCCTTAAAAAGTTAACAATATGCTAGTGTGTTTGCTCTAGATTTTGGGCCAGTAGGATTCTGGGAACTAGATATACTATGACAAAATGACAAAAAGACCAAGGCGACAGGTATTACTGTAAAAGGCTCAGATGTAACTTGAGGTTTCCTGATTTAGCTCCCTGAAGACACAGGGTTTTGTATCCTTGAGCAAAGTATTTGACCTGACTTGCTTCAGTATGACTTCCAGCTGTATAAATTAGTAAAAATTATATGTTGCTTTTGGTAAAAGTGCTGATATAACAACAAACAGTCTGGGCTCGTCACTACCCCATTCAGGCATGTGGAGGGGCAGCTGCACATGCTGGGGTCCTGAAGAGTTACACAAGCCAAGGACAGATTGTTTAACATTTACATTCTCCAAGAAGAAAATTATAAACTTGGATTAATAACTTCCACATGTTGATAAACATAAGAGCAATTTTTTACGGGAAATTGGGGGTTAGCAGTGGGTGGGGGGAGGGGAGTTATGGATAGATTTTCCAACAAGTATGTGAACTGTTGGATGATGTTTATAAGAGATATTGGGGGAGGGTCTAAATAAGAAGACAGAAAATGGTCTTTGTGTCCCTGTAGCAACTGAATTATTCATTGCATATTTCATAAGCAGAGATTTGGGAGATGGACGGAGACGGTGTGATTTGGGAGAGGGACGGAGACTGTGTGATTTGGGAGAGGGACGGAGAGCGTGTGATGTGGGAGAGGGACGGAGAGCGTGTGATGTGGGAGAGGGACGGAGAGCGTGTGATGTGGGAGAGGGACGGAGACGGTGTGATGTGGGAGAGGGACGGAGACGGTGTGATGTGGGAGAGGGACGGAGACGGTGTGATGTGGGAGAGGGACGGAGAGCGTGTGATGTGGGAGAGGGATGGAGAGCGTGTGATGTGGGAGAGGGACAAAAACAGTGGTGAACCTTTACACTTCACAAACCTTTAGGTCGATCTTTGCATCTTTATCGTCTAGGTGTCTCGCATAACAATAGAAATGTATATAATATATGGGCAGAACTTTAGGCCACCGAGTTCAGTTTGGGAGTTATCACATGACCTGCAGATATTTCTGCCTGCAGAGACTGTCCCAAAGGTCTCAGCCTGCGTTCATAGTCCTGGGCTGCAGAGATTCGTTCCAGTCCCCCTGGTCCGCTCCCCATGTCTGCGTTCATCTTGTTTGACCGCCCTCCAGCGTTTACTGGCATTTTGTCATGACTGGGGACTGAGGAACCGTGAAGCAGCCCGAAGCTGGTTAATGGTGTGGAAGCAGCTGGTCCCTCCTTCCCTCCTTTCTGTGCCCTGCATCCTTCCAATTACATCGTTTGAGTCTGTATGTGGTGGACGAGCAGCAGAGGCCCTTGTTAGCCTGTCAGCTTGGAGGCACTTCCTGAATCACCGTCCATCGGCAGCTGCGGGGTCTGAGACGGCCGTCTCTCTGCTACAGGGGTGTAGCAGTTGGCGAACAGGACATCCGACTCGGGTCAAGGGGCTCTTACGCTGAACATAGCGTTTTTGTCAGTCACCCTTCCCCGGCGCAGCCCCCCAACGCAGATTACTACCAACATTACTCAGGCCGATCCTGCATCTGGGGTCTTCCTTGGGGAGGGAGCGGCCCCATTCACAGGTTCCAGGCAGGTGAGCCTTGACCAACCAGGTAGCTATGGCAACAGCAGTAGAGAGGGACTGTGAGGTTGTGATTCCGGGGGGGGGGCACATAAGAGTAAGATGTGCAGTAGGAGGATAAAGATGTAGTTACTGTATTGGAGGATGTCATGTGGGCAGTTTGCCCATTTTCCCATGAAGTTTATAGGGACTGGTGTCTCCCCCCTGCCTCATTCCTTAAACAAGAGGACAGGTGAGTGTAAGCAGGGCTGAGAAAGTACCTTCCTCTGCCAGGGCTTCCTGGTTATGTGGCGAAGGCAGAAGGCAGCAGGAGTACATACCATTCCTCAGGTATAAACCAGTAAAAACCAAATATGCATGAAGCCTGCGTCAGACTGTCAGCTGTAGCGGACTGGAGCAGCTAGAAAGGTTTCATTCTCAAATTGTACGTCTGCTACACAACTTTTCTGGGTGACTGATCTCACGTTATTAAATAATATGCAGGTTTTTTTCTCCCCCAAACGATGCCCAGCTGGCCTTTGTTTTAATTAAGCTTGATTAACTGTTAATAGGATTCTGACACAGACCAGACCCCTGTGATGAAGCCCGTCAGCTCCTTGCTCCAGGTGGCCCTCCAATGTTGAAAAATAGCCCAGGCAGATGAATAATTGATGACCTTTAACCTGTGTCAATGTCTTAATGTCTCAGTGCGTAGCATTCAATGAACATTCACCGGCTGGCTAGACAGCTAGCAGTTTCAAATTAATCCAATTTATTATAATATAGGGCCTACCCAAAAGTGCTCTACAAGCCTTTGACAACCACGGCATTGTAGATTGACATAAGAGCAGTTTTATGTGTCGGTATTTTAAATCAGAATTATAAATATAGCTGCAATCAGCAATAATGGGGAAAAGCACAGTACCAGGTCACAAATGCCATGGAAAGGGATTCAGAAAGAGGAAATAAAAGAAACATGAATATATGAATATAGATCATATGCCATAAGCTAACACTGAATATTCAAGAAAAAGTACAACAGAAACAGATTAAAAATAAGTAGGAGTAGTAAGTCATTGATTATAAAGATATGTTTTTAAATTGTCTAAAAAGGGAGAGGGAGGGTAGGTCCCGGAGGCTTTATGGTAGCGAGTTCCAAAGTGTTGGAGCTCAAAACTGCCCTCCTACGCATAGAAGGCAAACAAAGGCGAGGCAGCACTAAGAGACCAGTGCCTGCAGACTGGAAGGAATGGGCAGGTGTATAAGGGAAGAGGAGCTCTGCGCTGCACTGGGGAGCAAGACCATTTACGACCGTAAAAGTCACATGGGTAGATAGTTTACTGACAGTGTGAACTCTACCTGCATAATTTGTGTGTATTGTAATTTAGAATGAAGATCGTTGAGGAGGGAAATATAGAATTCGAACGTGGAGGTGATCAGGGCATTAACAAGAGTTTCAGCGTCTGAGCTCTTTAGCATGGGGTGAAGCCTGGTAATTTCGCAAAGATGAAAGAAAACCGGCTTGGTGAGTGAGCTAATGTGAGATATGAAAGTACATCGAGGTTACAGAGATATTTAGAGGGAGTAACCAGAATACCACCAATGTAAAAAGATGTTTCACAATTCATGCCAGACAGAGCATTAGGGTGAATTATTAGCACGTTAGTTTTGCCAGCATATAGTTTTAAGAACCTAAATGTTATCCATATCAAAGACAGTGTGTGATTTGTATTTATTAATGCCTATAAACTGCTGTCTATTAGAGAGGCATGAGATAAACTAGGAGAGTACAGTACCAGTAATGCCAATAGATGAAAGACATCCATATATGAAGCATGAGAAATGGCGTCAGACGCAGAGGTTATATCCAAAAGAAAAAGAATTCTGACAGCCCCAGTGTCGGCTGCCAAGGAAAAGTCGTTAAGATTCCTGCTGAGTGGTGAGGGATAAAATGATGCCTTATAAACCATTTGCTGTATTTTTTGACCCCACTAGATGGTGCTCTTGGATTGCTTTGGGACATGCTTTGTGCCCATTTCTGATCAGAGAGCGCCATCTAGTGGGTGCAAAAAATGCAGCACATGGTTCAAGAAGTGTCATTTTGTCCTCAAACCACCCCCACCAATGTTCAAATCGATGTTACGCTCGCGCCGTTGAGTGAATGGTAACTGGATTGGAAAGGTTTGTAAAGGCTGTTTAACACTAACACTAAATCAGACTGCAACTGGGTATTTTGCAGGAGAATGGCAGGTTAGAGATAGGTTACAGACTGGCCAATGCTTGTTTAGATTCATTGGTCCAGACCATGTTTCTTGAGAACTGGGTTATCTATAGCAGTTTTTTAATCTCTTGGAACTATGTCTGACACTACAGATCTGTTTATCAAATGAGTTGAGAGGCAGAGGTATTAGGCAGAAAGCATTTTTTGCATGTAGGAGCCAGGTCTGACAGAAGGGACAATCGGATGTTTTTTAATTAACTCCATGACACAGGATGCAATAGTAAAGCAGAAATCAGAAAATGGAGGAATCGAATATTCAGGGGGGAAGCCTTGTACGGGAGTAGGGGTAAGGTTAGGAAAAGTCTTATAAAGGGAGCCAATTTACTTTGGAAGAAGTTAATACAAGTGTGACATTGCTGCAGAGTGGCAGGTGGTGTTAATACAGGAACATTTACAAGCCTGTATATAGTAGACAGAAGGGTTCTGGGTCCACAATTGGAACTATTGTTGACGGATGAATAATAGTAGGTGTGACTATCATCTAGATCAGACCAGTATTTCAGTTTATGCTCGCTGTAAGCTAGGGAATTTACAGCAAGGTCTATCTTATTACGAGCCATTCTAGGTGAGGGCCAGTTGCCTTCTGGGCTGGAAGCGGTGGAGTAAACCAATAAAAGGAATGGAAGAAGGGGAAAGCCCTGTGCTTAATGGGAGTGTGGACTTCAAGAGAATCGGAAATAGCCGGGCAGGGAAGGCATGAGGGTCAACGGAAGACAAGATATGTTAGGGAGCGAAAAGTGGGAATGAACACCCAGCACTAACAATGACCGACTGGGTAACAGGGCATGGGCACGCACATACATACACAGGTATTGAGCTTCAGATGGGACACAGGTGTGAGTAATCGAGGCACTAAGCTGGGAATCATTAGGAGCACACAGAATGGGCAGGGACATTTGCTGGCAAGTGAGGTATATATCAGGATTGGCAGAGTCAGTTCCTGACATTTACTAGACACCACCATCTCTATCATATGGCCAATCAATCAAAATTTATTAGGAAAAACACATTTTTGCTTTTTGCAACACCACCTATAGTACAGAGAAAATGGTGCACATCTTGAGGATGTCGTCTTGAGTCAAAATGCCAAGAAAAATAGTGAATCATTGCTGAGATACGGTCACACATCCCGAGTGGCAGCTTTGCTACCTGTTTCATTTGGAGGTGACGGATGAATGGTTTTGAAAATATTTATTTTGTGAAGCTTTGTCTGAAGATTGTTTCTGCTAAATTTGGTGAAGATTAGACAAAATCTGTGGCCTATGCAAAATTTTACACCTTTCAGTAAAATCCAATATGGTGTCCACTTACATTGTGGTGACATGACAGTTTACCATTTGCTGGCCATGGGACCTCCCGCGGTATTACGCAACCAAAGCTAAATGCAACAAATTATTAATAACGAACATTTTTACTTATTGCAGTGCTTCCAAGTGGTGGAATGACACCATTTTTCTTGGGCTTCCTCAAAATGGAATCTCGACTCTCTCGAGTCCATCTCCCAAATTTGGTTTTGACATATTAAAGCACAGGTGTCAGACTCCAGTCCTGGGGGGCCAGAGCCCTGCATATTTTTGGGTTTCTCCTCGTTTAACACACCTGATTCAACTTCTTGTGCTAATTAGTACACAGCTCTTGAGCTGAATCATTTGTGGTGGAACAGGGAAAGAACTAAGCTACACAGGGCTCTGGCCCCCCAGGACTGCAGTTTGACACCCCTTTATTAAAGCTTTGTTGAGATATAACCTCACATCCAGTTTGGTGGCTTGCCATGAAATTCATTTTATGACAGCAGCCAAATGGTTTGCCTTAACATGATAGCTTGAACGGCTTTTGGTCCCAACCCTATGTAGATGACACATACCACATTTGGTGGTGATATGATCAACACCCTAGGAGTTAGTGAAAGTAGGTTTTTTTGAAAAATTCAAAATGGCAGAAAATTCAAAAGTTATAAGCAAAAACATACCTTGAAATTGGGCCTGATGGTTGCACTACAGGGATGGATGAATTGACCCCAAATCTGGTAACTGAATACTGTTGACTGTCCTCTACCAATGTGCCGAATGGAGAAAAAATCTACCAAGCGGTTCTTTGGGCTGCCATAGAGCTCCATGGCAGATAGTATAATAACACTGAAAAATACTAAATACTAACTTATGGTGCCTGGCTCCTAAATAGTGCCATTCAAGTAATCTGTCATCCAATCGCTTATACTGTGGAAGAACACAATGGTACTTTTGGTAAGACAGGCCTTGTAAAGTAGCGCAGTGGGGTAGCATGGTTCAAAAGCTGTGACTTAATGATTGTGTTACATTAAATGCAGCAATTCGGGCAGATCTCTCTCTCTATTCATAGTTTTCCCTGAGGAAACGTTTTTTCGTTTCATCGAGTGGCAGAAACACTGGAAAGTTAACCGTAGCCAGACAATTTCTGCCACCTGCTGGCTATTGGCATTGTTGTAGAAAGAAAAGAGGGCTGTATGCCTACGGTCTCGTATACTCTGCGCTATTCTGTGTTGTTAAAAGTTTCATAAATGCACGATTAGCCTGTATTGTAATGAACTTGTGTCTCTCAATTTGTGTCTCATTGTTGCCTCTCAAAAAGCCGGTTGAGTGGCAGGCTCAAATTATTAAAACTGATAGCTGAAATCCAGATTAAAAGCCAGTCATTGTTTCCTTTGACGGCCTCTGAGCCTTTACTGCCATAGAATGCAATTAAGCGAGAAACAAAAACGTCCCATCTGACCAAATTAATTTTCTGAAATGAATGAATAATATTTGATCAAGTTTTTAGTATTCTTTTTATATTTTCAAAATATACCCACTAGGGGGAAATAATACAGCCCAAAAAATTAGACGGAAAAACATGAAATCTCCACACATAACGAAGTAAGACACTCATCTCATTATTCATGATGAGTAAATGTTTTTATGAATTATTTTACCGCTCTGCATTGCAAAATAGCTGTAGTGCACACGCTGTTTCGTTTCCACATTACCCACTGAATGAATTTGGCACTTGTGAAAAAAAAATCACGTGATTTAACAATGAACTGAACTGAATCTCGGGGTCGTGGTTAATACATTTAATTTTAACGTTATGGCCCAAAGTGATGCGTAATGAAGAAGGAATAGAATCCTGCTGAAACAAAGTTTTATTCACAAATCAAAAAACATAAATCAGCACTGTACAGATATCTAAGACCATATACGTGGGTATGACAGTGGAGAGCATTTAAAAGAGAGCTGAAATCAAGATGTGTCTTCCTTTGGGCAGAAGATAAGTAAAGGAGTAGGACAAAAATCTCAAAATGTGTAAAAGCTGCCTGCTGGGAGAAAATACTGTCATGAACTGGGGTTTATTGGTCTGTTTACTGGAACTGGCCTTGTGACGCTGAGATGCTCTTAGATGTTCCTGACACATACCTCAGCATCTCTGACTGCAGCTGTGATGCGTGCGACCTGATCACTGCAGAGAAAATGCGCCTTCTGTTTGCTTTGGCAACACTGGCACCTCCTGGGGATTCGGCTAAATCCCCCGGCTCAGTTCCATATGGAAACGGCAACATTAAAATCTGAGGATATCACCCACGAGATCAGATAAGATGGCAAAAATGTCCTGCGTGCAAGAATAAACATGGCACTTTAGACAACTTTGGCTGCAGATTGTTTAATCGCATACGTTTCATACAGGCAGGAGGATAATTGGACTCGGAATCAGTGGAGCATGTCCAACAAAAATGTGCACAAATCTCTAACAGAATAATGTGTCCACCTGTCTCTTCAAATTTAGAATTATTTTATTACCTTAGTAAAAAAAATATACCTTATTTATAGGTGCAAAATATCAGTGCTCTTAAGCTGAGATGAGAATCTTGTGAAGCTGTCCCCACATGGAGTTACAAAGAACCGAGCGTGACTACTTGTGAGGACTTCCAACAGCTGCACCATTCCTCCACCAGGAGGCACTCAAAGCAACTACATCCATCAAGGGCACAATGCTGAGGAGTAGTTTATTTGTAGCACCTCCTCAGGGGATGTGCTGATGTTTCAGGTTCAGCTCTTGCAGATTTTAAACCAGTGTTGACTATAGTCCTGGATGGTAGGATAATTGCTACAGGTAAGGGGAACAAAAACAGCGGGAGTCTACAGGAGCTGTAGGTATGACACAGACTGAGAAATGAGGCCTCATACGCAGTGCTTTAGAGCTTGTTCATATTTAGCTCCGACACTATCTCTGTGACATCATAACAAAGCATTCTATGATGTCACAACAAAGCACTGTATGATGTCATAACAAAGTGCTCTATGGTGTCATCCAGCTTATACCACAGAGAGGCTTTACTGGCTTTTTAACTTTTCCCCAGGGAAATGTGCATTTCTTATTGTGTTTCTCACATAATCTCCTCCTTCTCCACCATGCAAATTAAATCTCTCCAAAGAAGGAGCAGTAGAAACCAGCCTGGAAGCCCCCCCCCCCCTTTGTTCTCTCCTTTATTCCTTTATCACTTCATATCAGACACAGGAATGATTTGGCCGCTTACTTTTCAGAGCAAGGCACGTGTTAGCGTTAGCATCAGCATTAGTATTAGTGTTAGCGTCGTACTGTCCAGCCAGATAATGTTAGCACAGCCTTCTCACGGCCTGGGTTAGTATCACTCACACGGTTTGATACCGTTCTCTGGTTAGTAATCCTCAGGTTAGTAGTTGTGGATTCATGACAGGTGCTAAATGAAAGGGGTTTGAAATACAGCCATGCTCATACATTTTCTGACTTCAAACACAACTGCACAGAAACACAGGTGAGACGTGTTAGTCAGGGTTTAGAGTGGGTTAGTAAAAGGACTGCATCTTTTTGTCCCATACCGAGCGATCAAGCCTTGGTTATTGAGTTCCAGGATGTTAGTTCAATCAGCACCACTGGTTAGTACAGCAGCATGAGCACTAATTCACTCCAGTTGCACTGTTGTCAGGTTAAAAGGATGAGATATATGCCCTTGGTGTTAATACTCTGCAAACCAGGTGCCAGACAACAGAAGCATGCAGAAAGTAGTTCTCCTCTCCCTTTTTTCCATCGGAAGGTCATATTTTCACAGCAAGGAGGTGGCAGCTGCAACCATCAACATCCCTCCTGCGCATTCCGCCCTTAATTAATGCAAATTCCACTCTGCTAATTTACAAGCACCCTTTGAATATTCATTACAGAGGGTGCAGACTGCACATTTCCTGTGTGACTTGCCCTTCCACTGGGAAGAGGGTCCTGAAAGCACAGCAGCTGACCAGAAGCCAACCCCAGCGAGACCAGGATGTGACCGACGGGGCGAAACGGAAAGACGCGGAGTTCGGATTTAATCCGAGTTCACTGACACTCCCTTCTGTTGCCGAGCAGGCGGTGACCTTGCAAGACTGCGAGTCAGGACCGTCCTTCTGGAAGTGCCTCGGCAAAGCCCTTCAGAAGAGGGTGTTCTAGAGCAGAAGTGTAACCTAAATCACTTTCTGACAGCAGGGGGCATAGTGGCTAAGGAAGAAGACTCGAGAAACATTTTTGCTTGCTGCCCCAATTTTTGAAAGGTGACCATATTTTCGAAGTCAATTTGGACAAACGTCTTGCCAAATACACACGGCAGAGGCTGGTCTCGTTGCCCACACAGCACACAAAGCAGTGCCTCGCTGGGGTGTGACCCCCGAACGTTAGCGCAGTTAGTAAAGGTGTTAGTCAGTTAATTCATCACTCACTGACACCAAGGGAACTGTGGTTAGTGTGTTTTAAGGAATTTATACACAATGGAGCATGTTACACCTAAAGACAATTCTGTGACAGGAAAATGGCGAAAGTGACTCGGATACAGATGTGTACACATACAGACGAGTGAATCACGTCAGCTTAAAAGTGCCAGTTGCACACAGACAAACAGGCTGATGTCTCTTTATGCTTGCACAGACACACAGGAGAGAAGAGGAGTAAGCACACACACACACACACACACACACACACACACATACTTGCTGAAAAGAGCAGCGATGTTACAAACAGCACAGGAAGTCTCTGCTTGCCAGGTTTTGTTTCAGCCGGTTAATCTTTGTTAGTATCCATTAGTGCAGTTAATAAACCCCCCAGCGGCTGATGTTTCCAGGGCAACGGGAGGAGTTCTTGCATGCAGCCCATACCACAAGACAGGAAGCTGAGAGGAAGGATCCGAGGCCGATCGAGATTAAACAGCCAGTCGACGCACTGAGATTATCTACCAGATAGAATGGAGAGGCATTAGTGCGTGGAAAGACAGAGAATCATGACAGCCTTGTTAGGGGTTTAGACACTGAAACAGCCAGTGGAGAAGCATTTTCAGCAGGTTTTGGTGACAAAGGACATCACAGCTGTATGTTAGTGTGCAATGTTAGTATTCCAGTGACACGTGATACTAGCAGAAAGCTCAACGTGTTAGATTTCACATCACCAAGCGTTAATTAATAAACGAAGGGTTAATCAGTCTCCAGGAACAAATGAGACGCAGGTGAGCCTACTGGACAAGCAGCCTTCGGACCCCTTTAAGGGGAACGCTGGTAACACCCATGTGGGGCAGGCATTTCCCTCATGCACCAACAGCGAAGTCAACCAGCATCTCCTCAAGCCAGCCCTCAGGAGACGGGGGCCCCCGACAGCCTCTCACAAGCACGAAAGTTGGCCTCACCATTCCTGTGGACTCCGCTCCACCCTCCCGTCCCTCCCCACCACAGACAAGCAGGGGTTAAACAAACAGCCCCCGTCAGCTTCTTTAAAAACCCGTCGGCATGGTAACACCAGCTCGCCTCTCCACTTTCCCCTGACGCCGCTCCTCCTCGCATCTTGGCGCCGGGGCATCCTGACGGCGCACGGCTCTGCCGCGTGAGCCGGCAACGGCCGTCTCTGCGAACTCCCCTCTCTCTGCGCTGTCGAACCCGGGATCCAAGATCCACCCCTTCGAAGTCGCCCTGACAAACTCAACAAGCTCCTCTGTCACTACAGCCACCAGGCACCGTTCGAGTTTCTCACTGTGGAGATGCCAACAGTCCACTGACACATCGAGAACTCTGCGGTGACAGTGATTTGTATAAACTGACAGAAAGTTATCTGTGCTACAGACTGATTTTCAGTGTTTGCTCCCCTCTGTGTCTGTGTCACATGATGAGGGGGGGAAATCGTCTTTTGCTCTCCCTCCACCCTGCTTCCCCGATCACACGCTCCCATCTGCCTCTCCCTTCTGTAGACCACCTTCATTTACACGTCAATTCTCTGCCACGTGTACCTAACACTTTTTGTTTGCAACACGTAATTTTGAAGAACGTCCATGTTTTCCAAGTCATTTTGGACAAACGTCTTCACAAACACCCAGGTACCTGCCAAGCATGAGTGGGATGCAAAAAAATGCAAGCAGAGTTGGGGAAGGGGGGGGTGGTTCTGCGGCTGTTCAGGTCTTTGTCTTCAGGGAGGTGGAAGAGGAGGAGGTGCTGGCAAGCTTCTTCATCCTCATCTGGCAGGCTTGGTCTTGTTCTCCTCCGTCTCCCCCACCCCAGCTCCACCTCCTCTCCTCTTTTCAGTAACCGATCTCCTCATTCCAGGTGCACCTCCCAACCTGTGCAAGCAAGGATCGATGTGTAAAGGAACAGGTGGGTAAAGAATGAAGGTGGGTCACTCGCATAAATTCAGGAAAGGCACTCGCAAGTCAAGACCGTCTTGCTGCAAATGACTGAAGCAGCATATCTTTGGTTTATCTGTCCAGCTACAGATGGTTGCTAATGGTTTCAGAATCTCAGGGCAGCCCACACAGGCGATTCGATCCAGCACCATCCCAAGAGAGGTAGTTTTAAGGCGTGATTTTTTTTTTTTTTTTTTTTTACTGCGAGGAGAGACGTGATGCTGCTATCCTGGAGATGAGACGCTCATGGATGGAGCGGGGTGATCCGAACGGCCCTCACTGCCACCAACCAGGAACGGCCTCAACTAAAACTCCAGCTCCCAAGGAAGCACCCCCCCCCCAAGCCTGCACCATCACCAGGCTGGACTGACCCAAAAAATGCCATTTTTTTTAGGTCGATTCAGCAAATCCAACATCACGTTTACCCGAGTGTGAAAGCAGATTAGCCCAATCTGACTAATCTTTCACGACAGCTCCGGCTGCAGGTTCAGCTAGGCAAAAGGGGGTGCCATTATCCTATGTGAAAGCTGATTGGTTAAAGTCCTTGGGGGCGGGGTCACTATCTTTTTTCGGACTCCAATGACAGTACCATGGTCAGAGAGCACCAGCTCGTTCTCTGACGGATTTAGCAGAAAAATTCCAAGATTGTATAAAGTATATCGCAGCCATTTTCTGGGCTACTTTTTTTTTTATAACCTAAGGAAAGCTGGAAACGAAGATAGCCACAAGCGAAAAGTAGTCACTGAATAGGAATCAGCGGTATGCTGTTCATTTTGAGTTCCCCACCTCGACAGGACCCAATTTTGGTAACAGGAACAGATGAAGATGCAGGCAGTCCCAGCGAACCGGGCCCAGGGCTCTGAGCTCTCCATCCCCCGTCCGGCAGGCCCCAGGGACGCTCCCCTGGAGCGGGACAGAGGAGAGGAGAGCAGCAGAAAGTGGAACACGACCCGGTGCGTCTCCCACCCGCCCCCCACGCAGTCAGCCAGCCCACTTTGTACAATAGCTCGGACCATACCAAACCCAAAGCTGAGCTTGGTTTGAGGGGGTGTCTAATGAAGTGAGTTGGCCCATGACCCCATTCATAGACCACAGAATCACATGGTGTTCCTCTCCCATCTCTGTCTAGCACTTCAAAACCTCAGGTCCGTTCTCGTTTCACAATTGGCAGTGTTGCACAGACCCTGATCCTGAGAGCACGTCTTCAGCCTGTCAGTTATTCCCAACGTCTTAGCCTGTATTCCTCCCTGCCTTTAACCACCATAAATCCCTTTGCGCAGTTCTGTTCACTGCCCCTGCCCACGACACCCTGCCCACTTCCCCTCTCTCAGTGCAGCCATTTTGCCTTCATCAACCTTTGCGGTGTCTCTGACTTCTAGCACCTGATTGAAACAATAAGTTTGTAGTCAAAGTTCTGGAAATGGGAGGGTACTGTACCTTAGCCGCTGGGCTGTATGTGGGGCAGCGCTGACCCGTCATGGCCGCTCTTTGTTCCCCATCACTGCGGGGATTTCAATATATGCTCTGCTGACCTGCCGTCCTAGCCGGGGCATCTGAAAAAAATGGCTTTTTGCCGCAGGCAGTGTAGCTGTTAGGCAGAGTCCATCATGACTTTGGGGGGGGGGGGGGGGGGGTGACGCAGAGGCGTGGGATGACAGTGGAGCCAGGTGAGAAGCCTTTAATTTGGTCATTCATCCAGAAGAAAGGGAGAACACAAGAGAAAACGCCGGTCATCATTAAGCAGTCTGTGTACTGCTGTTCTCAGTGATTACCCTGATGGAGTGGCAGCTTCCTATCAGTTAGCCAACTAAACTCCAACCTGGTGGCCTATTACCAACATTTCCCGATGCAACAATACCAGTTTGTATTGCAGCTAGGGGAAGCCGTACGTAATCGTACCTGTGCGGGCGGGATTTTAATGGGAAGATCAGTTAATAGTAATGTGGATCACAGCACTCGCTTCTCTCCTGTGCCCTCTCACGCAGGGTTAAATCGAACAGGTATATTCACAGGGACACGAAAATCCATTTTTTCTCAAACAGTCGTCTGGTCTCCATAGAATGAGAAACTGACTCCTGGTAGTGAAAAAAACGATGTATATTAATGAAAAAGAAATGCGTTCGGGCATCAAATCTCTTCTGAATTATTTATCGTCCTGCGGAAAAATGCTGCGGGCGCAGCTGCCGCCCCCCCACTCCATTCGGTGCCTCATCGGTCCCATTTAAGATCTATTCTTTAATAAAGGCTCCCCTATATTACTGCTTGTGTAAATCCGCGTCTCATAAGCACACTGCATCGGTGCAGCTCTCCCCAGAGACGTTATCGAGCGAGAACATGCATAAAACAGCTGGAAATTAACACTATAGTCTTTAACACAGTCAACAACACCGGCCGTTTAGGAGACTGCAAACGATCGCCTACCGTTGTTTTCTGTCCCTTCGGTTACGAAAAGACATTTATGTGAATAATGCGGCTGCAGCGCGGAAAGAGTCGGTAACGTAACGTGCGCCACCACTGTGCGACTTTACCTTCAGTAACAGCCTGTGCTTCCTCCAGACGTCGGTAGTCATCGTCCTAGCATGGAATTAATCCGTATTAATTTGCCCTTTTCGTTTGGTTCAGAATCAAAACCACACCCCTGCAACTATGCAGTACACACACTTTTAAATTTTGTTAATTTGTTTAATTATTTTAAAGAACACTGTGTTAATATTTGCAGTACTAAAATCACACTTTGACATTCACACATATATAGTCCATATACAGCCATCTCTATATATGACTTGCTTTAAAAACAATAACGCCGTTATAACATTTGTTTGTAAGAAAATATAGACCAGGAAGTATGTAAAAATCGCATATGATCGATCCATTTTTTGTTAAATCTGCCTACCTTTGCAGTCCTTTCGTCGCAGATGTTGAAGTGCTGTAGTAAACGATGCATTTTGTTTATTTCACCGTCGGTGATGGAAAGCCGGCTGGGTGATTCTGCGTCTGATCAGCTTTGCGATGGACCGAGGAACAATATTAGAGATAAACCCCTCCCACCGCATCCTTGCAAGTCTTCTGAATGACGGCACCGTATTGGATCATGACCTTTTCATCTCCGCAGTCGAGATGAAATTCAGCCCATAATGGAAATTAAAGTTGTTACAGATTCATAGTCTAGACTAAAATTGCTTTCGGTTGAATATTCATTCACTTCAGGCAATGTAAGTGGAATAACCCACAAATATCACACGATCTACATTTCTCCGTGGGTTTTTCGCCCTAGTTCTCGGTAATATATTCAGTGCCTTCTCAAATAGCGTTGCCCCCACCCCTGGAAAGCTCCTCTCACAACAACCTTTGGCAAGGATAAACTTTCAGAGTACTTTACTGGGTCAAAGAGCTATAAACAAGACTCTGTTGGGTTATCGACAAAAAAAACTGAGATGTGATGCTGCCAGCAGCGATGTGTTATTTGCCTTTGTCTGTAGTGGGGCAAGATAATGACGACGCCTTCAGCGGCCATCTGCTATCCCAGGATACGGAAGGCAAACATCTGCGGCACTGGTGAATAATAAGTCTTTGCAAGTCTGTACCACAGCACCAAAGCAAAGCATCACTTGCCGTCTCAGATCAGCTTAAGGGTGCCTATAGAAAAACCCATTCTGCATATCAATTTGTACGTTTCAGTTTTCAAATAAATTTGCTGTGTATTCTTAGGTCAGAATCGCCTTAAATATTTCTATTTCGTTCAGTCAAGTAAAATACAAATTTCTCCTGTTCCTGATTTATTCTTCTCACGCATCGAAACAGATATGGACTACTGCGTTAAAGAAAGCGTACATTATTTCCGCTGCACGGATGGCTTGTTTGCTCTATCATCAGACCACAGTAATTAATTGAAATGAGAAAACTAGGGCAGTACAAAATATATCATATCATTAGAGCTTACTCGCGAGTCTCAGTCGCGTGCTGATGGGGATTTCGCTTCTCGCGACAGGCAAGGTGCTGATATTGCGTGTCTCTGGCGCGTCTACCTGCTTCGATTACGGTGCTGGCTGGTCTCAGCGCCCAAGACAGGTGCCATCCTCCTGATCTGGAAAACTCCAGTGGTATTTCAACTGGCTAATGATGGGATTTTGAACCGCTTAAGTGGGCTCTGTCACTCGCCAACAGATCAGCTTGTTCGGTAGTCGAAAAAATAAGGACTTCCACAACGTACGTACTGGCAGATGCACAGGGGGTATGAGGCGCGGATTACCTATATATTTTTAGGATTAGGTAGGACTGCTGCATGGCACTCGGGAGTACGATTCATTACATCTTTAATTTCAGTAATTTCCTATAACTAACACCCACAGCTCAGTCGCAGAATCTTAGCCAGTGTCTCCCGGGCTCTGATAAAGCACACGTTGGATTCGCTCTCTGGCCGACAGACGGGAACATCCACTTTATTTGTATCTTTCATATGACATGGTCCCCAATTACCACTTCTCTCCCTGTCAATTAACATTGCGTCAACCACGTGTCCCGTAGTCATTCATCTGCCTGCCATTCTTTGCATGAAACGTTTGGTCTGGAAGGCCATTCTCTTCCTTGGATAATTGTAAAGGTTGGTTACCATGGCCACCATTGGAAGAATGTATTTTTCAACTCTTATGCCCTCACATCATCACTTCCAGCTCCTTGGGTTTATGGAATATTCACCACCGTCAGCCTGATAATACATAAAATCACATAAAAGTGATTTTTTCCCCCCCCCCCTTCTCAGCTCCTTAGTAAACAACCCACGTTGATGGTATCTTGCATTAGATTGTTTGTTGTGTGTGTGTTTGTGTGTGTGTGTGTGTGGATTATATTACATTGTGGGGACCAAATGCCCCCCACAATGTAATAAAAACCAGTTGGTTACTTATATTTAACTTATGGTTAAGGTTAAGGTTAGGGTTGGGTAGAGTTTAAGGTAGAGTCCCCACAAAGATATAATTACAAACGTGTGTGTGTGTGTGTTGGAGGGGGGGGGGGGGGTTAGATGGAAGGCAATTGATTTCCTCCCACCATCCAGTAAATGTTTATTTTCAACAGCTTAATTGCCTTGGTGTTTAAGACTCTGCAAACGCAACATTAGGTGGGATCCACAGATGAATCAGAGAACACTTACAAATAACAGCATCGTCACGGATTTTCATATCTGTCACCAAAAGCGACTCTAAGCTTTTCTCCCAGAGGGCAGAAGGTGAGAGAGCCTAATCAGTTATTCATCCGGATAAATACATTTATTAAGAAATGTAAATACATTCACAATAAATTATCGTTACAAATTGATATGACTAAGCCATATTTTCAAATAAATCTTTATAATATCATTTCAATTGAACTAATATAATATTAACCAGTGGGGATAGTAATTGCACACCTGGTTTGTCACTGTAACATGAGAAATTCAACTGAATCTAGTTTTCCTTAATAACAAACAGTTTGGAACCACTAGATAGCACAGCATTTATTTAACGATTAACGTCAAGATTGCCGAAACATCAAAACGAAGAATCGAATAAATGTAAATATTTTCAAAATAATTCCTATTTATTGTTATTTCTGTTTTTTACATAGAAAAACTGGTCTCCCGCGATAATTTCTTCCTTGAAATTATGATTTAATTAACTGACTAGCAACTTAAGCAGCTCGAAAAACCACTTATATACACACCGATCGGCCATAACATTAAAACCACTGACAGGTGTAGCGAATAACATTGATTATCTTGTTACAATGGCACCTGTCAAAGGTGCCATTATATATTAGGCAAAGGAAAAGTCAGTTCTTGAAGTTGATGTGTTGGAAGCAGAAAAAATGGGCAGGCATTAGGATCTGAGCGACTTTGACAAGGGCCAAATTGTGATGGCTAAACGACTTGGTAAAAGCATTTACAAAACAGCAGGACTTGTGAGGTTGGTACCCACCAAAGGTGGCCCAAGGAAGGACAACTGATGAACCAGCAACAGGGTCATGGGCACCCAAGGCTCACTGATGCACATGGGGAGCAAAGGCTAACCCATCTGGTCTGATCCCATAGGAGAGCTACTGTAGAGCTAATTGTAGAAAAAGTCAATGGTGGGTATGATGGTGTGTATGGGGCTGTGTAGCTGCAAACCAGTGTCCAGGCCCCTGTTGACCCATATCCACACCTGAAAGCACCTACAATGGGCACATGAGCATCAGAACTGGACCATAGAGCAAAGGAAGAAGGTGACCTGGTTTGATGAGTCACATTTTTGGTTATATCGTTTGGAGGACCAGGTGTGTGTATATCATTTACCTGGGGAAGAGACGGCACCAAGTACAAGCCAGTGGAGGCAGTGTGATGCTCTGGGCAATGTTCTGCTGGGAAACCTTGGGTTCTGGCATTCATGTGGATGTTACTTTCATACAATACATGAACAAAAGTATTGTGACACATGGCCATTGCACTCACAGGAATTTTTATGACATCCCATTCTAAATTCATAGGCATCAATATGAATTTTGTCACCCCTTTGCAGCTGTAAAAGCTGTCACTCTTCTGGGAAGGCTTTCCAGTGGATGTTGGAATGTGTCTGTGGGAATTTTTGCCCACTCATCCAGAAGAGAATTTGTGAGGCACTGATGCGTAAGTCTGACTCACAATCTTAGCTCTAGTTCATCCTAAAGGGATTCGATGGGGTTGAGATCAGGGCTCTGTTCAGGCCAGTCAAATTCTTCCACACCAAACTCACCCAACCATGTCTTTATCAATCTTCCTTTGTGCACTGGTGCACAGTCATGTTGGAACAGAAGCCTTCCCCAAACTGTTCCCACGAATCTGGAAACATGGAATTGTCCAAAATGACATGATATGCTGCAGCATTAAGAGTTCCTTTCACTGGAACTAAGAACCAAGCCCAACCCCTGAAAAACAACCTCACACCATAATCCCCCCTCACCAAACTTTACACTTGGCACAATGCAGTCAGGCAGGTAACATTCTCCTGGTAACCACCAAACCCAGACTCGTCCATCAGACTGCCAGACAGAAAAGTGTGATTTGTCACTTTATAGAACATGTTTCTACTGCTCAACAGTCCAGTGGCAGTGTGCTTTACTCCCATGGTTCTTAACCTTTTCAGCATTAAAGCCCACCTATTTGTCACTGCATGTTGGCAAGGCCCATTGGGCCACGATAGATAGTATTTAATAACTAAGTAGCAATATTCATGTTTCAGAAAATGTTTTTTTTTTTTGGCACAGAAACAAAATTCACAGTCATAAGGAGAAACTAACACATGGGGGACTATTCAGATAATCCACATGAAAAATAAAAGATTAGTTTTATCTATAACTCAAAAGCTTTAAAAAAATTCTGAGTGAGTCTTCAGCAACCATTGGTGTTCATCTCCTTTCCTGCATTGGGAACAACCCTGCAAACGCATATTTAAAAATCAAGCCACAAGGTGGCCCTTTCAGACCAGTGGCCTCTCCCCATTTTAGATTCATGGCCCATGTGATGCTGTTTGTGGCCCATCAGTGGGCTGTGGCCTAGTGGCTGAGAAACCCTGCTCTGCGACTTTCCCGGTGACACTGCAAAAAATTATTCAGGAATGGTTTGAGGACCATGAAAGAGTTTAAGATGATGACTTGGCCTCCAGATTCCCCAGATGTCAATCCAATCGACCATCTGTTGGATGTTCTGGGCAAATAAGTCTGATCCATGGAGGCTCCACCTCACAGGACTTCTGGACAGGACACCATCAGAGGTCATGTGGAGTCCATGCTTCGATAGGTCAGAGCTGTTATGGCAGCACAAGGGGGATGTACACAATATTTCCGCAGGTGGTTTTAATGTTATGGCTATTGGTATATTAATTCGGTGCAATCAAAAATACAATCATGTAAAACTGGGAAGTCTCTATCAAGTGGCAACATTGGTACTTACTATTTTTTACCATTTCTCATAAATTTCACAGTACCTTTTCACACCTGTAGATACTCAGTCTACTGAATCTCCAAGACCACTCAAAATCATAACGTTCATTCGCTAAGTACCATGCAGGTAGTCTTTTTCTTCTTCTTCCTCTTCTTCTTCTTCTTCTTCTTCTTCTTATTATTATTATTATTATTATTATTATTATTATTATTATTATTATCGCATATGCCTAATTATTACGTGATCTGACAGTTTAGTAGTTTAGCTAAACAAAAACCCTAGTGTAAAAGCAGGGATAATTATAGACACAGTGTATTGCATCATGATTTTATTTACGGAAATAACGATGTACGTGGTATTCCAGTCTGTGCCGTCTTGTTTACAGGCTTTCAACTAGACACAATATTCAAGAAACCACGGACTCGGGTTTAAGGGACGCGGTGTTTCGGATTCTATCGGCAGCTCCTCGGCTCTTTAACGATCCGGGGCTGGATGGGACCGCGCATGCGCAGAGAGCAAATCCCAGTTTCCCCCAACATGGCGGCGAGGGGCCATGTGCAAGACCCGAACGACAGGAGGCTCAGGCCCATTTACGGTAACGGTCCGCCGCCGGCAGCGAGGTAGAGGAATTGTGGAAGGGTTTATGCGCTTCAGTGGCAAGGAAGCTTTTAAAATAGCGGGCGCTGAAAGCAGGAGAAGATAATGCAGGGAAGGGCGCAGGGGGGGCGGGCCTCTGGCATCAGCCTCGGACTCAGCCGGTTGGCGTTGCCGGGTGACAGCGCGCCTTCGCTGGGATTGCGGGATGGTGGTGCAGGCGGTCCGGTGATCCGGTGATCCGGCCGGCGGGCAGGTGGATTTGCCCCCCTCTGTTCAGAAGGAGGACAAGTATAATCACAGGGGGATGCCGTGCTGCTGCAGCTGCAGATCGGGGAGCTCACGCACCTGCTGACCCCCCTGCGGATCTTAATGCCTCATCTTATCCAGTAAGAGCATCGGCGCTGTAGCGGCTCGTCACGGTGCTCGGACACGGTTAGTGACGCGGCGGGGTGACACACTCCGAGTGGGTAATCAATTAACAAGGACCGGCAAGGCCAGTGGTACTGTGCCCCCCACCGCTATCGGCCCACTGGAGGTGCCGGACCTCGGCTTCCTCGGCGCTGCTGGAAAACAGCCCCGTGCTCGGATCTCTCCGGCCGTTCGCTGGAGCTCCTCGCTTCCTCTTTAATAACATACTCTCCGTTTTCCACCGGAATTGTGCATTAAACACTGTTTGTGTTTTCCTTTCTATAACTTTTATTTCATTGCAGCAAAAGCAGCCCCTCAGCCAAGCCGTTTGTCGTCCGCGGCTGTCTGATGTGATAAAACGTGACTTATCTCTTTATTATAACGATCCGCTGCGTCCCTTTGCTGGCTCCTACACGTGTCACCTTCTTTGAGCTTATCAGCAGCCTGTCACTCTAAATATGTATTTATGGCGCAGAGCCGAACGTCTTAACCCAGGCTGACACGTCCGTCCTTGTGTATTTAGATGAACTCTCAAGTACTGGAGGGTTTCCTGTTAAATAGTAGGGTCGCGAGCTACCCCTGATCCAGTGTCTGGTGTCATTTATTGAGCTGCGACTTGTAGCGTCATTTAAAGTGGCAGTAGGATGAGGAGCATTAGCTGCATGGGGAGCTGCCTTCCTCTCAGGTGCCAGCTGTCTTGTGTCCTTATGGAGCACTCATCCATTTGCAAATTTTGTCGAAGTGTGTTAATTTTCTTGTATGGTGTCACAACCTGCTTGATGTCATATGTGTGCTGCACAGTGATGCAGTAGCATTGTTGTCAGGGTTATGTCTGTGTTCCTCCTGCAGTTTTGTAGATTCAGAATGCCAGCGGGCTGAGGTAGTCTGGCACAGTTAAATTTGGAAGCCAGCTGTCGCCAGGGATGACCTTCGCCCTTCTTCTGCTCTTAGTTGCTCTGAAATCTTGACAGCAGATGTGGTTTTCAAAGGTGCAATAATGGGTGTTAGGGTCAGACCCCCTCACCAGTGCTGGGGGGCATGTTCTGGTGCTGGAGTGCACTGCGTTTTGCCGACACTGCCTGGAGTGCACTGCGTTTTGCCGACACTGCCTGGAGTGCACTGCGTTTTGCCGAACACTGCCTCTGTCTGCTTTCTCACACCCCCACTCAGAGCGTTTTCACATTTTGATTCTTCCACTGGTGCTGAAGATGAAGTCTCATTGCGAGTACTTGCCCCAGAGTGGGGATTAGGGTCATGGTAGGGCTTTGCTAGCTGAGAGCCACAGTTCTGTGCTGTGAAATTCGTGCAGGATGAGAGAAAAGTTTTGTGGGCAGTGGTGACTTAATGGTTAGGGAACCTCACTTGTAATTTAAAGATTTCTGGTTCGAATCCCTGACCAGTGAGGCACCACTGTGATACCCTGAGCACGATACTGCTCCCCGGGCGCTGAATTAGCTGCCCACTGGTATGTCATGAAAGTCACATATGGGTTAGATGCAGAGGACACATTTCATTGTTGTGCACTGTGTGCTGTGGTGTGTCAGCAATGACCACTGATCACCAAATTCTAAATTATAAAAGTAGCTTTTAAATATGAGTGGCTAAATGTTATTGAGATGTTTTAAGGTATGCACAACATGACTTTGTAACATTCGGTAACCCATAAGTAGCTCAGTGCTTCGATTGTGTTAATGCTGCTCATCAGTTGTTTGTACGCACGATCGCCCGTCTGCCTACTGTGTCGTTTGTGATGTCACTTCCTGTTGGAGACTTGGTGTTAGGGAATGTCGCTTCCCTGCAGAAGGCATGCTTTGTTTCGGTTCTGTAGGTGACCTTTGAGGCAGTTGATATGTTCTTCCCTAAACGGATGCGTCCGACGATCAGGGTTGCTAATGTAAGGCTGGTTCTCCCCCCCC
>JAODLC010000123.1:22917231-22929329 GCA_026781145.1 Hippopotamyrus pictus | reverse complement strand
TGGGTAGCTCGAACGGGAGATTGTCGGACGTGATGTCACTCAACTCGGAATTTCCGAGTTCCGAGAGAAAAACGAACTCACCATTAAACTTGGCCTTGAAGAGTTAGTTGCCTTTGGCTCTGTGGCTATCCATCGATTGCCTGGTCGGACTGGTGGTGGGTCAGAGCCTATCCTGAGAGGAAGGGGTCCACAGGTTCTGTCACAGGATGGTTCTCGACCTACACACAGACCTGCACTCATTTAGAGACATCGGTCCACCTCCACTGCATGTCTTTGGATGGTGAGAGGTAGCTGGAGGAAAGCCACAAAAGTGGGGGGGGGGGCATGCACAGACCTAGGGTTCAAACCCTCAGTGTGTCATCCAGAATTTTACTTCATTTCGGTAAAATGGCTATATACCATGGTTAAAGCAGTAAAATGCCTGGCCCTCACTAAAGATTGAAACAGGAACTGAGCTGAATGAGGATCAATGAAATTACAGCGTTCAATTTAAATCCCCTCTTTGTTCTTCGTGGAATGTTTAAATCAGCAGAAGATCCCTGCTTTATTTATTAAGTTTGTGTCCCTGTGGTATCACCAACCCAGCAAAGGCCCACCCTCTGTGGTATCACCGGCCCTCTGTGTGCCACGCTTTTAGCCTTTTTTTAGATACAGTATTTATTGCTGACTTTAGATAAAATGCAGGCACCTTCCTGTTAGTAAGGCAGCCATATAAACTTCACAGCGGTTTATGAGACGTGGTGTCCGAGGCACAAATTGTTCTTGTGTTTGTGTTTTCCCCCGCAGTTTTCATAAAAAACATGACCATTAGTACCAGGACGCGAGCCAACCCTCGAAGCGTTGTGCGAGTGGCAATATTTTTGCCCGAGGGGGGAAATGGAGACTACTGTCAAGATTTTTCAAAATCGTCACTGGCTCCTTTATTGCTGGTAGGAATGAAGACACTTTGTGCCAGAATTAAGGGCACAGTGCAGTGCACTTTAAATGAATTTGGGTCAGAGTTGCCTCGATACGGTGTGACCTCCCGGGAGCCTGCTTTAATGTGCTTTCCAGTCGTGTAAGTCGATTCAGCCTCTGCCCTGCTTTTCCGAGCCGCGTGCATGACCCGGTCAGCCCCTTGCTCTCTGCCTGCAGTCCTCCGGTCTCTTACAATGTCGGCGGTCTCTCTGTCCGCGGTCCTGCCATACATGTAAAGTGTAGCGACTTGGGTGCGGTTCCACGTTTTAAGGGACCCCAGGCATAGCTTTCCTTGGGACGTTCCTGCACGATCGTCTCACGCCCTCCATGACGCAGGTAGTTCTGGGACCCTGTGTGGCCCCCAGGTACGGGGGAGGAAGGCCGGTCGTCTCAGGAGATTGACTGACCTGAGATGGCAGGACCTTCATGTGGAGGTGGGTGACCATGAGGATTTGGGGAGGTGGTCCAGGTTAAGTAGCTTTGCCTTGTGCTACTCAATAGCTGGTTAGTGTGGACAATTTGTGCTTTTTTTTGTTGGGGTCTAGGCAGCGGTTTTATTTCCTTTTTTGACACATCCCAATTACTTACTGTAGGATGCTCATTTCATTGCCTGTATGTACTGCTGTTTGCTGTGCTGTTGCGCATTTGTAAAATAAACTTTGATTTGATTTGATAGCTATAATATGTTCCCGAGACCCAAGTCTATCAGGTACTGGGCGCCTCCGGATTCCTACCTTAAGGCATTTACGACTCGTGGTTGAAATGATCCGTAAGTGTTTTTCCCGCCCACGACGGCAGAATTCGCGCTGGGGTTCCTCTCATGGGCCTGGTTTCAAAGTGTGGATCCCCAAGGCTGTCGGGATGAGCGGATCATCACCGCGCAGTACGTCACGGTACTCGGCAGAAGCATTTGGTCTCTTTATAGCAGCATTAAAAAGGGCGCTTTAAGTATCCATGGCAACGCTGTTGTGATTCTTAACGATAAATATTATGTTTCCATTGGGTAATGTTTGTTTTGAGTCTGACTGATTTTGGAAGCTGTTTCAACAGATTTTTTTTTAGTTAATGTGGTTAGATTGTGATATTGTGTACTGCGTGCGTGCATGTACACACAGAGATTTAAGTTCCTTCTTCAAAGAGAGGTACGGGTGCCCCCCCCAGGACTGAGACCTGCAGCCTTTGTGAACCTGCTGGGTGATTTTAAAGTCAATCAGACTGTGTGGATTATAGCCAGACTGCTGATGTGGGGCGGTACCTGACGATCTGAGTAATGGTCCTCCCACAGACCTGAGTAGCTGCTCCTCCTGTTGAGTGCAGACAGATTAACTGATGGCTGAGGTATTATTTACTTTTCTCTGATATCTGCAGATGTGTGAGCTGGCAAAGGATGGACTGATTTTAAATGACTATAGTGGCTCGTGTAAAAACATTACTGATGGAGAGAAAAAAAATCAACAGTTTCTGCTGTCTGCTGCATAACAGAATTGGTGTCGTTTTGTGGAAAATGTTCATTTTTATAGCTGTTTATTAAGAGGTCAAAGGACAAGCTTGTACTTGGAGAGCATTAGATATAATGTGTGTGTCAGTGCTGTATCCTAAACACTGCATCCTCTCATCAAATAACAACCCTATAGAACAGCTGTGTGTCACTGAGTGCCCTGCAGTGTACTGGCTTCCCATCCAGGCATTCACCCCGACCTTCACCTGATTCCCGTCAGGCTGCGTGTGGGGCTCGTCTTGACTAGTCGCCATTTAACCATGATTCTGAGTGATTTTTTGCATGTAAATTTGGTCCATGGATCTCACATGAGCAGTATGCTAGACTATGTCAAACGCGGGAATCCAGGAAATGGTGGGGTTAAAATGGCCCCAAGAACCTGCCTGTTCTTCATCTCTCTAGTGTTTGTCATTTTTAATAAGTGGGCATCTCCATTGCTGGAGCAGATGAGCCCAGTGCGTCCTGCTCTTCGAAGCCCGGACCATTAGCCCTGCGTCGTTTCCCCGTGCACACGGAGCCCTTTCTTGGAGAGTACATCCACAGATTTGTACAAACAAATGTCACTGTCGGCACGCCGCTCCTCCCGTTTCCCGAAGGCGGCGTGTCCCTCTGTCAGCAGTTATATCTCTGTCGCCATCTCTTTCCAAACATCGGGAGCCGCGTGCCGTTAGGAGAAATGCAATTACTGCTGGCAAGCAAAGAGGTGGATCTCTTACTTCCGGACGAGGACATAACCAGCCGACTGCGGAAACTGATCCAGTGGCACCTTGTTTTTTTCCAGTATCTAATCAATTAGCGAAGAGAGGGTGGGCCCAGTAATCCGAAGCGGTGCTGCTGGACCGGGCAGTTCCTCACCTTTGATTGCGCTATTATAGCTAACAAGCCAGATAACTGGGACTGCATGCAGACCTAGACTTGCTGATTGCAATAATGGACCATATTTCTGAAGTCTCAGTCCATGTCTTTCCTGTTGTTTTATCCTTAGTCCGTAGTACACCTTCTGGACCCCCCCCCACTCCCCACTTGTATATGTACGCGCCCAGCACCTCATGTACGCGCCCAGCTCCTCAGTGACCTTGCCTGTTGTCGTGTTCAAGCGTCTGAGGTGAAACATCACTCAGCCTTAGCTTCGGTGCCGTTTCTGAGTTGCAGATCTACTCCGCAGAAAGTGCTGCTGTCATTTTGGGCCCTACGCTACGTAAAGCAAGTGAACCAGAACCAGCCGTACGCTTTCCGGTAAAATGGTAGCCATAGCTCTGCCCAGCTTTCCTGTTTGCTCGAGCGTAGACGTGAAGCGCCGAGTGACGTAGTAGCGTTAGGTTTCTAAGGTTTGGTTTGAATGGCCGAGGAGCTCTTTGCCCTTAAATCCCCCGTAATTCAAACATGAGAGCACTTTGTGTTGGGGCAGTTCAAGTTGGTCAGTTCCGGCGCCTCTTCAGTCTCATGGTCATGGTTGACTATTCTGCATCTCGGCTGTTCTTCCTCTTCTCCCTTGTTCTCCTCCCTCTCTTGAGGAGCTTGCGGAGTGTAAGCTAAAGGCAGATAGCATGGTAGCCGGTTTGCGCCATCATGCTCGGCATCTTCGATGGGGCCCGTGGATGTCTTTACACTCGATAGCGCACGGCACCTGTTAGCTGCCCAGACTCGACCGCTCAGAAGCGCTAACAGTGTTGTAGTCTGCAGCCCGCCAGCGGTGTATTGGGGCGTCACCAGGCAACCGCAGAATGACTCTGCAAATGAATGCTGATGTTCAGCGAGCATTGATGGGACCCTGCTAGTGCAATTTTTCCATTTTTATGTAAAAATGGAAAATTTTCCTGTTTAGTGCTTTTATTTTCATGTTTGACAAGCCAATTCATTAGACTATAAGGGGGGACACTTGAAATCCCTAAGCAAAATTCTCATTCAGGTCCTATCAGATAAGTATCAGTGTATATCGATAGATGTGTTTGTAACCATAATGGTATCGCATCCACTGTCACCTGCAGTCTCGTCTCGTCTCTCGCTCTTTCTCAGTGTCCCCTTTGGTTGATCAGAGAGTGATCACATCTCATTCTTCTCCCCTTCCCGCACACCTAGTTCAGCTAATTAAGGGCCGGATGATTAGTTAATTAGCTTGATGAGTAGGTCATTGTGTACTTCAGAACATCTGTCCTTCAGTCCTTATTCTGCTGGGCAGTCGCCCTTCACTTTGAAGAATAAAACAAAAAACTGATACTGTTGTTTTTTGTTTGATGCAATTTGATCCCCAAGCAACTATCAAATTTTCTCATATATACTGTTTTATGTGTTTATGCAGCTGAATCAGCCTGTCAGCTAAAGCAGTTCAGACTCTCTTGGAGCTTAAACCAAGATCTCCAGGTCACACACAAACATCCCAAACTATTAAACTTTTATATAAAAGTGCTCCAATTAGCCTGGAGTCTTACCCTTAATCTCACTGTGCAAAGGGAGGTTGTTCTGAGAAGGTAGCTGCAAAAATGACAGGCGGGTATGTTAGTCCGTCAGCAGAGGACTCCCAGCCCAACTGTGGAACCTTTGTCACGAACAGCATGACAGAGAAGCAGCCGTTTTTGTTTCCTGGAAAATTTCAACCTCTTACATCATCAAGCCGTTTCCCTCCCAGGCATTTGAGTAGATTCATGCCGTGTGCAAAGCGGGGAGTTCAGAGCGGTGAAACGCTGCAGCGGGATCCAGGCTGCGGGCAAATGGGAACCTAGAATCATCTGAAACTGTTACAGATTACAAATGTGGAGTGTATTTGGCTGTCAATGGAGAGGTTTTACCACCCTGGGAGCAACAGGGGGTGGAGGTGGGGGGTGTTGAGCCCTGTAACTTAAGCTTTTGATTTTTGGCTCTCAGATCGTTAATGATTTCTGTAGCCCTGATGGGAATCAGATTAAGATTCCGTTATTGCAGTCATTTTCGTACAGTTATTGCTATTATGCGTGTTTTGTCAGTTCTCTGGGTTCAGTGCCTCCGCCGTTTCCAATCTTCTGGAAACGGAGGTACGTTCCAGTAGAGCGGCAGCATTTAGCTGCCCGTATCTCACCTGACTTCATCACTCTGCAGAGATGGAGGTGATGAGATGTGCTGCGGCTCCATGACCTGGGGCTGCTCGGACATGGCCTCACGCAGACCGCCGGTGATTGTACGCACGGATTCGGCCTGATCGAGGAGGTTTTGGGATGGGGTGGTGCCAAAGGCAAATTGAGACCTGAGCACGTCTGCCGTATGTGCCAGATAAGGTAGAGGCAGAGAAAAATGGGATTAGGCGCCTGGTCTGGGAGATTTCCTGAGCTCCACTGGTACCTCTGGCACTTTGAGGAGCCTTCAGGAAGTTGTACTTCTGCACCTTCTTGAGTATCCTAATCCCATCAGATGGAAGCCCAATACGAGACGTGATTAGGTGGAAATGCTGTAACTATACTGTCAGAATTTGGCTTGAGACCAGTACAAAATTCTGCGCTCTGGTTGTCCATGTGAGAGTATTCTACAGATCGAGTACATTACGCTCCAGATTTGTTGAGTCTATAGTTGTGTTCTTTGGTGAATGACCTGAGCATATAGCATATTTTCCTCCATTTTTATAGCGGCCTATCCGCTGGTCCCTCTTGCGCCCTCTGCCGCCACCAGCCAGCCCGTTTGCCGCGTGGGGACCATGTGACGTACCCCTTTACGGGTTCGTTTACCACCGTCGCCCTCGAGTGGAGTGCTTACCCTGAGCCGTCACAGTGAACGCGTTGCCGTAAAAATGGGTTGAGTATAAAATTGAGTTGCCATGGATACAAAAACCTGCTGAGCAAATAATGCATCCCAGAAACGCCTTGTGTGATATGCTGAGACCTTTTTTTTTTTTTTTTTTTGCCTTGAAAGTTTTTGCAGCTGTTAATACAGTTTCCATAATTCCATTGAAAAATGGTTAATTGACTATATGAGTCTTGTGATGGTATATTAGCATTTTACATTTTACAAACTTCAATAAGAATCCCAAGTTCGGTGGTGGTGCAGCAGGCGCGGCTCCCCGTCTCACATCCTCCGTCACTATTCTGATTTCAGCCCTGGCTCCGGGGGTGTGGCATCAGCGTTTTCTGTACTTTTATGAGGTCTGCCGTTTTCGTTCGTGTCGCTCGTGTGTGGGCGTGTACCTATGCATGCTCAACTGGCTCCCTAATTGGATAAAGGGTTGCCGACGGTAGATGGGTCAGCTGCTCCCAGGGTTCTGGGTGCTGTACCTGGCCAGGCCGTCATCAGTGAGCGGCTTAGGTTTTACGTCAGAGCTCAGCTCCTGCCGAATCTCGGTCTGCGTCTCCAGGATCCAACCTGCTGCCTTCCTGCCTCCCCGCCCGCAGTCGGGGTGGAGCGATGGAATTTGCTGAGGCCCGGCCAGCTGGTTCTCGCCTGCATGTTCCTGTACTACTGCTCGGGCTCGCAATGTCCCTTCAGGCTGCAGCTGAGGTCTTCGTGTCGGACATACCCCAAGGCAGAGGTCTTCACCGCCTTTCCTAGTTGAAGCTAAGATATTTTCCCTGTGTTTGATTAGATCCTGACCAATGGTGAGGCCTACACCCAAGAAGATGGCCTCCGAGAACCTGCTCCGAAGCTACTCCATCATTCCCTGCTTCATCTTCATTGAGGTGAGTGCCTGCTCAGACAAGATGGAAAGGATCTTAATTTTGCTTTGTGTAGTGACTACTTCTCCCAATCCCAGCATCATCCAAATTGGGATGTCTGTCCTTTTTTTGCCGCCCCTGGTATTCGTGAAAACCAGAAAAGTCTGGTTAAGTTGATTCCTGTCTCCATGGAGATTGGAGCCCTCTGTTTCTTACTGACTTGCTTGCCGGTCGACAGACATTTTTGGGTTTTTGCGATCATTCTCTTCACTCGCTGATCGAATTTTGAATATTTTGGTGCTTTTCCCGCATCTTTGTGCTGTTGTGTTTAGTTAATGATGGAACCTGAAACGACAGCATGTTGACCACCATGGTTGAGTAATTTGAGACATGGGAAAGGTTTTTCTACAGTCATGTGTTTGCTGACCCCAAGGTGTTCAGGCCACATGGTGCATTTGTGCGTGTGTGTGTGTGGTTCTGTGAGGTACCTGCTTGGGGACAGTCTGAAACCTCTCTTGTGTGTTCAAGAGGGAAACTAAACTCCGTTGCTAAGCCGTCGCCAATCTCTTTGGAGAGATGAGACTTATAAATAACGGCAAACTTGCTAACCTGTATCAGGCCGTTAATGTGTCTGTATACATCAGAGGAGCACGCAGAGCGAACAGGCTGGTTAGAGTCCTGAGCAGATTCGGTTATGTTTATTTTGTATAGCTTCCGCCTTAACACGGTCTCCCCCAGGTGCATAACCAGGAGGAGAACATCAAAAATCACAGCAGTTGTAGAAATCCAGAACATATGGGTGGAAAATGATTTCCTGGGTTTTTTGGTGAGCCGCTGACAGCCAGAAACCTGCAGTCAGTCCTTTGACCTGTAGGAGCCTGGTGCAAGTGCCCCGCCTCGCGCCGCGGTGAGGCGCGCTGCCTTCGAGGTGCCCGGCTCTCTGTGAGCCTACAGACAGGTGCCCCGACTCCCGCCGCGGTGAGGCGCGCTGCCTTCGAGGTGCCCGGCTCTCTGCGAGCCTACAGACAGGTGATGTATGATCCAGGTTCCCAGCTTATCCTGAGGCCGCTTCGTTCCACTGGAGAGATGGACGGCTCTGCCTTTTTCGCACGGCGTCTGCGGGCTTGTGCTGAGTGCGGCGTTTTGGCCCCGCCGCCGTCAGGCCGGCTCTCTTTATAAATAGTTTTTCATTAACTGGAGACATCTGGCCCTTAAGAAGATAAAGAGGAACATGTTTGAAGGTTTATTTACAGGCGCCGCTGGTGGTGCATAGACCGCTTGGAAACGTTCGCCGCTTCTCACAGGAGCCAGAGAATGTTACTGAAGCCCCCCCTCAACCCCCCTACCCCCGCTGGAGTGCTTTTATTCCTTATTTTTTAACATTCTTTCTGTTATGCGTCGGGGGGGAGGGGGGTTGATCATATCATCTGTAACAATAGTATAAATTCCTCTGAGGATGCATAAGCAGCTCTTCAGAAGGCTCCCTGGCCGCGAGAAGGTGCTGCTTACAGTCTCGCTCTGCCCACTTCTGCTCCATCGCTTTGTTGTGCCGCTGAGTCTCACGGTGCTGCATCGCGTAACCCGGGAGACGGTCACATGGTGATTCCTCTGACCTGGTGACAGAGGGGACACTAATCCGTAATGCATCCCCAGAGTTCAGAATGTATTGATGAATGTCCTAATTAGAATTAACCAAAAATCATTACGCCAGAGGAAGACGCTGCCTGTTTTTCTTTCATGCTGTACTCCAGTCCACTTGCTCCCAAATAACATTTTGGTCACACTGCACCCACCCTTTGTCTTGTACAGGAAGAGACACCCGGACCTGCGTCCTTTTTCCTCCCCCGACAGCCACTCACTCTCATTGAGTTTTTTGCGTTCTCACCTGCTGAGCCATATACCACAGACTGGGCAGGACTGCCTAGAGGGCAGGTGTTAGGAGGCGGGGGGGGGGGGGGGGGGGGGGGGGGGAGGAGGTAATCACGTATAGCACTCTGACCTGGTTCTGGACCTTTACTGGGTCTCAAGATGTGATGTGAATTTTGCAGTCGTGGTTAGATTTTCCGGCCGTGTCATCTTGGCTTACCCACGATGCACTGCTCTGCTGACTACGTTAGCCACTTGCTGCCTTTCTCTTCTACGGTTTCCTACAGAAACAAGCCCCTCCCATGCCTCTCAGTACTGGCGTTCAGTTGAAAGCCGGATACATTACGGATATAATTTGGGTCTCTGTCCATTGGCGTTTAATCAATCGTCATAATTAATGAACCACAGAGATCTGAATGTGCCACCTAAGCTTCATCCTTTTGCCTGTTAGCATCTGACATCCCTGGATCGGCAGCAGACGGCATTGCCGGGGCAGCAAATCCAGCCCCCACTGTTTTGGAGCCAGCATATTCAACTGCCCCCCTTCCCCCGGAATGCGGGGAGCACAGATGAACGGGGAATGCCATCCAATGGGCGTTCGTTTAGGGTTGTCAGGAACCCGCATTGCCTGATGGGAAGGCGTCCGTGGGGTTCGCCCTGTGAACGGGCTGCTGATGAGTCACCCTGGAACTACAACAGAGCCTCCTACGCGCTGGCATTTGTTCACGCCTCTCTAAGCCTCACGGATCTCGTAGAAATACCTCCATCCTCTCTCATTCCTTAACATCCCTCTGAAGCTGCACGAAGATCGCCCGTCCTTTGTGATCATTTCTCTATTCATCTGCCTTGCCAGAGACGGGACCGCTGGCCGTAGTGGCTGTGCGGGGGCCGCTAGGCTAGTGAGGGGGGGGGGGGGCGATCAGCCCACTTATTCCCGAGTTTGTGGAATCGGGCCTGCATCCGTTTTATTGGGTTTACTTGATATTTTTAGTGGGGTGGTTTAGCTTTCATATCAAAGCCAATCTGGCTAGATGTTTCCTTCGAGTTCTGCGACTCTGGCGTCCGTCGGCCGGGTCGTGAACCTCATTCCATCACACGGTGAGTTTCCATGCCACGCAGCGGGCGGGCGGGAACTTGAGCGATGTCCCGCTGCGTGATGATGACTAATGCGTTTTGCACGTGCTGCCACCCACAGTACCTCTCTGCTCATCTCGCACACGATGGCCGTGCGGTCACCCTGTCTTGTGATATGGTGACATATCAGTGTTTTTTTTTTTTTTTTTTTTTTGTTCCGTCGTAAGGAAAAAATTTCGATTCCCCCAATCAATTTCAGACCTTGTCCAGCACAGATATCACGAGATCTTTTCTACTACGGTTTTGCTGACAATTGTAATATTCTGTATATATGCAAGTCTTTTTTTATGTGAAAGGGTTTGAAGTGAGTGAAATGTTTGATGCAGATCCGCGCTGCCCCCTGCAGGAGAAATCTAGGAATTGCCAGTAGGGAGGGGAAAAATAATGATAGTTTGTATAAAATTTATGGGAAACTGTAAAATGGGGCTAATGGAAGTGCTAATAAGCTTTCAGAGGAATGTCCCGCTGTCCCAGTGAAGCTGCTTTTATAACTTGTGACACCAGGTGCTGTTAAGCCCACAGTAACACAATGAGATTCTTTCGACAGCAATATTTAATATCAAAAATCCATGTGCTGGTGACAGATGGTGCTTTACTGAAGAAAATAACCTGTGTCCTTAAATTTATCTCTGGCTGGTTATCGCTTTTATGACGGGGTCTTGCATGAATTACTGACATCTGAAACGGGCCTTTGGAGGTCGGTCACAGGGGTGTAGGCGTCCCTCTCTCTTTTTGGTTTCAGAGCGGCATTCTGGGTAAATGCCACTTGGTACCATCCTCCCCTCCTGTTATTTGTCACGTTCAAGCCTGACTTTGGTAACAAGCTATTTTCTGTCAGCTTTTTTCAGTTAAAAAGCAGAGACGCCTGCAGTGGGCGTCCTCTTGGCACGCGGACTCGCCTCACCGCGCTGGGACTCACCCGCCGGAGCTGGAGGGGGGCTGTGAGAGCAGAGCCCCCTCTGCTTAGGGGCGGGGGTGTGGGCTGTCTCTGTAGCTCTGGGGCGGCTCTCCTCCTCAGCTTTATTTCGTTATTTATGGCATCTTTAATGGCTGCGGTCTCTGTCACTGCTCGGGGCTCCTTTTGACGTGTGTCACGCCCCACTGCACAGCTCCCCGGCGAGGCTGCATTATGCAACCTTCTATGGGGCTCTCTGCAGGGGGGCCTGTGACACACGGCGGCGAAGGGGCTGTGCCCCACCCCGTGTCAGGCGAAAATGTGAGGGAAGCCCAGAGAGGCGTCGGTGATGCTTTCACAGGTAACTACAAGACAAGAGCCCCTGCTTCCTCTCTGTGTGATTTAAAATGACTTAATGATCCTAGAATTGGTTCCCAAGTGTCTCCCTGTGGACCACGAGCCATTCTGTAAAAATGCTCCTTTCCCCCAGGCAGAATGACCCACAAAAGAAAGTCTTCAGGAGTGAGGTGTGAGGAGTGAGGTTCGAGAGGCTTGCATGGCACACCTGTCCCTCTGTGGTGAGGCGTGGAGGGATCGTAGTGTCTGGCGTTTTTAATCCCGGTCCATGTGGTCCTGCGGATAGTGATGAGAGGACATCTAAATAACAAGCTCTACTGGTACAGATGGAGGAATGTTCCGGAGCGCCAACACAAATGCCCCGGCGTGCCCATTAGATGAACGCTCGCTCCGCACCATTGTCTTCCAGTCGCCATCTCTCTGTCATTCCCTCTCTAATTTCCAGATATCCATAGCATTTCCGTGTTTTATCCGTGTCTCTTTTGTCCTTTCTTATACCTAAATGCACAGCAGGTGTGTGCAATTTATTCATATGTAAAAATGAGATTTTCACTGTTTAAGTTTGTGTGAGAATCTAAACTCGTCTGACTTCAGGTTAATACCTGACTGCAGTGGCCGTACCCGGCAGCCAATCGGTGCCTCTGCCTGGCATTGAACCGGCAGCCGATTGGTGCCTCTGCCTGGCATTGAACCGGCAGCCGATTGGTGCCTCTGCCTGGCATTGAACCGGCAGCCGATTGGTGCCTCTGCCTGGCATTGAACCGGCAGCCGATTGGTG
>JAODLC010000123.1:22871985-22898908 GCA_026781145.1 Hippopotamyrus pictus | reverse complement strand
CATGTGATTGGTTGATTAGATAATTGCATTAATGAGAAATTGAACAGGTGTTCCTAATAATCCTTTAGGTGAGTGTAATGTGCGTATGGGTGGGTTTGGGGGTAATTTGCTGGCACTGGACTAAAATGTGAGGTTTGGCATGTCTTTATATCTCTGCATGTAATTTTGTTTAGCCTCTATGCGCAGGTCTATCCCAAAACAAAACTACAAATTCCAATAAATGGATGGGTTTCGTTCTATCGTCACTGGTGACCGATAGTCGTGGTGCAGAACAGGAAAGCACGTTACCTCTGTGACGGCGAAACTCCGCTTGCCACACGGGACCACCTTGTACCACTTGTCATGCAACACATCCATGAAGCCGTCAGACTTGTACTGGCTGATCAGCTCTGAGACGTTGGAGGTGAGTGCAGACCCCTGGGGAAGTCCGATGCCATAGCCTTGGGGGGGTGAGAGGTTTTAGCAGAAGAATTGATCCTAAAAAACACTGAATGGCTTTGGTAGGGGGCTGGATGATGATGAATAAGAGCTGAGCACAAGCGACTGCTGTATGACTGCACAGGAAGCTCAGCTTCCCCCATAAAACTGCCAACCAGAAGAATTAGTCAATCTATCAATGTAAATTAATTTCATTTGCGATTAAAAGTGTAATCTACCTTACTGATGGAATCACAGTGCTGATTATTTCACGGGAGTTGCTTTCGACAACATTAATTTTCCCTTAGAAACCTGGGTTAATACACCCCATAGACACTCACTGACGCTGTGCTTCACTGGAAGTCTCTGGAAGATTCTTGTGCACTTTGTCTAAATAGAGACTAGACAAAAGCTTATTTGTGAATGTGGTCCAATTACATGTTTTCGGAGGCCGCTGGTACACCGAGGTTCACTGGAAGTCTATGAGAGCTTCACGCATGGCTTTTTGTTTAGGCAACGCTGATTGGACGGGGAGACTTGCAGTTAGATATTTAAGACCTGCCTGGAAGTCAGGCTTGTGAATAGTAGAGGGGTACAGAAGCATTTTGTTGAAACCCAGAGTGACCATTTATCATTTCGTATGTCATCTTTAGCCTGTGGGATTTGTAAATATTGTAAATAAAGTCACGGTCATTGAGTTGATCATTGATCATTTGTTTAATTTTCAAGTTCTGTGATTTTCAGTAGCCTAGTTCGGTAGTTAGCTTGCTAGCTAACCTATGTGTGTGTTCAAGCTGAGCTAGAGGCTTTGTACTATGGCAGGCATTGTAGCTAACGTTGTTAACTTTGATGGAGAGCAGAATTGACATATAAGTAGCAGACCTACTAAAATGAAAATAAAAAGACATGTTTTAGGTCATACTGCCAACTGTCCACTTTGTGCCTCCCCCTCTTTAAAAATGACCATTTGCCACTGGAGCAGAGGATTCGTATTTTTTACACTGTAAAAATGACAGTTACATTAAACAGTAACTAAATGGCTAAGTTGCTACAATATGATACCCCCTTTCTCTGCCCTTACCACCCAAGTAGAGGCACAAACGTGAACCCTTTGTCACTGTCCAATAACAACTGCTTCTAATTTGTCCCCATTATGGTTGAGGTTCCTAAGCCCCTAAAGCAATTACAGGGCCGTGTCGAGCTTGGGGAGGAATGGCTGTGTGTCACCCTGCACGCCCGTCTCACTTGCCTTCAATTGCAAACGGTTTCCCCACCGTGAGCATCTTGCAGTCGGCGTCTATTGACACCTCATAGTCCAGCAGAGCTTTGTCCATGATGAAGGCATCAAGTTTTTGTGGATCGTTCCTGAAAGGAGAGTTGGAGCTGTCATATGCGATGATTCTGTCTAAGTTCTAACACAAAGAACGGCCTGTCCTACACACTTCATGGAAATGCAGTGGTTTAATGTGATCCAGAAGACATTTCATTTATAGAATTGCATATCATTAGTAACATCTGATGTTCCTGGTCTAGAACCGAATACTAACTAGACATTCTTCAGTAAAGTTCAAGATCTTCATGTTTTTTTTTTGCTGCACAGGTAAATGCCTTGAGGAGGGGCGTCCAGGAGAGTTTTTAGGACAACAAATAGCTTACTTGAACTCCCTGCCTGACAGGAGGGGGGGGGGCTCCAAATGAAGAATCTTTACATTCTGTCTGTCTAGAATTGTTCATACTTCCATCGCCCTTGTGTCAGTAGTGACTGTAATCTCTGGGTGTGTCACAAGGCTTGGTTCTGTACCAAGACTCGTTATGTCTCCTGTCACCAGAACCCAAAGATAGCTTGTTTTGTCCTGCCTCTGATCTGTGAACCGGGAACAGTGAAGCGCAGTGAAGATGGCTGACAGTCCAGCTGCGGAGATTCCCACAGGCAGAAGTGTTGTGCTTTCATGGGGCTTTGAGATGGAGGCCCACAGACCCTGTGCTGTCAGCCAGGACTCCGTACCAGGAAAGCGGGACAGCACTGCATGTATATTCACACACTGCTGAGGAGAATTTCAAGGAGCTCAGTGATGGCCTTCACTATCACTTAGATCAGGTATGTGCGAGTGTTGGCCACACACAGTCACTACGCTCAATAAAACAATGTGCTCCTTATTTAGGAGATGCTGAAGCAGCACATTCTGCTAACCAGCTGGTAAGGAGAGTCAGAACTTCATAGGTAGATAGCTGGTTAGCTGGTTAGCCCCCAGGTGGACTGATCGAGTGGCTTGGGCCAGTGCCCTAGGGGGTCATATGTACTCACAAGTGGTTGGGGGGGTGGGGGGGGAGTGTGACTAGATTTAGTGGTCTGGACCAGAGCAGTGGTGCTGGTCATCCCATCCTCCCTGTACACGTCACAGCTCACATTCACAGGAAGCACGAGGTCTTTAGTGCCTTTTTGGAAAGTAATGACGATAATAACAGAATTTACTTGAATGCCGCTTTAATGCTATAAAGTGATCTAAACGACTGTGAAATGGATTGCAGAGAGACAGGGACTGACCTTATGAAGTGTCAAATTTAAATGAAACCACAGAGCTAATTGCCTACATACACAGCCTTAGTGTGACCTTACCTTAAATTTCAGGTAACGGGGATGGTGGTGCCTAACAGGGATGGTGTTTCCTAACAGGGATGGTGGTGCCTAACAGGGATGGTGTTTCCTAACCGGGATGGTGGTGCCTAACAGGGATGGTGTTTCCTAACAGGGATGGTGGTGCCTAACAGGGATGGTGTTTCCTAACAGGGATGGTGTTTCCTAACAGGGATGGTGGTGCCTAACAGGGATGGTGTTTCCTAACAGGGATGGTGGTGCCTAACAGGGATGGTGGTGCCTAACAGGGATGGTGGTGCTTAACAGTGATGGTGTTTCCTAAAGGGATGGTGTTTCCTAACAGGGATGGTGTTTCCTAACCGGGATGGTGTTTCCTAACCGGGATGGTGGTGCCTAACAGGGATGGTGTTTCCTAACCGGGATGGTGGTGCCTAACAGCTTGGCTGTTCTTGCCAGTACTCACTTCAGGTGGTCAATTCCGTCTGGGGTTGCCGGGACGTTGTATCGTCGCATGTACTCGTGCATCTCGGGAAAGCTCTTCTTCACATAATCCTCCGCGCTGCTCTCTCTGACCGTCCCGAACCGGAATCCTTGGGATGGGTGATGCAGCTGAGGGTGGGGGTGGATCACTCATCACTGTACACATCCATACAGTACCTGCTGTTTCTGCCGGCCGCAGTGGTCAGGTACCCGCGGTCTATGTGCCTGTCCATTCCTTTCTCCTGCCTTCTGTTCTCTCTCTCTCCATCTAAACCTTCCTCACGGTCACCTTATCAGCAATGTCCTGCCCTCCCTCAATGCCTCTTCTCATCATGTTTCCAATTTGTCTTTGTGTTTCACCTGTCTCCCAGAAACAGAGCTTTTTTTCCCCCCGGTCTGTCTTATTGTCCCTGTCTATGCCCCCACTTCCAGTGCCCCCCTAATAAGAGAGAAAAAAAAACTCCCTAACCCTATGTAAACCACTTTGTGGTACGTACCCTTCCCTGTGTCATGTGATTCCTGTTGGTTTGGGAATATCACCTGTATGTACTGGATGAATATCTCTTTTTAGAAAAAATGCCAGTTGATGCTCAGGGCCAGAACAGACACTTAATTCCAGATGTTTCCATACCTTGGGGTCATGTATTCCTGAGAGCTGCTCATAGGTCTTCTCCCCAACCATCACCGCGGCCAGGTTTGCAGTGTAGGTGGACAGGCAGAACAGGCAAAATATGGCCCAGAGGTTCATGAGGAATCGGCCTGTCCAGCACTTGGGCGGCTTGATGGCTGCCGTCCTGCCAAACAGGATGGCGTAGCAGACGTTTAGGGCAGAAGAGAACGAGAAGACCTTCTTCCTGTTCCGGCCCTTGGGTGTCATGCCGAAGGGGCTTTTCCACTCATAGAGGGTGAGAAAGACGGCAGTGACGTGCAGCGATACGAAGATGCCCAGCCACATAGACCAATGCAGAGGCCACATGAAGGCGCCGATGGGCGCGGCTGTGTCCCTGGTTCGTACCAGAATGCCCAAGCTGGTGGAGAAAAATGGGCTGGTGAAGTCGATCATCTGGCTGCGGGCGGAGTTGATGCTGAACGAGGTGACAGCCATCTGAGCAGCACCGCTGAGGAGGTCTCCCACCAGTCCCGTCCAGCGGCCGTTTTTGTAGGCTCCATACTTGCCGTCACCGACGATATAGAGGTCGAAGTCAAAAGCCATGTCCTCTGCCAGCTTCTCCAGCAGGTCGATGCAGTAGCCATAGCAACACTTCTTCAGCTCCACTGGAACGGTGCTGTTTGGGCCCCGAAGGGCTGCAAACAGGTGCTCCAGCACCACCGAATCATTGACCAGCGGATCCAGGCACAGCTGTCCAGCAGGGCACTGTCCATCCTCATCCACTTCCCGGGTGAAGACGAAGGGATGCTCCACCAGGGTCACCACTCGCAGGTGCAGCCTGGATGGCCGCCTCCAGTCCCCACCCCGGTGTGTCTGCCCCTTACCGTACCACATCCCGTGGTCCATCAGCATCCGGCCCTGCTTCCAGCGGCCCAGCCGTGTCCACGTGGGGTTGCCCAAGGGGTCGTGCTGCAAGTTCCAGATGAAGTGGTGGCTCTCCGAGGTGATCAGAGACTCCCGCTGGAGCTCAATGAAGCCGCTAAGGCCGTCAAATGACGTATTAGCCAAAAACCTGCAAATGGGGGACGAAGGTACACAGAGTAGCCAGTTTACTTCAAACACTGACGCTTGAAGCTTGCAGTGGCCATTGGTACAAAGGTCCAGATAACATCATGTAACAGATATATCTCATAGCATTCTATTTCACAGATTGTGGTAAACCCAAAGGTAGCTTTACTATGGTCTAGTTGGTATTTGGGCATGGATGGAGCCATTCCATCACACATTTTGAACAACATCATCATAATTCATATCTAATTTTATAATATTATACTACGCTACTTGCTGGCACAAATGGATGCCAAAATTACTGCAAAATAAGCAATGGCCTTATATTAAATGAAATTTGCCTGTTGGCAGGAACACAAGATATTGTCGATATGGAATCGCATAGGATTCCACGCACCACAGAGATCAAAAGACAAGGGTAATTTGTGCAGCAAAAAAAATAAAATGGCTTCAGTCCTCAGATGCCGAGAAGGATTTCTGTACCCATCTCTTTTCATCAGAATTTGCTAGATAAATTATGTTCCATGTGAAAAGCATGGTTATGATTGCAGATTGCCCATTTCAGCTGTAGGACGTGACCTTGGATGAACCAGGCATTTGTTAAGTTAAATTTCACATATGGTGTACAAGTCCCATAATTTCTTCATTAAGTACCCTACAATGTGAATGAATTAAAATAAATGAATCCCATACATTATTAGTTTCTGAAGTGTTTGCCAAAGGAGAACCCAAAAATGTCCCTTATAAACATCTCAGCTTGTTTACAAACAGTTAAGCCTCCACTGGTCTGTATAATCTGTACAGACTGTGTTTAAAAGCCTAATGTTAAAGGAGCTGTAACCAAAGGCAAGAATTTCTTGCCAAATTGTCTGGGACCCATGATGCACCAGGGAGCCCTGAGGCAGCGACAGTCAGCGATTCGGCTCATAGCGGGAGCTGTGTCCCTTATCAGCTATTCTGCACCGGGCTCGCCAGGTGATCCCGAGCATCCGGCAAAATGAGAGGAGACTAGCAACCTCTTCCGAAAACACTTGTCGCTCTCAGGCTCAAAGACGTCCCTCCTGCACCTGTCTCCCCTCAGAGGGAGGTGGGGGGGGGGACTTCTACTGTAACCCTTTCAGTCAGTTCCTTTTGGATTCTTAAGGAGAGAGGTCACAGCAACCTTGTATAACAAAAAAGCCATCTTGTCATAGCCTGAAATCGGGGTAGTCGCATCTGTCACACACATACTTCTGACTTATACTGTGTGAGTCTACAGCATTAGCTGGACATCTGAAGCTAGAAACTGAAGGAGTTATTACCTGGAGAGGTATTTCCCTGAGGTTAGGTTTCTGTTGTCCATAAGCAGGCAGTTGGTGGTGCTTGGCAGCAGTGCAAGCTCCGGGGAAACACGGGCCGCAGTCCCCACAGCCCTGGCAACCATCTCCAGGGCGTCTTGCACATAGTGATCTAGCACTGGCTCCGACATCTTCCCATGAGCCACCAGCCCCAGCGGTAACCCCTCGGTCCTCAGCTCCCCCACATCCTGAGCATCCCCCAGGACCCAATGGTGGTCTGCCGTCGGCCATAGCTCTGCAAGGGCTCTGAATATCTGTTGGACATCCTGGATGTCGCACCCGAAGGTTACTACCGTGGATGCCACATGCCCTACGGCCTTCAGGGGCCCACGGATGCCATCCCTGGTGGTACCAGTGGCAGAGATGTTCAGAGTGGGGCCCAGGTGGAACCGGGAGGTGTTTTGGAGCTGGAGCAGGAAGTCTGAGATCTCCCATTCTTGACACAGGACCAGGCTGATGTGGTACCAGCTGTTCATGGACAGGATGGAGATGATGAGCTCTGCCTGAGGGGTGATGGAGTTCTGCATGCTCATCTGGAGGTGGAGGGGGTTCTGTTGGGGAGGAAAGCCAGTTCAGAAGTGAAGCCTCAATAGAAAATGTGCCAGTATATTTTGTCTTGGTGAAATTATCAAGAGACCCAAAATTGTATTGCTTTTGGGAGCTTCTAAAGATCATCTCTGTGTAATGAGTTGACCTCGGTCAAAGAAATGTTTCATTTTCACCAGTGGAGCACCCTTTATTTCTCACGCTTGGACTAGTCCACTTAAAGCAAAATCTTAATCTAAAACAGACACTACTTTGGCTGAATGTATTCACATCTCTGGGAGGTCATAAAAAATGACAGCAATTGGATATAAAATCCATCATCTTTGCAGAAATTCAGGGTTTACTCCCACCGGGCTGATGGGGCCCACTGCCCTGATTTTACAAGAAGATAAATTTACCAACAACAGGGAGGCCATTTTAAATGAACATTTTCAAGATTTCTTATTTGACCAAGCACAGAAACAAGAGCAAATAGTTTTTCAATTAAGTGCATGGTTCCAAGTGAAAAATAATGAGTACTGCAAGAAAGATGGCCTTTTTGAAAATCAAAGTCTGGTAATGTAAGCAACGGCAATGCAAGCAGAATGTTCTAGAACCACCACAGCCATTGTAACTCCCGTCAACCGTGGGGACCTTATACAGTAACTCAGCGGTGCCTGATATCCCCAAGCTGTCATTTTCCACTGGTCTCCCAGAAGCAGAGATTCATGCTGAGAGAAGAGGGTCACAAAAGCAAACCGCAGGGTCCAACCAAGGAATCGCTAGTGACATGAGAATGAAAGGTAGAAATAAACCTTCCAAACACTGGATCAAAAACTGAACTGTACAGAAATCCAATCACTGAACCCAACACAGCTACCCAAACACAGGCTGACATGCCCTTTGCATTTCTCTATAACCATTGCTCTCTTTACTGATGCCCATCTCCCAGGAGGCATGTCTTCAGTGAGAAAAACTTCTGAAATCCCAAGACCGCCATCCCAACATGCTACTGTTCCATAACTTACTCACCATTTCTGACTTTGACCAGTGTTGTTAGCAGCATAACTTAAAAGTGTGTGGCTCAGCGGGCTAAACCTCTGTACGTGTGATCAGAAGGTTGCTGGTTTGAGCTCAGCCTCCACACATCGGTGGCTGCCTTAAGCAAAGCTCTTAACCCCCAGCTCACTGGATGCTGCTAAGAGGGGGCTGCTTACTGTCACCTACAGAGAGCAAGTTGATTGGGGGAGGCATAAAGAGAATCTCCTCCTGGGGATCAATAAAGTATTAATTATTATTGAAAGTCATACCTTTTACTCTTATGTACTATATTATATGAATGCTGTGGTTGAAATCCAAGATGGTATTACAGAGGCTTAGAGGAATGCATAAAATGAACCACAAAAACATTTAAACGCCCTTGAATTCATGCTGGAGAGTCAATCATTCATGCTAAAAGGATTCAGAGGACAATGAAATTCTGCTTATAATCAACTTCTTGCCTCAATAATTTGATGACCACCTTAATACCAACTAGCCAGCTTTTTATGGTACCTAGTGAGTATATAGCAATATTATTTAACAATAAGTATGGCGATACAGGCTTGGATCCAAGGAGGTGTGTAAGACATGGCAATGACGATGCTGTTAAAGTTTAATCCTTTAAAATAGATAACAACCCGGTAACTTGCTAGTGAAAAGACCTTGACGAACCAAAGGTTGGTAAACAACAGAGAAGACTATGTAATGAAAACAATCATTAAAAGTACCTTGGGAGGTCAGACACTGTGCTTCTTAATTTGGAAAAGCAAAATTTAAAAAATCTAATAAAAAAGACAGACATGATGAAATTTTAATCTGCCAGATTTTTTGAAATCATTTTTACCCTGAAATTGCTTTTAGAAACTCAAATGTTGCTGTTCTTTCCAGCTACAAATGTTTCATTCATCGGCAGAACTTACAATCTGTGTGTGTGTGTGTGTGTGTGTGTGCGTGTGTGTGTATCAGGCAGGACCCATTTCATATAAACTTCGGTGCTGTTCAAATGTGACAGTTGAAAGAATGTAGTTTCACAGTCTGTAACTTGGTGCCATGATGAAGTGGTAACTTTTGAGCTGTCTGGATTTCTAAACGAAATTCCCCTTTTTTCGCAGTTCGTCATGGCTGGAATTCCATCACCACATATTACCGTCGTCTCAAGGCACCATTTGTTGAGCAAATCTTATGGCTGTATACATGACAGTGTGGAGATGTCGTGCTTTCAGCTTCCATTGGTAATCATCTCGCAATGAAATTGTTTAATTCTGAGTTATATTCCTGTCAATCTCACATTCTCAGAGACGTTGCCTGTAATTGAAACAAACCGACTATCGGTCAATGTCAGGCGTGGTTCACTTTGTGGATTAAATCAAACACTGTGTCTCGAAAAGTCTCCCTATCCAAAGCTTTTCGGTAAAACCACCTACCGTTTGAAGATTGATCTTCTCTACAGAATTACTGTGTTGTTTAGCATTTAGCTTCTCTGAATGTGTGTAACCCCCAACAGCATTTATCCAAGCCTTAATATCACCGGAATGTTCTTTAATGTGTTGTACGTTGTTCATTCTCTGGGGTGCTCTGTGCTTCCTGCAGCAGGCTTGGAGATTACTATGCGCCTGCTTAGGATAACCGGTTATAGAAGATGAATTGAAAGGTGCTGAGCAGGTTATAAGTTTTGCACTTAGCTAATTTATATAGATTCACTGGATGCATCACTAAAACAGCAGAGGAGAAGCAGCTGTCACTAAGGTATTGACTATGGACTTGGACTATTTTCTGCACAAAATTAGTTCCAGTTTACCCATCACTGTGCACTTTTTTGTCCAAGTTTAATTTGCCACCTAATTTAATTTTAGTCCTAATTTGACCTTATTTACACTGGATATAAAAAAATATGCACATCACTGTTAATGGCAGGTTTTTGTGGTCTGGGGTTTTGGGTTTTCAGATGTCAGACCACAATAAATAATTTCACAACTTTTCCCTCCTTTAATGTCATCTGTAACCTGTACAATTCAATTGAAACCACATCGTTTAGTGGGAAAAAATATAAAAAATGTAGAATGAGCTGGTTGCATACGTGTGCAGTCCCTTTAATACTTTGCTGAAGCACCTTTTGCTTTAATTACAGCATTCAGTCTTTTTGCGTAGGAGTCTATCAGCATGCCACATCTTGACTTGACAATATTTGCCCACTCTTCCTTGCAAAAGAGCTCCAAATCTGTGAGACTGTGAGGGCATCTCTTGTGCACAGCCCCCTTCACATCACCCCAGACTTTCAGTTGGATTTAGGTCTGGGCTCTGGCTGGGTCATTCCAAAGCTTTGATTTTCTTCTGCTTAAGCCTTAGTTTTGTTGATTTAGATGTTTGCTTGGGGTTACTGGTGTGCTGAAAGGTAAAATTCCTCTTCATCTTCAGCTTTCTAGCAGACACCTGAAGGTCTTGGGCCAAAATTGACTGGTAAATGGAACTGTTCATAATTCCCTCCACTTTGGCTAAACAGCCCCAAAGCCTGACGCTGCCCCCACCGTGCTTCACTGTGGGTGTGGTGTCTTCTGGTGATGCACAGTGTTGTTTGTGCACCAAACATACCTTCTGGAATTGTGGCCAAAAAGTTCCAACTTGGTTTCATCAGTTTCATCTTTTCATCAGTTTCGGAGGGACGTTCAGTTCTCGGTCACGTCACCATTGTACCATATTTTCTCCACATCTTCATGATTGTCTTCATTGTATTCCATGGTACATCTGATTCCATGTAATATTTTTGTACCCTTCTCCTGACTAATGATTTTCAACAATAACATCCCTTTTATGCCTTGAAAGCTCTCTGCAAACCATGGCTTTTGTTGTAAGATGCAACTGACAAAATGTGAGGAAAATCCTACTAGGACAGCTGAACTTTATTTGGGATTAAGCAGAGTCACTTTAATTGATGGCAGGTGTGTCCCCAAAAAGACTGAATGCTGTAATTAAATCAAAATGTGCTTCAACAAATTATTAGTTTACACACTTATGCAACCAGAATATTGCATGTTTTCTATTTTTTATATTTTTGCCCCCTAACAGATTTGTTTGTTTTTAATTTGAATTGTACAGGTTATAGGTCACATTAAAGGTAGAAAAGTTTTTAAATGATTAGTCGTGGTCACATTTTTTTTTCATCACAAAAACCTGGCATTCTAATAGGGGTGTGTACACTTCTTATATCCACTGTAATCTTCTCACACTTCAGAAATTTTTGCACAGGTTCTTTGGGGTGTTTTGTACTAATTATTGAAACAATATACACTTTTGTACCTTAAATAAATTATTACACTGCCAATTGTAATTATGATCCATAGCTTACTTCAGTGGTTATTCATTATGTTTGGAGCACGTGCTGTTTTAAATGAGAGCAAAGCAGCAACATACCGCATGGGTGAAAAATAATCACAGGAACCCAGTAACAAATGACGACGACCTTCTTGCGGAGCACCTGGGGACACTGACTACCACTGGTGCTATACATACCACAGTCTGAAAACCACTGGCTTACTTAACTTCTTAGACTATTAATTCATAGCCTCTAAACAATTATCCAAACCACTGATGCATTTTAGTGAGGGTGACTGTTAGCCTGCGTTCCTCAAATGAGCAACATCACATGCATAAACGCATTTTCAGCACCAGTCAGTAAAGGCCAGATGATGACATTTATTTCACATTAACACAGTCAAAATCAAATTAAATCTCTGCGCCCAAAATGAAACCAAACCACAAAGACATAATAAGAGTTTCACTTCCTAAAGACTGGATCAGTTTCTTACCATTCAAATGTATAATAAGTCCTAGTTGCATCTTCTACGTTCATTAACACTATGATAGTTTTATGCCATCCGGGCTCTGTCAGCAACCTGCCCTGTGCTTCCATGGATCCAGATTCCCCCACAGTCCTGACATGGGTAAGCAGCTACGGAGAGATGGATGCACACTAACAAAGAGGTCGTTACAACTTCGCTTGCAAATCACTAATTGTGTCCTCAGTGCAGGGTAGCCTTCTGACCTAGTGAATAGGCTGATGCCATTAATTCAAGTAAAAGTTACTCAAGACTGACAGATTGAGTGATATTGTGATACGGAGTGGCTGCCCCGGCTTTCTGTAGATCTGGTTGATTTCCCCTGTGGGCATCTTTTTTAGGGAGCTCAGGAAATACAACTGTCTGGATAAAAGCTTTCTGGGCACCGTGTGCCAAAAAAAAGGATCTGGAATGTAACAGTATTTCTAAGTTAACACATGCGCACATACATCTTGTAAAGCATGAATTCTGAAGCTGCAATCTCACCCCTCTGGCCCATTTAAATATTTATACAGTTTTGCTACTTGACAGTGGTCAGTATTTTTAACAGGGATGTCAGTTTATTCAAATAAATGTTTAAATCTATTGTAACGCTTACTATACTATGCTTCCTATTGGATGTCAGAATTCATTAATGAATTTAAAAGAATTTCTGTACGTTGCTTGCTCATGTTGTGTTATTTGATGACCTCTTTAGAGCATCAATGACCTCTCGCTTTTCACCTGGCTGTTAGTGAACTTGCAACCGACTTAACATGCACATCCAGTACGTGAGCCATCTATACATTTTGCTCTTGCGCAGAAGCAAAGATAAACAGTATTAGTGAATGGGCCCCACCGATGAGGGAAGTTTCTGGAAACCAATGGAGGAGTATTGATCTTTGAACGATTAAGGTAACTTAGGTTTGCCAGGCCCCACCCCCTGTAGGCGTAAATTATTGGGAGCTTGTAACCCCACCAAGATCAAGACCGGCCAATATAACCCCCTGGACCCCCTTAAATGGGTGGAAACCATAACCCCCCCTAATGGCCAACCCAAAGTTAAAGTTATACCCTTGACACCCCCACATTCACAATTACTCCCTCACCTGCCTCCATGGCTGACATCACGATGTTCATACACGACCTTAGTTAACCATAACTGATCTTAGTAAACATCCATCCATCCATTTTCTGAAACCGCTTAATCCCAACTGGGGTCGTGGGGGGACCGGAGCCTATCCCAGGAACACGGGGCGCAGGCGGGGACCAACCATGGGCAGTCGCCAACACACCACAGGGTGCACACTCACACACACACACACATACACACACACACACACATACTCATACAACTACAGGGCCGATTTAGACTCACCAATCAACCTCTTAAACATTGTCAATAAAATCGTGTTGCTTTCTGCCAAGGTTCAGATACAGTCATTCAGGAGGTATGCTGTAGTTCCTCAGAAACTGAACAGTTTTAAGTAATAGTATGGAAAAGTGAACTGTAAGCTGTGTTTTAAGTGGCTTTTATTAATAACCAATAACCAAGTTAATAACCAAGTCGGAAACTTAGCAAGCGCAGACTTGAGTGTCGGCTTCCATTGAAAAAAATTTGTCTTGCCATAGAAGCTGCTAGACAGCCAGTATGAACCCCTGTGGACGCGCGGTAGATTGTAAAATATGCAAGAATATGTGGATTTGGGCAAGCGGATTAAAGATCTTTCTGGGATGCAGCAGGGTTTAACAAAAATGAGATAAGGTGCACATTTACATTAAACGGAACTATTTGGCTACGTGACTGTTCAGTGTCAATAAACATAGTGTAAGAATTAGACAAGAGGACGAAACGATTTATGTTTGCGGTTATCGCTGATTTATCCGATCTTGCTGTCACGTACCACACAGTTAGCTGACAGAGCACCTGTAGCTGGGCGATGGCCATTAAAAAGGAGGGATTTTTTATTAAATAACGTATATAAATGCCCGAGCTTTCGCGAGGAGATGCTCCCAGCGGATGAGATCTGAGGAGTATCGATAAATCATAACGTGGCAGCTGTAGGTGGTGGGCAGGGTTTGTTTCGGCGTCAGTTTGGTTATATTAAATTTTCTCTCTGACTCTTTTTGTTGCACCTACTCTCGTGTTACGCTGCAGTGTTGCAATTTTCCTGGTGCCTCAACTCCCTTCCGTAATCAGCATCCTTCTGTAATCAGGTGCAGTGCTGTCTCACCCATGCCCAAGACGTTGCTTCTGATTGATTGTTGCTGAATAGCCGCAATCTTTACACATAAAGTCGGGTGGCATGTATACCAGAAGGTGACAAAGACTGCAAGGATCCTCAGGTTAACTAGCTACATTCTATTTCATGCCATAATGTTTGTGAACACATGCTGCCCCTGTTTTCAACCATGGGCATCACCTCTTTAAAATCATTTTCATTTTGCCATTCAGCAAATACCGATGTATACAAACAAACAAGCCTAAAAATTAAATCTGTTCATGCAAGGTATCCTACTAAAACTCACAATTCACTGTAGGCTAGTCAGTAAAATTCCACTCTTTTCCCATAAAGTTTAGTTTTAGCCTTACTGTACATGTATAATTATAATTTAATTGGCCTCATATATGTTAATTCAGTTATGCATTCTATATATTTTATCTAACAAAGCACATTTTACACAGTATGTAAACCAAATGCCGTAAGCGTAAACCAAATGCCGTAAGCATTATCTAGGAAATTAAATAATAATCATTTCCATATATATGCTACATGTCGTACTGCTGGCCGCGTAAAGCTCTCCGGTTCCTTCTAGTTACTGCGGCACGTTTGTCGGCCAGGTACGCTTTGGCACACCCTCTGCCCGGGCCACACTGCGTCGCCTTCGTGTCACTCAGCGACGTACGACTGCTGAATGTCAATTGAATTGTGTAAAGGCACGACAGGAGATTGTCGGTGTCACCTGCGTGGAACAATTTTTACGCTGTCGTCCATTTACCATACGGGACCAATAAATGGCCAATAAATGTAAATCAGTGCGTATTATTATACTAATAAGGAAACCTGCAGTTTTTCAATAAAAAGACATTTCAGAGATAACAAGCACTAATTATATGCACAAATTCACAAATAGATTTGCATTAATTTTTAGACATCGATTGCGTACAGTCCTTATAGCGGTTCAGCAACATGGAAATAGTTGAAAATTCTCATCTGTATCCCTGGGGCTGATGGTGTACAACGCCAGCGACCGCTGTCGCCCCTGTAAGCCGAGGTCCTCTACTCGGTCTCCCGTCAGTGACAGAGCGGACCTGCCAGCGTAACGGTGTATCCGCCAATCTGAATGTGCACTTGTTGCGTGCGTGAACAGAAACACCCTCAAAGTAACAGTACCATCCGACAGGTGCGTGTTTCCACGCAGTCATGCATATTACGTCGTTTATGTTTGCGATTATTAATTGTATACGGTCAAGCGACGGCGAATAGCACATAGATTAGAAGGCGATGCATCAGACATGGACATTTTTAGAATTTTATGCTGTTATTAACTTTAATATGGGACTATACTGCAACGTGTTAGAGGGGAATTATATAAATATATGTTTTTTATGTAAATCAAGCAAATAAACGAATCTTTTGGTTATTTACTGTCTGCTTTTAAAACATTCTTGCAGTCGCACACTGTAAAGCTGCTAGTGGTGGCTGTGAAGTGGTAACGCTTTTGTAACGTTAAGATAAAATTTGATCTTCATTCGTCCAAACTTTTAAGTCTACATTCAGGCTCAAGTTCACAATGTAGCCTACAATTCGATTAAAGAACACGACATACCAAAAGGAACTTTGCTCACCTTACTATTTCGCGGGAACTCGTTTTGAACAATACTGATGACCGGGATTTGAAGTGCGGTGGACAGGAACTCCAGCTCCAACATCTCGTCCCTGCTCTGAGGAAAGCCCATTATGGCAGAGACCCCCTGTACCACCACCGTGTGACACACACTTTGGAGGAATGACACGGGGTCCGCGAAAGCTGGCGTAGTCGAGGAGGCGAAGGAGAAGGCGGGCAGCTCTCCAAGACTCGTTTCGACCACCATGACCAGCTCCAGAGACAAGTTGAACGGTAAAAGACCGACCACGCTGTTGAGGGCATCCGTGGCGAGCAAAACGGACTCTCTGGGCAGAAACACGCCACTTTCATCCTCCGCACTTTTATTCGTTAATGTTCTTTTCGCGCCCTTGTTCTGCTTATTTGTTAAACTGTTGGATGCGCTGCTCTTCCAGCTGTGATCGCTTCCACTCTCCTCATCTTCTTCGTTTCTCCCTCCTTCCGCGTGCCCATCTCCCAGGATGTCATGGACCCCCACGGCGTGGCCGTTTAAGACTCGGGGTTGTAGGTGCACGGCCCCCACTCGCACCGTGTGCCCAATTCTTCTCAGTATCTGACATGGCTGCGGGTGGGCGAGGGACCCCGGAACCCAAGTCGACATCAGGGTGCATGGCGTTAGAAGCGGGAGCAGCAAGAATCTGCCCAGGGAAGTCCAGATCCGCAAGCCCGTCATCAGTCCGCGAATTCTGCCGGCGCTGCCGAAAATCGGAGCTCCCTTTGCCCACCTGCGCTCCTTCTGCGCCAAATAATCCAGATACAGCAAAGTTACGCGCGTCTGCTCCCCCGGGCTGTAGTGTGACGGGCAACATTACATTGTATCGAGATTAATCATTTCATCACGATCTCAAAATTACACAACCATTTTCCTAATCCCCACTCAAAAATAATCATTACACAGTATGCGCTGTTAACTATTAATTGTTATTAAGAGGTAGAAACACATGACTATAAAATGAGAATAAAAGCATTTTCAAAAAAAAAAAAAAACATTTTCCATTACAAATATGATTGACAGAGGGTGTAACATAAACGGATTTTGTATCACTTGTATCCCTTGGCTTTGATTTCATTTTAGGTATGATATTTATAAAATAAAATGTGTTTCCAGGATATATTCCGTTTTGACATGCTGTGATATTCCACCATAAGCAAAAAGTCTTAAATACAACGTAGAAGAGGTCCTGTCTGTGATCACCTGTAACGCGTCAAGCGACCAAAGACGAAAAAAAATCTCGCAGCTTCATTCGTTTTTCGCACAATGACGGCTATCGTCGCGCAGTGGCGCGTTGCGCTCCAGCCCCGCGGAGACGCTGCGCCGAGGAATTCCCTGGCAGGAGAGCCAACTTGAGCAGCTCCTCCGCTTAACCCGCTCACCGCCTTCTCACCGGCTGCATACTGCTGCCAGTACTAAAGATACGAGCAGAAAGCGAATACACTCGTACAATTATAACCGCAAATGAATCAGGCGCAGACACTACAATAAAGCAAATTAGGAGTGGAACCACAAATTATCTTTCTGGCACCCAGTGCCACATTTAAACTGGTCAATGCTTCAATTTGAACTAAGTCTTTCGATGACAAGCAAAGTTCAGGCAGCACTGAAGTGAGGTCGATGCTTTATAAATACATGGCGAAGACAATGAACTATCCCGCCAGTCTGTGATGCCTACAAACATACAGACTTGAACGTTGTCCACTCGGTCCGAACAACAATACCACCGTTCCCATGGCGAGCTGCGTCCCCGCAGGCAGTGATGCCACTTACCAGAGGGCTGAATAGTCCCATATGTCTCACTTTTAAGTTTTGTTGTAAGAACACATTATGTCTGTTTATTAAAAATTGCTAGCATTTACTATTTTATTCTAGTTTATTCTATTCTGTTGAAAAATCTATGATAGTTATATTTTATTTATAGAATACTGTTTAAATTTTTATTGATACCGGGGGCGTTGTTAGGACTATTTTAGTGGGGCTGTAGCCCTCCCCCCCCAAAAAATATTTATATGTATTTATTTATTGGCTTAAGTCATCAATAGCTTTTTATATTATATGTTTTCCTTCAACCCCCCAGGAGAGACTCTTATCCATTCATCTCTGCATCCCTGATTGGCATTGTAGTTTTCTGCCATTTCCCATTGTTATGCCAATATAAGGTTGTCAGTAAATATTTCTGAAGCAAATGAAATATAAATATTGCACAGGTTTATCAAATGTTTGTAAGGATTTCATGACTGGCAGAAGCATTCCTGGGGGGTGGTGATGCATCTAGCAGGCCCTGGACTCTGCGGGCCCCCATGGGAATTTGTGTCACCCCACATACCCACTGGCCCACCAGGAACAAACTGGCATGCCAGATGGCCAGTCCAGCCCTGGCATCTAACGACATTAAACATCATAACAGAATTATATGGAATTAGCATTAACTCTGTGAGAAACATGATCTTCAGACCCCTGTAAGATAAACTCTTTGCATGTGTAATTATGTAATTATGGACCTTCTGATTCAAATTTGTAAACTGAATCGGCAAGCTTGGCACATAACTGAACAAACACAGTTATTTTGGAACAGTGTCATTAAAACAATGTGCTAACTTATTGTTCCACTGAAGCATTGTTTTATTGTCATTTAAACATAATACACAATAATGTTTATTATATAACACATAAACATAATGTGTATACAATAAATTAATGTTATTAGGATTTGTTTCTAGAATTTGTTAATTGATTGAATTTATTCTGTAGGCAACTGCTAATTGTGATTGTTAAAAAAAAATAATAATTCCATCACTGGAATTATATTTATTTATGGTCATGTGAGGGGGAGTCACGTGTCCTGTGGAGTATCATGTGATTAGATCACATGATTCTCCAGCCGAAGCACTCAGGAAATGGCTGGACATATATCTCTAAAGCTGGCTTTTACTGCTGAGACACAGCTCCTCTTCCTCCTCAGTCTGATGAAGGCCGCTTGCCTTTACCCGCCTTGTGGCACCTCAGTTGTTAATCTTCTGCCCCCTCCTAATCTGTCAGACCTCCTGCCCCCCTTATCCCATCTCTCCGAATCTGCCAGCGAGGGCCCACTGCCCAGCGGTCTGCACCACTGCCTCAGCATTACGTCACATGGGATCCATCCACCCTGGTTGCTCCTCTCTCCTTACGGCCCAGAATCCTCTGGCAGGCTGAGCCTGGTGGCTTGGGAGGCTGCGCTTTCATTCATTCCCTTAATCTATTTGTCAGAGAGAGAGAAAGAGAGACTAGCAGATAAACAGGTCGATAGACAGTAAGATTTGCAAATGGTAATACAGAGAGACAGGCAGAAAGACAAGCATATGTGCAAGGTGAGCGATGAATGCAGACAGGCAGATCGGCAAGCAGATGGATGGATGGGTGTATGGATGGATGGAACAAATACAATATGAGATGTGCGTTTGTCACTGTTTATGAGGTGAATTGTGGGGATTAAAAAAATCCCAGTACTCATTGTGTTCAGCGCAGCAAAGCATTATGGGAAAACTGATGGTGCTAAACGAACTATGTTCCTCAAGGGCAAAAGAGAAGGACAGAGTGCTGATGGCCTCTTGCGAATCACACCCTGGACTGGATCCAGGAGGCGCCTTTTGTTTTAACTGCTCAAGGTGCCAATTTAGATACGTGCAGGAATCACGATTCTGGGGGCCATGCGGCATATGGATACCTCCCCTAAACTGCTTTCAACGCTCTGCTGCCCGAAATTGTCTGCGGATCTCAGCCTTATGCTGATTCATCGAGATGCCTTTCACCCTCGGCAGTTTCCGGAAAGTCCGGTCCACTTTGCTGGGATCAGCGAGCCACTTCAAGTCACGCCAGTCAGAGGCTGTGGAGGGTCTCCTAAATGGGGCGTTACGTTTGGATACCAGCTCAGCAGAGATGGGGGGTCCTTTGAAAAAAACGCCAGTATCCTTGCTGATGACCGTGGCTCTGCGGATTACCGTCCCGCTCAGGCAGTGAATGCGGCAGCTTTTGCTGTTTGATATTTATAATATGTATGGTATATATACAGAGTTCATAGAAAGTCTTGGGAAACTTGCTTAATTCAGTAAAAATATTGCAAATTTATTGGTTTTGTAATAAAAATCATTCCTTAATTCATTTGTTTACAAAAAATATATATCCCATTAGAAACAACCAGTAATTTTAAGAAAGCATTCATTTCACGTACTAATAAACTGAAATTATAGTACTAAAAGAACTGTTCTGACTTAAAAAGTCTCACTGGGTGATTTTTAATTAGTAACACCTTTGCATAAACATAAAACACCAAACATTTGTGTTCAGTGTCCCTGTGGGAACCAATGACTGCAATCGCAATTAATTGCAAAATGGTAAGAAGAGAACAGAATGAATCAGTCAAAACGAAAAAATTATAACACTTGCTAAAAAGAAAATGTGTGGAAGATATGTTAAACATCGCTTCTCGATAGACTATTGTTATGAAACCGATACATCTGCAACATTTTTACAGAATTAGGCAAGCGTTCCAAGACTTTCTATAAGAGCACTGTGCAATGCTGCAGTTGTCGTATGGAGATTCGGTAGTGCTTTGATTCACAAAGATAATGAAAACAAACAGAAACTATATTTTTCTTTTTAAAGGCTATTTCGATTGCTTTTTAATATTGCGTGTATGCACTTTGTTACTTTTTAACTGGGTCTTTTAGACAAATGAGTGAACGTGAAACAAATATGGGAGTCTCCGTGTTGCTCTTGTAGTACAGTTTTAATATAATAGGTGACTGACAGCACCTGTGTATTTTATGAGCAGAAGTTTGATCACTGGTTTTTCCTTCTGAAGCCGGAGTCAGGGGCAGTCTCGCAATGATTGATGACAGTGGCAGTAGTCTCTGACCTGTTTAGTGTTTGGACAGGTATTTTCTTGAAAATTTCAGTGTGATTATGTTCTGGGGTTAATCCTTTCTGTGCTGGAGGAGTGCTCAGGTCAGGTGCTCCTCCGACCGGGACAGCAGTCAATCACAGGTAGTCAAACAGCAGGCAGGATTGGTTTATGGGAGCAAAGGCACGCCACCCTGCAAACTGATCTGGGATCTCTTTCTACCCCGATTTAATTTCATAGTGGTGCGCCTTCTGCAGCACTGATCCATGGACTCAGCAGAAGACCGATCCGTCAGATTCTATTTGAATTTTTGATGCTCTGCGGAGGAGACTGTACCCTATTGGTTCCGTCATGTTCTCTAACACCAACACCCCCCCCCCCCCGCCGCCGCCGCCCACATGTGATTGATGGGACACGGATGGGCAGCCGTCTGCAGTCAAATCTGCAGCAGAACCAAGGTGAATATAGCTTAGCCGGCGCATCCTCACGTAGTCAATTCAGGAGGTTGCAGACAAGATTTTTTGAAAGGGAAAAGGTAAATGTTAATCGAAATGTCATAACGTTTCTTCTGCGATTTCTAAGTAAAACTTGTTCTACACAAAGACACAAACCAGACTGCAAAAAATGTTAATAGCATTTTAAGTTAATATTTTGTAAATGTCGGTATAGGCTATATCAGCCTACGTCCCGTCATGAAGTCAACCGACCGAATGAAGTCAAGGCGCAAATGACTCATGAGTCGTGGACCCAGCAATATACTGAAATAGTGGCATCATTTCGGGAGAAGCCAAAGCCCATAGACAAAAGCAGTTTCATAAAAATGTATATGTGTGTGTGTTTATTCCAGCGATAGACCAGCCCCTGTACCGTGGAACCCACATACATGCTATTTTTTGAATGAATGACCTTATCATCAAATAAGAAGTATTCATTTAATATTTTCACATTTCCCCAATCTCTTGGAAAAACAAATAAGGGAGAAATCTTAATTAAAATGCACGCTCGTGACTGAATTACCTACTCTGACGAAGAGCAGCTGTAACATGCTTGTGATAATTTACAAGTCGAAATAAAACCAACGCCTGAATCAAACCTAATTCACTTAGAGGGCGGGCGGATGCTTCGGATCCATAAACAGTCGCTCCGGGGACTGGGGGGGAGGCGTTTTAAGTAGCCTATTGGGTCACCGTTACTCATTTCGCGAATTTGTGAAGTGAGATTTTTTCCCCCTCCAAAATAAAAGGCATCAGTAACCGAAGCCTTCCTTGATCGGAGATCCTTGATAGCTGAAGTAAGTGTTCTTTCTGACATAAACCCCAAAACGTTCCGTTTCTCCTCGGTACCATCGCTGGCGGTCTCCCCAGACTGATGCTTACTGAGATCAGATAAAATGCTCAGATGAAATACGTGATCTGCTGTAAGAGACCCTGCCAGTTTACTTTGGCCCGGTTGAATGGCTCGAGTTTTTAAAATTTTCATTGAATTTATATGAAACTGTATTGGTATAGGTTAGACGGTGTGTACGTAGGGCTCCGTTTCAGACCGGAGAGAATGAATGATCGCACCGAGCACTGCCATTATCTGCGCGAATTAAAGATGTTATGGACTGTAAATTGGCACCATTTATTAGAAACCATTGCTCTTATTTGTAAAACTTGTAAAAATCCGACTGGTATTTCATTTTTGTGGACTTGAAACTCTCTGAGCCTGGATCTTTCGTGTGTTCTCAAAGTTTTCTATCAGATAATCTCCCACGGATCAATGCCCACTGGGTTCAAAACATGAAAATTCAGAAAGTAAAAATGAACCTAATCTCTGGGCTCCCTTCCAGTAAGAATAATTTGTAATTCCTTCATCAACAATGACAGACTGGGAACTGTTCCATGGCAGTCCAGCCCAGCACTGCTGTCGGAGTCACATGGGGTATTCGCTACGGTCTATTTCCCTGTGACTAGTGTCATGGGTTTACCCGACCACAAGAGGGCAACTTGAGCCACTTCTGCCACATGGGAAATCCCAGGGCATCCCACCACTTCCCCCCCCCCCCTATGGTGTCCCCACTCCGCACACACGTGAAGGCTCTGGAAGGTGTGGCTTTCATTCAGGCTCGTCTCTCCCATGCAGTGGATGGAGAATCCAGTTCACGTTCACGCGCATTTGTAGTGAGCACATGCATCCAATTAACTGCTCATAATTACTGGAAGGAGAGGTTGCTAAATTGTGTGTAGGTATGAATGATGTTTGTGGCCTGTGATGAGTTGGCGCCCTGTCCTGCTCTCTCAGAAGAAAGGGTACCAGTTTGTACCATTGCTCGTCACTGGGGCTGTGCTCTCATGGGCCTGCCATTTGTACCTTTAGCTGTACTGTAGATAATTGTACCTTTCAAGGTAAAGAAATTGACATTAAGGAACCCTTTGGACCATTGGTGGTATATTAATGTTGTTTGTACCTGTTTGATGTTTCTCAGAGTCCATTTCTGTACCTTTAAACATTCAATTATGTAAATATAAGGGTAAAATTGGCAGATCCTTGAGGGTACAGCCACAGTGAAATGCAAAGGTACAGATTGGTACCACTTTTTCTGAGATTGTAGGGGTTATTCCCTGTCTTGTGTCTGTAGCCTCCAGGTTCTGGACTCTCATGACCCTGAACAGGACAAGTGGGCACAGAAAATGGATGGATAGATGGAAAAACAGTTATAAAAAAACAAGTATTTTGGTGCAGGATGACCAGTGGATACTAGTTAGCACAAGTGGTAACATCTGAAAATGAGATGCCTTATTAAATGCACTTTTCCACCGCACCAGATACCGTACTTCAAGAAAGTACTAAAAGTACGGTACTTCAAAGTGTTGGTTTTCCAGTACCGTAAAAACTGGTACTGGCACCGAATGACATCACAACACAAGGCAGGGTATTTTGTACTGAATTAAAAAAAATGGTTGGCTGATGTGATATTAATACCAACATCGCATGTTATGCACACTTCGCAAGGACTGCGATAGTCAGTTGTTTGGCTTTTTTATACCTTCATGCTGTCGCACATTATAGCACGTGGCTGTTTCAGGTTCCCTTAAATATTTTAACTCTGTCATAGAATACAAAACTTAGCAATTTTAATGATTGTTAATTTTCAAGGTTATTGAGTATATGTTTAACATGTTCACGACCACTGCTTTTGCACAAGTTACACTGTATGTACTGTCTGAGCCATTCAAGATCATTTTCATCCATGCAGTTAAAATCACTCATATGCTTATGAGAAATTTATTTACGTTGAATTCCTTTTTTGCTTTATAAATGTCCCAATATTTATTACAACAAAATCACAAGAAAAGTACCAAACGAACTGTACCAATAGTGCAGTGAATAAGAATTTAACATCTCATCGTTAACTTAGCCGTAGTTTTCAGTTTATGTCGTGAGCAAATCTTCTAAAAAAAAACTCAGAAAGCTAGCGATAGATTTTAGGTTAATTTTCGGCTGTCTTGAACCTTATATTTGCTCCCTAGAGCACTTTTGTACTTTATTCAGATACAGGCCAAACACTGGAATCCAGCCGTGGTGACCAGGTAACTGGGAACCTTTATTGGGAAATTATCTCCACCTGGGTCAGTCCCTAATGGAGGTGGTTTTGGGGAGAGCATCCAATCTGCTATATAAAATCAAGAATGAGCTGTCAGAATCATACATCGGCTTTTTCTGTGTGAGCGATACGCCTCAGGCTCACACTGCATATCCGCGCCCGGAAATGTAAAGTTAAGTGCGACCTTGCGCTCCTTGGATGATGAGCGCAGTGAACCATTCCCGAGCCGCCCCCGCCCTCGTCAAGGACTCTGAGTGTAAGATTTACTGCCGGAGCCTTAAGCTTCTTCGCTTTGTTTATAGATGTCAGTAAATATCCCCAAACAGGCATCTTAAAACACTGCCGCCATTGTGAAAGTTTGGGGTCACAGCAGAGGCGATTCTAAGGACTCTTGGGGCCCTGGGCAAAAAAACTCCATGGGGCCCTCCAACTGCCCCTCCCTCGGCATGGTGAAATGTGTTACCTGTAAATTAATAATACCAACAATGAGGATTTTTCACTTTTTTGTGAAAAATAGAATAAAGCAGATTTGTCGTTGCAATGTATTATGCCATCGGCTGCTCCCATACCCCTCCACCTAGCTTGGGGCCCCAGGCCCCGCCTGTCCTGTCGCTGCTCCTCTGGGTCACGTGTTTTCCACTAGCCACAAACAAAAGGCTGCTTGGTTAAAAAACAAAAACCCCGCTAGTGGTTAGTATCATTTTAAACTTAAAACGCAATGTCAAATAAACAAAGTTGTAATGAGCGAAAATGCACCCACCCCAATTTCTCATGTCCGGTTTAGAATTCCCCATCTTGTTTTTCCGTGGGTGTGGCCAGTGATGCTGTAGGCCATATTACGGGGAGTCGGTATAAGATAAGCGGCCAACGCATCCCAGACTAATGTACGGCTGCCTGAACCTTCCATCAGACTGGCCCTGTTTTACAAAAGACACCGGCTGTTTGTGTGCTTAATCCCCCTGACAGCGTATCAAGGTTCAGAGCAGGGTGACGGGCTGCATGGGTAAGGGCAGAATCTCCTCCATCTGTCTGACATGGTAGCTGTTTAGATTTTTTGATTTAATACTAATGGGTTGTTCTGTGAGGAAACTTACAATTGCTTGTTTAGTCAGATAAAATGTAGAATTTAAAATGAAATCGATACTAAGACACCATAAAGCTTGGCAAGAAGTAAATAAATGTTTTTCAGTAGAGTAAACTAATCCGACTTGTCAGTTTGCCTCACCCCAGGTCACATGATCTGTCACATGACCTTTGCTTTGCCAAAGTGACATGTCTGTTGTGATGGGTTCAGGATAAGTGCTTTCAGGGCGACGTTTATTGGTAGCGAGGGGTTTTTCTGCTCTGGTTTTGGTAGATGTTCCTTAAGTCTCTCTGCGAGTGTGAAAAGAAGTCATCCTGGTGGGGTGGTTATGAACAGAGGGCACAGACCCACCTCGGGTTGCTGCGGTGGATATGGGGAAGGGGAGGTTTCCAGTAGAGCAAGCTGGAAAATCCGGTCTGGAGTACAGGGAGTACTGCTGTAGACTCTCTGAAACAGAGACGTCATTTTGCCAGGTATCTGGACCAGTTCCGCACGTGGTTGTACTGTCAAAGCCTCCCTCTTTCATATCGCTGCTGAAAGCATCCTGCAAGCAGATGGTTTGCATATTTTTCAGGCTGCCAATTTAATTTCTCATGCATCGGCGCTCTTTTTGCATGCTTGCAGGATGTGTAAAGTTTGTCCGATTTTGAGATTGATGACGGGAGAATGACTAAGACTGTTACTCGGTCAGTGTTTGGATAATATGCTTGGTGGTCTTTTCATAGAGGAGCAGGGACGCAGGACAGAAGCAGGGGGGAATCGAAAACAGTGATTAAAATGCCTGAACTTTTAGGCTTTCCTAGGCATGCTGATGAGGCATTTGCTGTGATTTGGGCTAATGGTTTAATGCACTAAACATTTTGATTGACACTGGTTAACATACATACACTGTCACTTTATCATTTGGTATGAGGCTCTCAATCACCCACAAATGGCCTATTAGACAACAGCATAAACAACATTGTGTTGTAAATTTAAATTTACTGAGACCCAGTATACGGTGATGTTATGTATGTGAAATGTGTAATTCTAACAGGCATAATTTAACGTAAGGTCAGACTTAGACGGAGTAGTTTTCTTTGTTGTAGAAACATTAAAAAATTAAAGCAGTGTACAGCCTAATAGGAATGCGTGTATTTCACTCTGTCTACCTACAAACGAGATGAAGGGAGACTGTGGGAACACGCGTGTGTACAGCAGGGGAATACGAGCATGGGTGAGAGGTCTCCTACCTGCAGCAAATACAGTAGTTTGTGATGGTCGACACAGTTTGACGAGTTCCTGCATCATGGTATCCAACCCTATTTAGGGATGCTACTTACCAAAATTTCAAAAAACAATTTTCAAAATTGTGTGGGAGGAATCGGTGTCCCTCTATAACTGGGGGGGGATCAGATCTCAACACCTTCTTTAACAGATTTGATGTCCCCCTGTGTCGCACCACCGTCAACTTCAGCTTTAATACAGGCTCCCCTGTTCCCCCATCCACCCCCACACAGGAAACGGCCACTGCTTCTTCGGTAATCCCATCTATTAACATCTCAGATGACCAGGTAAAACGCGGTCTGAGCAGGCTCTGCCCTACAAAAGCTGCAGGTCCGGACA
>JAODLC010000123.1:22849156-22859193 GCA_026781145.1 Hippopotamyrus pictus | reverse complement strand
TACCTAGTGCTCCAACCCGCCCGCCCCCCCCCCCCCCCCCCGCCCAGATTGTTTTTGCGACCAATGGCAGCCCCTCTCTCTCTCTCCTCCCTCCCCAGACTCTCTGATGAATATCAGCTCTTCTGTCATTTGATCCCCTGCCCTGTTGCCCCACAGACTGAATGGAGATGGACTTCACACTAAACCGACATCCAGGCTCTTCGGCCAGCTTTGCCCGTGGCCGGGAAGCCACCACAGCGTCCTCCTGGAAAGCGCTCCCACCACCAGCCGATTTGATTTCATCGAGCAGAGAGTAATGCATTTGCTAAGCGGCTAATTTGCTAGTTTTTCAAACCCGTCACAGCAGGTGTCCTTCTGCTAGTTACCTCACAGGTAGCGAAGACGGAGAGTGAGGCAGGAGGCAGCTGAAGGGGAATCAATTCTTGGGAGGGGGAGTAAATGCTGGGAGACGGGGCACCGGGAGGAGGGCACCTAATAAATGGCTCGCATGCCCTCAACACCTCCCAGAATCCTTTTGTTGCCAAGTGCCTTTTCAATGTGCTCCTCCATCTGTGACTCGGCGTTTTTTTTTCCATTCCTATATACTTGATCCACATACTCTGAATGTCTCTGGAAAGATGGTACCCTCTTATAAACGCTCTTAAATCTTTGTGCTTAAGGACCCTTATTCACTTGTTGCTTAAAGTCCGAGATGATGCCATAAATTTTTTCGTAGCAGGTTCATTTAGTAAATCCTTCCTTCCAGTCTCTGGTGGTTTTCGTTGGTATTTTCAGCATTCAAAGCTTTTTTTTTCCTTTGGGAGAAGTATTGAATTTATACTTCTTTAGCAAATCATCTTGTCTCAATTATTTCCGCTAAAATGGCTTTTGAAGAAAAAAGTAATCGAGTTTGAAATGAGACCAAATGAGAGTCAAATGTGAAATGGTTTTTTTTTTTTTTTAATTATTATTATTTGCTGAAATGTGATCAGCTGAGGTCAGGGATACAAGCAGTGGAGATTTTTCCGGTAATCCCTTTTCAGGGCTCTGGAGCGGCTAGGGCTGGAGATGAGCCCTCGTGACCCTCATCCTACACCCAGTGCAGGCTTTTGTGAGGTTTTCAGAGATTTCGCCCTGCAATTTTTCATCTTTTCCGTGATATTTTTCTGGTCAATGGCATATCTCAGTGTAAAAGCAAGCCGAGTAGTTTCAGCAGATAAACCGAACAAATGGGTTATCGTGTTCAGTTATCGTGTTCAGTTATCGTGTTCAGTTATCGTTTTCAGTTATCGTGTTCAGCGATGTCGGAGACACTGACATGGTTGTGTTAACACTCACCCTTTGAGCAAATGCATACCAGGCAGATCGATCTAAAGCTTAAACTCCACTGCTGATTGATTCAGCCAAGTTAAAGTAGTCATTTTCGCCATTAAGCATAATGTATTTCTGAAGCAACACACTAATGTTTCCCATGATTGATAAACTATGGCAAATGTATAATTCACAGTAAAGTTATGTACTGATGACAGGCGTGGTATGCTGGTTAGTGCTGTTACCTCACACCTCTGGGACCAGCTTTCTGTGTGGCATTTACATGTTCTCCCAGGTTCACTGTGGGATTTCCTTTGGGTTCTTCTGACTGAGACCGAGAATCTCCAGTTTCACTTTTTTTTCCCACTTTTTTTTTTTTTTTTTAAGTGTAATGGATGTGATGGCGTGTTGTGAACTGATAGCATCGTTCCAGATTATTCTATATCTCACGGTGCCCATCAGCGGTCAAATGGGATGTGTGAAAAAATTGTGTTGGTTCTCAGAGCCACATGGGTACAGAGAACGATAATCAGTTTTTAAATTCTATCTTAACTGAACAATTCCACAAGCACGAGCTGCTTTAAGGTAAAATTTAGTAAGCTTTGCTATTGGTGCTTCTGAGGTTGGACTCTGAGCCCGTGCTCTGGTCACGCCCCCTCATCTGATAGCCATGCCCCCCACCCAGTAGTGACACCCCCTCACCAAGACTCTCTCATCCAAATTGTAAACCACCGCCCTACATTCCAAATGACTGACAGCTGCACTTCACCTTGTTAACTTCCTAGCTTATATAACTGGTCAGACTGGTTTCTTCTATGGGAAGTATTGATGACTGATGTCCAGTTACTGAGTGGATCCGCTCCCCTCTTTATCAGAATCGAGTGCCCAAGCTCATTCCTGTTGGTTTCCTGCATGTTTCTCTATGATCCCCAGCCTGGGGTGCGTGTGTAACTGACCCCTCTCTCGGCGTGACCACACGTGTCCCGACCCTTCTTGGTCTGAGCATGTGTCCCGATTTCCCCATGTCTGCACGAGCGGCTGCCTTTCCTTTCTATCCCCAGCTTATTGACCTTCGCTTACATCCCCTCTAGTGAACTGGTTCCTTGTTCGCTCTGCTTCTGGATCTCCTGTTCCTGAGATTTTCCTTGGCGGCGGTAAAAGCAGTGCCTTACAGTTGTTCATCCAAGGCCGCCTTTGGTTGATGGCATCTTGCTAACACTGCAAATCCATCCCATTATGTCACAGTCATGGGTCCCATTGCATAAACGCAGGCTGTAATGCCTCCGCATTTAGACCTTACTTATTGATTCACTCCTGAATTTCAAACATGACTGGATATTCTCCTTCACCCTATTGATGACATGAGGAGGTACAGGCCCTTGTTGAGCATGGTGCTGGGAGCTGACTGCATTCCAACTGCCCAGCTGAAAGCCGTGAGCAGGGCCTGGCTATAAGCGCTCTGAACAATGCAGCCTTTATGTGAACACACAGATTTAAATCTTTAAAGTGAAATGAATTAAGCGCATTTTCCTTTGTTCTTCAGTAAGCAGAAAAGTTGTGTATGAACAAAATGAAATTGATTAAGACGCATTCTCTGTGCCTTCCTAAACCTGCAGGACTAGAGTCTCTGTGTTTTTCTCTCTGTGGATCTTTAATCTCCAGTGAAAAGGTCTTAAGTGTAATAAGTGTCTGTGTTCTATGACCTCAAACCCACAGGTTTCCATTCCGGGGGCAGGGGGGTATGAGGGGGCTGCGGGTGGGAATCGGTCAGTGGGAGCATACCTGGGTGACCAAGCCCTTGGTGACTGCTGGTCATCCGTATGTAACAGGGCTCATAAAATCCAATCACTGGAGACTGATGTATTATTTTCTACCCAAATGATTTTTCAATGATTATATACATACCCTTTGCTTTTGAGCAACATCTCAATAACTGTGTAATGTGTTCTTTTACTGGAGATCCCATATAGTACATCTGTACTCTGAATGTACTCTGAATGTACTCTGAATGTACTCTGTATGTACCCTGCACTCTGTCTATACTTTGTTTGTCTGTCCCTATCCCCGGTCCAACCGTTTGTGTCCAATTGCACCAGATCCACTTCCTTTGCATGTGCCACTCGAACCCTGGGGCTCGCTGTATGGTTTGAAGATTGAAATGGAATAAAAAAGAGATTAGAGTCTGTACCAGGAAGAGATTTTCTGTTTGGAGAGAACAGGCAAGCTGAGGTGCAGGTGAAGAATGAGAGTGTGGTGGCTTTTAACCTGAGTAGCTCTCAAACTGAATGTTGGATGCGTTCTAATGAATGGGGTCTGGATAATAAATCTCTGTTACCACGGCTGCTTTTTCTGCGATTCCTCAGTGGTCAGTTGATTCATAGCATGGTGTTCTTTCAGTTCCCAGTTACTGTGTTTGCATTAAGAGAAATTGACTTGGGCAACTTAGTATATTCACCTCGTATTCCCCACCAATGGGACGAACAGTATTTTTTTTAAGGATTAATGAGAAATTAAATGTAAACTGCATTGATGGTAAAAATTTATCTTTGATTTATTTTTAATGAGGAAAATCTTTCCAACTGATTATTCAACCTACCAGACCTACCAGACATGTGCCATTTAACCAGCTGACAAAGCATTTGGTAACCCGTGTGCAGCTGAGACGATGACAGGCGCAGGTATGCTGGTTACAATTGCTACATAATTGCCTGATCTCGATTATTTGAACTGAACACTATTATTTTTTGCATAATCATTAGAATCGTCTCCATTCATGTATATAAAAATAGCTGGATGAGACAGGACCGGCATATTTATATGTCTATATCCAAATAGTATTCTACCATGTAATGTTTGGTTGGCGCTTGTTTAATGACATCATCTCATTGGGTTTCTGAACCGATCCAAATCACCTGCCATACGTATTTGTACCTTGCATGTCTACACTTGCACAGCATTGCACTTCACGGCAAATTTTACGACGGTGCCCGATTTGTACCACTTTCTTTTCACTACTTCAGGTTCATTTTATGGGTTGCTTGTGAGTGATTTCCACCAGCCCAGAATATCAGCTAGATATTCAGATTTTGGATTCTTTGTGTTCTCTCTCTGTTTAATAAAACTTGTGCATAGCACCTGCACTTGCGTCTGAGTGCGTGTTTATGCATCTTGTTACGGTGGGATGACTGTATATATTCCTTACAGCTGCCACTATTATGCTGCAGCAGTGTCAATATAATGCAGAATAGGTTGATTGGTGAGTCTGAATTGGCCCTGTAGTTTTGTGAGTGTGAGTGTGTGCGACATTATAAAATGTATACGTAATATTCAACTATAATTAGGCTACCTTTATGCTGATAGTGTTATAAAACGAAGAAAAAAAAAACAAATTGTTAATCGCAGTTATTTTTATGACAATCGTCAATTAAAGTTTCATGATCGTGACATTGCTAGGCTCAGGTTCGGTAGATTTTGAGACATAAACTGTTACTTGCGGAAAAACAAGCCTGCAGGATATCAAGGTCTGAATCTGAAGAATCTGGTAAGGGACACTTTTGCTCCCTCCAGATCTCCTTTAGTTATTCTGTGTCCTTATCTGTCTAGTTGACCTTTTTACCTGTCTTCAGGAATATAAGTAGCAATGGCCAATTGAAGCTTCATGAACCATTTGCTGTTTTTTTTTTACCCCACTAGATGGCGATCTCTATTCAAAAAAAGGCTCAATCCATGCCCCAAAACAGACCAATAGCTCCATCTAGTGGGGTCAAAGCATACAGAAAATGGTTCATGAAGTTTCATTTGGCCGTAATAGTTAATAAGGGCCAGGTGGGTTTCCGTAAGAGTTGCCATTCCTTTGCTTCCTTTTGGCTTTTTTTGTCAACTCAGTGACTTTAATTATGGAAAATGAATGAATAAATAAATACTTCTAATCTAATCTAAACCTAATATTTTTAAACTCTTAAAATGTCAAATATTCTAAGGGAAAGTTAGTCTAGTAAGATGTTGCGGCCTGCAGGTCCGTCACACCTGCCAAACACATCAGTGACCCCTTTGGCTACATTGAGGAAATCTCAACCAAATGACCTGGAACGGTCCAGCATTGTCACAACCCCGCAGCTTCTGTCTGTACTCTCGGGCCATTTTCTCTGACGGGGACTTTTCTGAGTGCCAAAGCAAATGGCTCTGTCAAGGTTGTGTACGTGCCTATGGAGTGTCTGAGGGAATGGTCCTGGATTTTGGTTACTACTCTTCAAAAACGGGTCCTTTTCCCATCTATATGTGTTCCTTTAATTGGCACCGCTGACTGTCTCGAATCTGACATTTCCTTTTTTTCCAGCTTTAATAAAGCAAGCTCATCTGAAAGGTGTCAACTCCATGATTGTGAGAACCTAATTGCTGGTTTCCCAGAACCAAAGCTCGTGTCTGGGGCAGATTCTACAAAATTGTGGTGTGTGAAATTGAAAGTAATGGGGTGCAATGTGTTTCTATGGGAATGCCGAATCCACAGTTCCTTCTCTAATCTTTACAAAGGAAGAAGGGTAAATGAAGCCAGCATCACCACATGACTGTTCACTGGCTTCAGACCTGACTGGTTCGCTTGGACTGGGTGCCGGAGTTTACACCCAAGGGCACCGTGACCACAGGATCTCAGCTCAGACTGTAGCATTTGCGTTGTGCTGAATATTAATGAAACTCGCCAGTGGCTCTGAGCAATATCATCACATTGATTAATGATTGTGGCTTATACTCATTTTGACTGGTATGTTATTCTCATTAGCTGCTGACTGATGCAATGTAAATTATGTTACCCTCTTAACCTTAAGGTTGTTGTTTAATCTAAAAATGCCACCAAAGAATGGTTCATGTCGGTTTTTCATTATAATTCAGAAAAGTTTAAATCTGCACATATTCAGCTTATCATTTAAAGGGGATTTTATCCATAAAAGGAGCTGAATTCATTCTGTACATGGAAATTCTGTCCATTCAGTACAAAGGAAATTCTGTTATAGGCACCTCAAACACAGAGACCAGACTTCTCTTTTTGTGAAATTCCATTCTTGGGGAGACCTCTGGAGGTACCAGGTTCACCGTGGTGCAGGTTACACCCAGTTGACCTTACCGCAATTCTGACTCCATGTGTTTATTCACAAACAAGTCAGTTTGGTCCTTCACACACAAGTATAAACTGTTTTTTCATGAAGTGTAGAATTTATTTACCAATTGACTGTTGAGATGGTTTGGGCATCAATCTAGGATACCTGCTGGGCGGCTCCCTGAGGAGATGTTTCAGGCGTGTCCAACCAGGAGAAGACCCCGGGCAGACCCAGGACACGCTGGAGAAATTATATCAGGAGGAGGTGGCTGGTGAGAGAGAGGTCTGCGCATCCCTGCTTAAACTGCTGCCCTCATGACCCGACCCCAGATAAGCGGTGGAAGATGGATGGATGGCTGTTTCACTGTTACAAGGTATATTTATTGTTTATCCTGGTGCTTTGTCATAAGGTTATTGAGTGTCATCTTGAGGTGTGAGATTTCAAGATTTAACTGCTGGTTTTTCACATTCAGCTGGTGGTTTTAATACGTTTAATATTCTGCCGTATTGCCTCGCATTTATCACCTGTAAGGCTGGGCCATTTTGGTATTTTCTAATTGAAAACAATGTCTCTTCTTCTGGCTATTTATCATAGAAACTCTGCAGCTGTAAACAAGGCCATGCAAAATACCTTGACTGCCTGCAGTTCTGTAATTGGCTTTTCATTTGACTCCTGTAACCATCCAGGGAATAGCCTTTATCAGGCCTTGCCGGGGGGAGCAAATGGGGAAGTTGGCCCAGGAACAGACTCAGGTGGAGGCGGGGGTCGGGGGTGGGGGTGGGGGGTGTATCAGTCGGGTCTTGAAGAAATTTTGTTCCAGCCCAGTAAATTATGTATGGCAGGCCTGACCATAGTCCCACCCTTGATAGCTGTGGCTCCAAATTTTGAGCCCTACTTCTCCCGCAAGCCATTTCCCTACCAATCACCTTTCAGTCGTGGAAATAAACCTGGGCCGCCGCTTTGTGACTGCATTAACAATTCACCTGATTTGTTTGAGGGTTATTAATATATCCAGATAGGACAGGCCCTGTCTCCTGATGAGTCTCTGTAAACATTGTAGTTGTTGCCTTGGTTACAATGCTAAACACTACAACCCCCACACCGATCCTCACAACCCCAATCCATCCATTCTACCCAGTCAGGAGGCAACAGCTGAGGTCCAGTACAACTTATCTCCCTGCAGCTTCTGGACCGTGGATCAAAGCTGCCGTTTTCATGCTCACAATGGCTGGAGATAACCCTGTGGACTGCATTCCTTTGGGGTCCGGAATGCATTTCATAAATGCACATCAGCCGTACAAACTTAATTGAACAGAGCTTCGTTATAATCAGTGTGTGGCTATGCAGTGTCAGCCTGCAAGGTGGCCATTCAACAGGCCCTGAGGTCTAGCCAGATAGGAGTGAGTGGTGGTGGGGGGGCAAAGCTAGAGGCTGTGGGGGAGGAGATGAATCTGTGACGATGGAGATGGCAGAGTGGCGAATGTGACTTTCGGTGCTGATTATATATATTTTTTTTCTAGAACATTCTAGGTGTCTGTTCTAAATGTGTATGACCATCTCTCTGGTCACATGATCGCAAGTACCTTTTTAATAAGATAGCAAAGTCATGTGCCCCCCCCTCTCCCGTATGCCTCTTGTTTTATGTTTGCCTAATGCCTTCAGCACGTATGGCTTATTAGCACTGCCCCCAATCTTCAGCGGGCCCCTCGCACCTCCTTTCCACTTCCGCTAATTAAAGCCGTCTTTCAATCAGTTCCGCCATCCCGCCTCGGACTGAGTAACAGGTGGAGCTGACTCCAATTACCAAGGCGTAATAAAAATAAACACCTTCCAGTCTGGAGGCAGGCGCTGGGCCCTGACACCACGCCTCTCATCTGTTAACTTTATTGAGCCATTTTGTAAACAATCCTCATATTCGCTAAAAAAATCCCCCACATACCCAGAATGAAATGAAGAACAAACATCTGTTCTGATGAAGTACGCATGTATTACTGAAAACGAGAAATGAGATGGAGTCGTTTTCCTCGTGATGTGCAGCTAGAATGAGCCGCAGCTCCTGGGCCACCCAGTCCCACAAATGACATATTTGATGTGCATTTTCAGCAACGTGTGCAGAATAAACCCCTTTGTGCTATTTGCAACCTCTGCCAGGACTCTGAATTAGCCCCACTGCTAAATTAATTGCACTGCATCGACTGGGGGCCTTGGGTGGAGATTTGCCAACCATAGATATAAAAACTACTCAAACCGGTTCCGAATCTCAAAATGCATTTTTTTTATGTGGTAATTATTGCATTTTTAAAAACAAAGTGTAAACGATACCATTTGGAAAGGGGCAAGAGCTAAAACAAGGCGGCATTCCTACTAATAAGCATGTTACCCATACGGGAGGCTGTGGACTCCATAACGATTTATCGACTCAGACTCGATCTGAAGCGTTTCCGCTAATCCTGGGTTCATTAAAAACCTGTGATCAAGTCAGATTGCCTTTCTACATGTGGCTACATATGAGAATGGATCACAGAACCCAAGAGGAATGCATTGCATTGGAAGGTAATTAACAGGCCTAAGATGGAAACACATTATAGTAAGGGCTTCTTGGCCGTGATACCAGAGCAAGCCTGACTGATGGGGAATTGATTGTCAGATTTGGGGTGGGGTTGATGGAGGAAGTGGTTGCCCCGAACAGTGCCCCCTACTGAGCAGAAGAGTAAGTCTCATTGAGGGAACCATTAAGTATCATGCGTGTGGCTGGGGAGGGACCTTGAATGGTTGTATATTAGCAGAGAGTATTTTTTGCCTTAATCAATTGGTCTTTTTTAATCACCCAGTGGACTGAAAGAGAACTCCTCATTAACAAACATTTGTCTGATTTTGAATAGATAAATTTGTACCCTTGAAATGCCATCACATGCCGTAGGTATCATCCATGTGCATGTTTCGTAAACTTTTCAGTGACAGACCCTAACATTTATCCTGTCAATAATGTTATTCTATTCAAGAGTTGGGGAGCAAGATTTATCGAGCCAAAAATTTATCGCATAGTTACACCCGTCTGCCAAGTCATTAAATGCTGGATTGTGCTTCAAGTGAAAGTTATGGGAGCTCAGATACTGTACTGCTACTGACTGGGCTGTTCAGAGAGGGGGTTTCTATGGTTCTTGTCCAGTTTCCCAGAAATACTTTGTCCTCAAGATGGCCTCCGCAGGAAGCTGGGGGCCTGATTTGGACGGTGAGCCCTTATGATAGCCATCTGTGCAGTTTTAATGGGAATGTGAATGTTGTAACTGTCTTCACTGTAAATATTCATAATAAATCATAATATTGGTATGCGGTAAATAAGCTGCCTAATGCGGCTATATGAGCAGACAAAGACACTGGCTAAATATATCTCCCCCCATTAGATGACTTGTTTAGCTAAAATGGAGCAGCAGCTGTCAGATACAGGTGCCAGAAAGCGTAGCTGATACTTCAGCAGAGCTGCTCCATCTCATGCTCCGTGACCCGGTTGGGAACTGCTGCTTTGAGTCTGCTGTAAGTGCGGAGTGCCCTCGGTGCAGCCACCTCGTCCTTCACAAAGCAGGTCCCGGAGTGCCCTCGGTACAGCCGTCTCGTCCCTCACAAAGCAGGCTGGGGAGTGCCCTCGGTGCAGCC
>JAODLC010000123.1:22832344-22848697 GCA_026781145.1 Hippopotamyrus pictus | reverse complement strand
GTCTCGTCCTTCACACAGCAGCTCGCGGAGTGCCCTCGGTACAGCCGCCTCGTCCCTCACAAAGCAGGTCCCGGAGTGCCCTCGGTACAGCCGCCTCGTCCTTCACAATGCAGGTCGCGGAGTGCCCTCGGTACAGCCGCCTCGTCCCTCACAAAGCAGGTCGCGGAGTGCCCTCGGTGCAGCCGCCTCGTCCCTCACAAAGCAGGTCCCGGAGTGCCCTCGGTGCAGCCGCCTCGTCCCTCACAAAGCAGGTCCCAGAGTGCCCTTGGTACAACCTTCTGCTCCCCTACATGATGGATCACAGAATGCCCTCGGTACAGCCTCCTGGGCAGAGTGCCTTCGGTGCAGTTTCCTAGTCCTTCACTTGTCAAGTCGTAGAGTGCCTTCAGTGCAGCCTCCTGGTCCCTCACCTGGTGGGTGACGGAGTGCCTTCAGTGCAGCCTCTTCGTCCCTCATGTGGTGGTTCGGTTGTGCCCTTGGAACAGCCTCCTGGGCAGAGTGCCCATGGTGCAACTTCCTGGTTCCTCACATGGCGAGTTATGGATTGCACTCAGTTCAGCCTCTTCATCCCTCACTTGGCGTGTCGCAGAGTGTGCTCAGTGCAGCCTCCTAGTCCCTCACATGGTGGGTTGCAGAGTACCCTTGGTGCAGCCTCCCGGTCCAATACGTGGTGGGTCGCAGAGTGCCTTCAGTGCAGCCTCTTCGTTCCTCACATGGTGGGTCGGTGTGCCCTTAGCATAGTCTCCTGGGCAGAGTACCCTCAGTGTAGCCTCCTCCTCCCCCATACGGTGGGTCACGGAATGCCCTTGGTCCAGCCTCCTGGTCCGTCATGTAGTGGGCCACAGAGTGCCCTTGGTACTGCCCCCTGGTCCCTCACGTGGTGGGTTTATGTGCCCTCAGCACAGCCTCCTGGGCAGAGTGCCCTTGGTGCAACTTCCCGGTCCTTCGAAGGATGGGTCAGTATCCCCTCGGTGCAACCTCCTGGTCCCTCACATGGCAGGTTGCAGAGTGCCCTCGGTGCAGCCTCTTCATGCTTCATATAGCAGGTCATGGAATACTCTTGGTGCAGCCTCCTGGTCGCTCATGTGTTGGGTTGCGGAGTGCCCTCGGTGCAGACTCCTGGTCCCTTATGTAGTGGGTCACGGAGTGCCCTCAGTACAGTCTCCTCGTCCCTCATATGGTGGGTCGGAGTGCCCTCGGCACAGCCTCCTGGTCCCTAACCAGCATAGTGCCCTCAGTGTAGACTCCTGGTTCCTCAACTCGTGGGTCGTGGAGTGCCCTCGGTGCAGCCTCCTGGTCCCTACTTAGCAGGTCGCAGAGTGGTCCCTCATGTGGTGGGTCGGTTGTGCCCTCGGCACAGCCTCCTGGGCAGAGTGCCCTCAGTGCAACTTTCTGGTCCCTCACATGGCAGGTTGCGCAGTGCCCTCAGTGCAGCCTCTTTATCCTTCACATGTTAGGTCATGGAGTGCACTCGGTGCAGCTTCCTGGTCCCCCACATGGCAGTTCATGAAGTTCTCTGGGTGTAGCCTTCTGGTCCCTACTTGGCATATCACAGGGTGCCCTCAATGCAGACTCCTGGTCTTTCACATGGTGGGTTGGTGTGCCCTTGGTGCAACTTCCCGGTCCCTCACATGGCGGGTTGCAGAGTACCCTTGGTGCAGCCTCCTGATCCCTCACATGGTGGGTTGCAGAGTACCCTTGGTGCAGCCTCCTGATCCCTCACATGGTGGGTTGCAGAGTACCCTTGGTGTAGCTTCCTGGTCCATCACAGGGTGGGTTGTGGAGTGCCCTCGGTGCAGCCTCCTGGTCTCTCACACGGCAGGTTGCCTTGCCAGGATGGTGGTGTGAGTTTACAGATCAGTCAGCTCATGAGCTCGTTTGCATGGGTTGTGAGCTGGATTTCACATTGCTTCATTGACCTCTTGTTCGGGCTTTGCAGTGCTAATGTTTGCTGTTAAGCTCTGATTAATTGCAGGTGCCGTGAATTATTGCATAGGTTAGGTTTTGTAATCCTTTTACAGAGTTACATATGCGGCATGCTCATGTTTAGTCCTGGAAAATTCCTGAATTTTGGAATGGGAAGGGCACTAGTGCTGAATGCTGGTCAATCCATTAGGTGACATAGGCAACCGCTTAGTAGCCATCTACTTTGGAGACAAATTTCACTGTGTCTCAGACGGGGGTGCTGGCAGTGAAGCTTGCCTGGGGTGCCACATAGGGTTTGACTGGTACTAACGGGCGCCTTTGGTAATTAAAGGCACACTGGCTTTTTGCCATATTGAGCAACGGACGGAGTCGGACCCTTACTGCGATTCGCACACGAAGGCTGGTCTGGGCTGTGATGGATGGCAGCCTGTGTGAAGCTGACAGCAACATGATCTGCATTGCAAACAAACAGGGTTAGAGTGAGGGAGGGAAAAGGGGCATGCACACACACACACACACACAAACACACACAGGGTTAGAGTGAGAATGAGGAAGGGAAAGGTGGCACAAACACACACACACACACAGAGCTCTGCACATGAACTTTTTATTAAATTAAACCTCACTGACCTGGTCCTACTACATCTGCAGGATTGTGAACTGAACCTTTCTATTGTAATAACTGCATACCCATGTTTAAAAAGAAGTAAACCACAAAAAAGATCATCAATGTTTGTGGATACAGCCGGAAATGGTGATTTACATAAAACATGCCTCTGTAGTCCGATAATGTGTAGGAACGCTTCCAGGTTTTAAATGGTGGACTCAAAACAAGTATGGAAATGTTGTTATTTTCTCCTTGACTGAGCGCTGCTGAAGAACCAGATGTGAGATGATCATTCTGACGGGGGAGACGGCTGTGGGCACCATCCGCTTCCAGCTCTTCCTTACCTGTCTGCTGAGACTAATCAGACAGAACAGTACAACCGGCTGCTGAATATTTCCCTAAACAAGGGGACGCTGGGGGTGGGGGTGGGGTGCCATTGTACCCTGAGAGGCCTTTTTGTTAGCTGGTTACCTCTGCAACTCTTCAGATGTCAAGGACTGTTTGCGTCATTTAATTCGCAATATATATACGAAGACATCCAAGCACAGCCGAATCCTGTGGAGCTGAATCCAGGGATGCAGGCGTTGGTTTGACTTTTTGCCTCCACAGGTCAGGTTTGAAGCACAGTATGGCAAAGAAAAGCTGTATGCTTCCTGTTTCATAGTCTTCATTCATAAATGTCTCTTCAGAGCGCGAGAAGATGCCTGATCTTGTCACTGAGGAATCTGGCCACTCTCAGGACCCATAGATGACCTCCAACTGCCTGTTTAATTGTTCCTTTTATTTTGGTTGCTTTTAAGATTTCTCCAAAGGCCCTTTTGCACACTCCTCACCTTACCCACCAAGGGTGAATTTTTCTTTCTTTACTATCTGAGTGGACAACAGAAATACTGGCCATTATAGTGTTTGAGGTTTCATGCCTATATATGCGCGGCCTGGTGGCTAGTCTTCACTGATTACACACCAGTAAGAGCAGAGTGTGAAGGTTGAATTAGCAGAGCAATATCACAGCTGTACATAAAATATTGCAATCCACACAACATAATGGGAAATAAACCGGAGCTCGAAAGAGGACAAATTGTTGGTGCGCGTCTAGCTGGTGCATCTGTGACCAGGACAGCAAGTGTTTGTGGTGCGTCGTATTCAAGGTAATGTCAGCATACCACCACAAAGGACAAATCACATCCGACAGGGGTAACCGGACACAAGAGGAAGCTGTCTGAAAGGGATGTCCAGGTACCAACCAGGACTTACCTGGAAATTCAGAACCCCTGATAAAATGTCACCTTGGCCATATTACATATTCAAGGGCTTATATAATCAATATTTAAGCCCCTGTCAGGTGCTGGGCCCCCTACTCACTACAAAATTCTCTCTGCTGTTTCCACTGAAGTGTCTGTCAGGAGCTATACAGGCACAATGTTCATCGTCGGGCTGCTATAGCCAAACCTTGTGTCACTCGTGCCAATGCCAAATGCCGGTTTCAGTGGTGCCAGCAGCACAAATCTTGGGCTATGGACAATGTGAAACGTGTTGCTCTCAGTCCACCTTTGCTGTCCACATACCGGAGAGTTACGGCGTGCTGAAGCCCCAGAGAGGTTTACCACCTGGACTGTTGTGTACCCAGAGTGCAGGTCCATTTATGTACATTAGTGTTTGTACATATTCCGTCTCCCTGTGATGCAAATGAATTGGTAACTTACTTTTCTATAGCTATTGTTAACGTTAATAAGCTTAGCTTGCTAGTAGGATGAGTATAATAAAATGCATTAGCCAACATCATTATCTCCTTATAAAAAAGTTTACAATTTGTTGCTTTATTTGAAATTTAACTTTAATTCGAACTTTTGTTTAGGTCAGTTCTGACCTGGTTTGTCGTGCAAATAATTAATAGGACACACTGTATGATACAAACACATTTTCATTGCTAACTGTCTGTTATATAGGATTGTATTAGGTATATACCAGAGATGCCAAGCTACTGAGGTAAAGGGTTGGACTGGTCTGGGTTGGAGGCCCAGAATCTCTAGTGGTTCCCTTGAGTGGAATCACAATCCAGTCTGTCTTTTCCACTGCTCCCCCCGGATCTGTGTTCGTTTTTAATTGGCATCCTACAGGTCATCTGCTACCTTGGCCAGCAAGCCAGCAGGGCGTAGGGATGCAGCCTTGACTGGCACCTACTGACAGAGCGTCAGGTGTCTTTCTGCTGGGGGGGGCTGTTGTCCCGATGTCATCCTTACGTGTTAGAAAAGGAAACTTAGAAAAGGTCCTTCAGAAAATCCCTGACAGCCTACAATCTGTGGGTCTCCAGGGAATCGCATGCTGTGCTCCTCCTTGGAAATACAGCCCATCTCGGGCTTGCGTAATTTCGCTGGGAAAAGAGGAAGCCAGGAGAAGCGGCAGCTGTCTGTCACCTCGGGCCAGGTGATGCTTCCATGTAGTGTCCGATTTCCGCTCCTGACGTTTCCATTTGGCAGCCGATTCCCTGCGTTTATCTGGTGGCACGTAATTCACATCCGATGGCCGGGGGAATTGGCCCAGGATTTCCACGGAGACATACATGGGCTTCTTTCCCGTTTTATTCCACTTTTATTCCCCCTGAGCACTGTGACTCCTGCTAGGGAGATAAGATCATTTCTGCCACCAACAGACAGGAAAATGAAAGATTAACAGCGAGAAAAATCTATGGATTAATATTAAATACATCCTCTTCCTCCTTAATCTGCTTTTATTCAACATCAGAGGTGTCTGTGTGAAATTGAATTCTGCAGTTGAATCCCGTTATGTGTTAAGTTGTGTTTAACGGCATCCGTGGCTGTGGGCACGATGTCATCTGACCCCTGGACTGGAGCAGGGCGCCTTTTTTTTGACGGTTTGCAATGTGAGGTGTGGTGATTGGCTGCCCACCTGCCATCCATGGTGACACGTTTGCATGTTGCCCATACAACTTGGCATCGCACGCCCACTGCTGTGATGCTGCCCCATCCGCGGGGTCACTCTTCACAGACAGCAAGGTGTAAATGCCCCGGAGCTCAAAGCTCAACCGTACTGTGTTCTGGAAATTCCTGAAGGCTGTCCCGCATATTTGTGATGGACAGCCAGTAGACTGCTGTCGACTGCACTGAGTGACTTTGACAGGCCTGTCTTCCCCGTAACTATTTTATCTGGGTGTAACAAATCATCCGCGGTCTGAATGTTTCATTAAACATTTAAACACAGCATTTTCAACAGAGAGGTTCTCAACAGTTGCTGTTGATGATGATGACGGCCAGAGGTGGATAGTTCAGTCCAGTAAGTAAAAATCCGGACCAAGATTTTTTTTCTACGAACCAGATGAGTATAAAATGTCACAGAGTACTCAGCTGGTTGGTTGAAACAAAATCCTGGTCTGGACTTCTACTCTCTGGACCTGAACTACCCACCCCTAATGACGTAAGACTGCTTCTGTCTTCTGGAAATGAGAAGGACCAGAAGCTGACTCTGTGAGGCGGCAGGTCTCACATGGGACCCCCCCCCTGTCCTTCCTGACAGGGGGACAGTGTCACACAGTGACACAGCAGGGCCTGAAAGGGGAGAAGGTGGTGAACGGCGAGAATGAAAATCCACACTTGTGTTACAGAGAGAGAGAGAGTGCTGGTTCAGCCCTGAGTGAATGTTTCCACCCTCTGCATTATCCCCCTTGAGGCAGTGCACTTTGCTGAATTGTTCTTTGGTAAAAATCTTCAACAGTATACAGTATTTTTTCCCCTACTTTAGTTACCTGACCAGCTCCCTTCCTTGTTAGGAAATTTCTTTACACACTGCAGCAGACCTGGGTGATGGTGCCATCAAGCTGCAGGTACCTGACAGCCCTGTAGGAGGTGCTGGAACTGTCGCCAGTTGAGGTAATCTGACTGACTTGAACCTTGGCTTTGCCTAGCTGCTGAAAGCCGATTACACTCTCCATGGTGTATCAGACACCTTCTCAAAATACTTCATATACAATATAGCATGGAGGAGAATGATCTCCAGAGGTCACAGATGTGACGCAGCCCATGTCTCCGGAGGTGAGGCTCCTCTTTCATTCTCTGGGTAAATGCCTTTGCCAGCAGCGACCGTGGCAGATGGCTGAGAGCGCGGCCTGCTGGAGAGTGTGACCGAAGGCCATTTTCCTCTGCATCGGAGTGACACAAGCACCGGAGATAAGATGCAGATCAGCTGGCTGCCACAGGCAGTCAGAATGGTAAAGATTAACACTGGTGAAGAATAGAGGGGGCTTATGTTTTATATAAACATTTTATTATTGTGAGCACTGAACCCATCGTCTAGACACTGGTTCACTTGTAACTTAACCTCAGGTATGGCTGAGAAGTTCACAAGCGCCACCTATTGGTGAAAGCATTTATTGTAGCAATGCACACGTGTACCACAGAAAACGGAAAATAATGTTACGGCACACATCTTTGTCCCCCCCCCATCTTTTAACAATCAGTAGCTATTGAATGTCCCTTGTTAACAGTGACTTTTTATATTTTCCCTTACAATGTGCATAAAAATGATAAGGGCATTTAGAAACACGTATTGCAAGATAAGGGCTCCCTTCATGGGGGGCGGGGGGGGGGGAAGTAACGGCATGAGGCTGGTTCAGAGTGATCATTGGTGTTCCCATGGCAACTAATCACTAGCCTTCTGCCCACAGATGCTTGAGCTAATGAAACCCAGCTGGCCCTAATCGGGCTAATTGGCTTGTTTGGACCTTACAGTGGGTCAGCTGGATGGACTGGGAGCAGCGAGGTGTGGTTGGAGAGCTCCTCTCTGCATGTTGGGTTTCTGTTAAGGGTTTTTAAAGTGCTTTTATCGTGTTTGAATTTCCAGAAGGGACCTTGTTCCAATTTGAAGACCTGTACCAGGTCTTTGGTGGGCACGTTCATTAGAGAATGTCAGTTGGCTGTCATTCTCCTGGGATTCTCCTGGGGGTTGTAGGTGGTGGCTGCTTCTGCTTTTTGCTCCGCTATGCTGCACCCTGAGTGCGCTGCGTCACCGAAGCCATCTCTCAGTACAGCTGCCTCTGTCGCCGTGTAGCCAGGAGGTAGAAAGGCAGAAAGGGATTAATTCACTCTTCAAAATGAAAACTCTGCTAGGGTCTAGGTCCTAAATGAATTAAAACATACAGACCTTTAGAATATAAGACTTAGCAATCAAGAAGTCCCTACACTAATACTAGTAAAAGAAAACAATGGTGAATAAGAGGAGAATGTCTCCCCCCTCCCCAAATAATGACGTTAGGTGAACTAAATAGTAGCTTCAGGACTCACACAGGTTTTCCTGGTAAGAAAACCTTAGAACCTTAAAACCACCCCAGTCCATTAGTGATGGCCTCCTTTGCTGAAACAACACCCCACCCGGGTTTCGCAGAGACCAATGTTCTAACCGCTGCCTTTGCTGGGAAATCGCTTATGACTTGCGCGTCCAATTACGGCGGCCCCTCCATCTGCCGCACGCCGCTCGTCACGTCTGACTTCGCCCGGCGGAGCTGTCAGCTAATTAAAGCTCCCCGTGAGGATCCGGGTCTCTGAGTGATCGGGCCGTCATGCCCCCTCCCCCCCCCCCACCATGCCACCCGGCTTTGGGGAGGTGACACGGCCCAATTCGGATCACGTTTGTCACCCACAAGGAGACATCTGTCATCTCGCCGCAAGCTTGGACAGTCCGGTCACTTTTGTCAAGTGTCTGGGGGTGTTGTGATGCACATTATTTAGGCACACCCCCTCTGCTCATCCCGTTCATAGCTCCAGTCCCTGTGAAGATGGATCCTAATCTCACAGATTACTGACCTAGATATGCGTGTGTTTTGGGGGACAGGGGCGCTGTCACACGCGGCCTCACTGTGCAGTTTTATAAACTAAACCAGTCCTCAGTGTCCCCGCACTGAGCTTGGGCCAGTAACGGCTTGCAGTCCCACCTTGGGGGGGTTTAAAGCTGTTTTTTCCAGGAGGACTTTATTCTTACAGAGAACTGCAGGGTCAGCATCTCCCCAGATTCCCAAAAGCCAGCTTTTTAAACACTTTTCCTGTGACTCACTTTGCTCTCGTCATACCGGTTTGTTACAGAGTTAAATAAAATCTGGGGGGCGTCGCCTGGGAGAGACGTGACGGCAAAATGACTATTGGCTTCATTATGTCTGAATTTCCTGTTTAATGGATTCTCCTGATTGACCCCTCCCCCCCCCCAGCTGTGCTGTACACACCTTTCTGCTGTAACAAACTCCTCTGTATGTTGGCTTTTTAAATGTATCTAAGGCAGATTGAATCGTTGTTAAATATGCCCCACAGTGGCACTATATGACGTGTGATTTAGTTACATGTTATTCAGACCAATTTGCTTGGTAAAGTGGCAATGCTATGAGGTATCAGCATTTGTATTTACTGTGAGAAAAGCTGTAAGAAATGAAATTTCTAAGAGACCCTGTTTCTTAACTACTTCACTTGTATGAAGCCTCATTGATTTCTTTCAGACTCTGTAATGTGCGCAGTTAAAATGGTCATTCAAGCGCATCTTGTATTTCTCTTTGTTTAATGTTGAATGAACCTCCCTTTTACTGAAACCCAAAGCCAGCAACAGCTGTTAATTAATCTGAAGTTGGTCTTAGTCTTATTTGACTTTATTTAACTCCTGTGCTGTCGATAACTCACTGCCAGTTTTTGTTTTGGGACTCAGCTGTCGCGTTTGATACGTGACGCTTCCTCTTCTCAGAAACACTCAGAGTCTGCTGGAGTCAGCGTGTCCTCACATCATACCCTCTGCAGAGTGGCGTGATGGTTCCGTGTGTAGCAAGCCACCTGACACGTGTAAAACTCTGAGGGACCGGTCTTTGGGATAATGTCAGACTCATGTCGTCAGTTTCACACAGGGGAAGATCGGAGGAATAGCCGGTGGTGAGCATAGGCCCCCAGACAATACCTCAATCAACATCAACCTCAGTAAACATCAACCTGATGGCTGCCTCAATCAACATTTACTGCAAGTGGGTCCTTCTCACCTGTCTCTATATTGGGGGAATGCAGGGGTGCAGTGTCTGTCCCCTGTGGCAATGGGTGTCAGCAGAGTGTAAACATATTTAGAGAAAGTGTTGATCTGCTGTGCTTTGCTGATTAGCTACACATCTTGTCCGATTCCTCCTCCGTCTCCACGGTGACAGTCCCCCAATGTCTGACACGCAACCTATCGGTCATCAGCCTGGGAATGGGAGGTGAGGATTGGCTATGAATAAGTGAGGGTAACGGAGGGCCGTAGATCTCCGAGGGTGCACCTGCGCGTGTGTGGCTCTGACGTGCCATTAATTACGGTAAACAGAGTCTGGGCGAGGTCACGCAGAGCATTGCTTAACGAGCACTCCCCAGCCAGCATAACGAGCCTGACACTGATGGATGAGATTACAGGAAGCGTTAGCAGGAAAAGCTAAGCTCGACATGACAGGCTCAGGGATGTGATGACAAATCGATATGTGCCGGAGGGGCGCGAGATGGAAAAAGGTGCGCGCTTTTTAGAAACTACTTTTAGGTACAATTTCGGGCTGCATTCAGCAGAAGCAGTTTGCCTCCGATTAATTTCAATTAGTGTCAGAATCTTGCAAAGCCAGTTCTTTTGGAAAAACTCCCCCTAAACATCCCATGGGTAAAAACAAAGTAAATACTATAAAACATTTAATCTAATGTTTTTGCAATATGAATTGCAGTTAATCCGAGCATTACAAATTTTTGGAAAATCAAATTACCAATGTCTCTCCCGCAACCCTGACCTGGATCTGCACTTACATGGATATCAGTGTCTCTCCTTTCAGGGGGGTAGGGGGTTACTGGGGTACTCAGGGGCAGGTGAATATGGAGAGCGTTTGGATTAGATTATATGCTGTAATGACCCCCCTGCTGCCCACTGACTTTAACTGAAATCTGAGATTGAGTTTTTCCCCTCCGGGACGCTGGAGGGTCCTGCGAGACGCTGTTTGTGAGGCTTCATTTTCCCAGATACATGATGCTATGATTTTAATCTGAGCTGACCAGCAAATCAACTGAGCCTTCTTTTACAAAGCGAGACAGACATCTCCTCTAGATACTGCTCTACAACACGTCCCTTTCCAAAGTCAGAAAGTCGAGTCGGTATGTATGAGTCTTGGAATGTTAGTCCTCATTAAAAACACAGACCACGCAATCAATATGTCTCGTCTTATTGGCTAACAAATATTAGTAGCCCGTGCTTTAATTGTTGTAGTTATTTGTGTGTTTGCACTGTTCTGTAGCTGAAGGCAAGCATATTTATGTTCAGATTAACCTGTATTATAATAAGATTAACCCGTAACACACCTGCCACCCTTGTCAGCTATTTTTGTGTCCTAACGTGACTCTTTTCCAAGTCAGATTAAAAATTGATTTGTCCAAATTGTTGGTGATGACCTAACCTGAGTGTCCCCAGAGGGCCATCGGCACTGTCTGTGCAGAGCTTCTCTGTCTATTGTGTGACCACACTCTTCCCGAGGCCTACGGTAGCAGTGCAGCCTGGACCGACGTTCAGTCGCAGTCCTGCAAGCTTCCAGGGCACCTATACTGACACAGTGCTGTTTCTCCTTTAATCAGTCTGTACTCGAAAACATTCCTCTTCTACTGGAGAGGCTGACAATGCTGGCTTTCTGAGTCACTCAGTCACAGCATAGCACAAAAAAATTAATTAGCAAGCGCCGCTGTGTAATTGATATGTATAAAATAACAGCGGAATTAATATTTTGAGTGTTTTTCAGGTACCACAACCTGGATTTTTCTCTAAAGTTACCCCCAGCCCTCCAGTTTCTCTAAATGCTAAGTCAGGCCCTCCCACTAGAGGAAGAACTTTTGCTGTTTTTTGCTGACGTGCTGATCAGTACCAAGACTAAACGGGCATCTCTAACTAGAGCCGCACCGATACCGATATTCGGATCGGTATCGGCGCCAATACAGACCTATTTGACGTATCGGGTATCGGCGATGCGTGACCGATCCACGTCCTATACTTACTTATTTAGTGTTTGGAAATCAATCGCACGACAGCTCTTTCCCATTTTACATGTGTTTTTGCGGCATTCAAATCGAACGCTATCACTGCCCCTCATTCTTTTTTGCTACTCAGTGGGTGTGAGTACAGTAACTTCCGCCTGCTCTGACGTCATGCACATACCCTTAGCGGTACAATCGAGGAGCTTAAGATAAGACGTGTTGATCTGGGAGTATTTTACGCTTTTAATAGAAACCAGTAGCAGAGCGATTTGCAATCTATGTAAAATAAAGTTTTAAGGTGGGAATAGCATTTAATGGACAATCCCATTTAACAAAGTGCACGCAACTGCGAGACAAAACAAAGCAATGAATGATTTGGGAGTCGGTAACTTAATTGGACTGTTTTGCGAACTCGCTGCAGCTTGTGATACAAGAGGGGCTGCCACCGCAACAAAAGTGTAACTGCGCTGACGTCAATGGGAGGAAAATGGTGTTAAAATTTTAAACATTCGCCACTTGTGTATACTTGCTTTGAAGATATTCATATTGAACTGCAAATGCCTCAAAACGCTTAGAACAAACGAGGTGGAACAGTACGTTATGTATGTTTGTAGTAGCCTAATTAAATATATTTGTCATACATTTTTTCCCATCTGTATTTACTAGCTTAAAAAAATTTATATATAAAGTATAACAAAGTACGAAAAGCTCTTGTATCGTATCGGCAGTTGTGTATTGGAATCGGATCGGAATTGAAAAAATGTGGATCGCCCATATCCATCTCTAACAGACCGGAGAAGTCTTGTTAGTTATGTTGAGATTATTCACTCTGTAATGAACAGAATGATCTGGAATCAGAGGTCCTTTCTTGATTCTGCTTCCTTGGTCATTCATAACCCCCCCCCCACTGCAAAGGCTCTCAGCATGTCACCTCTCCCACCACAGAGATGGAATGTTACGGACCCGTAGTTGCTGTTGCTGTTTGGCATGTTCCACGCATTGGTAGGGGGGGTTCTTGGGTACTCAGGTGTGCAGGGATTGACAGGTGGGTGCCATAGCAACTGCCCACTGCATGTGATTGGTGACCCAGGGCCTGACCCGCCTGCTGTGCCTCTCCCAGGCTGTGGGTCATGCTGATGGAGGGCTGGATGGGGAATGAGCACATGAATATTAATTTGAGACACGCAACAGTGTTAACCCTTCAGGCCCCGCAGCATCCGTAAGCACACTTTAAAAATTACACACTTACATTTCATAATATGTCAGTCAAATAAGGGATTAATTAACATCTGTAGTGATATCAACTAGAGTACTAATAAAAGTAATACAGTCGAGTGTAAGATTTACTCCCAGGTCAGGCTGTCCCAGGGGGGAGCGCAGGGAACCCTGACCAGCACCTTAACTGATCTCCGGGAGTGAGAAAGTTTCCATAGAAACATTTCAGAAGGCAACTGGGATTGTGGGTGGGGACACCAGAGGCTGGTCTGCCACAAGGTCCTTCGGCATTTGACACGCTCTGAGCTCCGGTGACGTTTGAAGAGGGATCAAATCCCCCACAGCTGTCAGCGGGATGTCAAAAAGGTGTTAGTCAAAACTAAAGTCTGTCAGCATGTTACAGCAATGAGCCCCCTGAACCACCAAAAGGCAGGCTACTGTATGCGATGCGGAGACCTGCGTAAACAGAGGCAGGCTACTGTACGCGACGCTGAGACCTGCGTGAACAGAGGCAGGCTACTATACACAATACTGAGACCTGCGTAAACAGAGGCAGGCTACTGTACGCGACGCTGAGACCTGCGTGAACAGAGGCAGGCTACTGTACACAGTAGTGAGACCTGCGTAAACAGAGGCAGGCTACTGTACGCGACGGTGAGACCTGCGTGAACAGAGGCAGGCTACTGTACACAGTACTGAGACCCGCGTAAACTGAGGCAGGCTACTGTACGCGACGCTGAGACCTGTGTAGACAGAGGCAGGCTACACAATGCAACGCTGAGACCTGCGTAAACAGAGGCAGGCTACTGTATGCGATGCTGAGACCTGCGTAAACAGAGGCTAGCTACTGTACGCAACGCTGAGACCTGCATAAACAGAGGCTAGCTACTGTACACGACGCTGAGACCTGCGTGAACAGAGGCAGGCCACTGTACACATTACTGAGACCTGCGTAAACAGAGGCTAGCTACTGTATGCGATGCTGAGACCTGCGTAAACAAACGCTAGCTACTGTACGTGACGCTGAGACCTGCATAAACGCTGGCTACTGTACGCAATGCTGAGACCTGTGTAAACAGAAGCTAGCTACTATACGCAGCGCTGAGACCTGCGTAAACAGAGGCTAGCTACTGTACGCAACGCTGAGACCTGCATAAACAGAGGTTAGCTACTGTATGCGACCCTGAGACCTGCATGAACAGAGGCTAGCTACTGTGCAGATGTAGGCAGTGCATGTACAAGTGGACCTCATTAACCAGGAAACTGAACACCTGTTGGTCTGTAGATCATATGAAGGGGAACGTTCTCCATTATCATCCGTCGTTCTACAGTACATTTGCTATTTAATTCTCGTTTTGGTACACAGACGTTGACCACACCGGCCCTTTCTCTGGCCTTTGTATTTTCAATCTTCTTATCCGCTCGCACGGAAAGTCTGTTTTATAACTGACTGGCTCCTTATTACCTCTTCTGGGTCCTCCCATTCATTGGCATTCATATTACAGCCCTTTTGTTATTGTGTTTTTGCTTGTAATTCACATGCATACAGAGTTTGTATATCACCTTGTTCAGCTGATGGTCCTTATAGATGAGGCTGGTTCCAGTAGACTGACATCAACGCTAAAGTGGCTGCTGAAGTATCATTATTATTTCAATATTTTACACAATAGTTTGTATGAAAGCAACTCAAATATGATTAATTGTGATGTGGCATTTGACTCCAAATGAGCTATCGTCTAAGGTGTACAGATGTAAAAATGAAGTATGGCGCTGACTGTTCCATCTTTTATTTGTCTTTAGTTTTGTGCTTACAGTGTGTTGTGCTGCTCTGTGCAATGAGCACCTGTGTTGATACTGAGCTGAATCGCAGCGCAGTAGATAGAATATCGATCCATCTTCTATCCTCTTATCCTGGTTAGGGTCACGGAGAGGTCTGGAGGGTCGAAGGTTAGGGGCACCCCCTCGACAGGACGCCAATCCACTAGATGGAATATTATCACACAAACGGCACGTGCCTTAAGGTGTGACAACAGCATTGTATCATTGGTTAAACTGTATGTGTGAGTAACTGATGTGGTTTGATCCATCCTATTTGTGGGTTTAAGCACCTTCAGAACAGCCGCATCTCAGCCCCAGCCGAGTCTGCTAGGGTCAGACAGTGTTTCCCAGGATAAGTTTGCTACATTTCCTCGGACAAGATCCGTGGTGAGTGTTTCGAGTTGATAAAAGTGGAAGATGAGGATTGTGTTTCCTCATCTGGACAGCTGTGCACTGAGGGGCTGAGGTGTGGTGAATATACCCTGGGATTAAGGAGTCTTCAAAGGGACACGTCAGGTCTGTTGTTCTGTGGTGGCGTGATCTGTTGTGTAATAGAGCTGAAGCTTCTACCTCCTGCAGCCAAGGTGACCTTGAGACAAAAGTGTACAGGATGTTAGACATGTAGAGTTAAGCGTATGCTAATTAATTTTACTGTTATACATATAGAGAAATGATTTGTCATGTGGCTGTATTATCAATTTGTGGTTGGCTTAAAACATGAATTTGTGGAACGCTAAGAGACAGAACAGTGGCATTGGGATGGTTCGGGGATTTCGGTATTGGGGTGGAGATGCGTTGGATAAAACACAGTTGAGGAAGACTGATATTTTTGTTTCACCCTCAAAGGAAGGAGCTGAATAACAAGACAATGTTGATGATATGTTTGTCACAAATGTATTTTATTGACACCGTTATGAAACCTGCTTTTGATCTGAGGAACTTACTGGTTAATATCTCTCTTTTTTGTCTATCCTCCAGAATCTTTTTGTCTTATCTCCTTCAGAGTCCAATTCCCTATTGTCAGAACAGAATTGTCTGAGCACATTTGAGTAAGTTCTGATCCAAAGCTCAGATTCTGAATTAAGATGTCCAGCAGCACGCACGCACCTCCTAGCCAGCGCTGGGGGTGAAGAGTCTGCGAGACCAGAGCAGTGTTGCTGTGAAATTCCAGAGACAAGCGCTGAGGAGCGACGTTGCGCGTCCTAATTAATTCTCAGTGCCGGTTCATTTTCCTTGCTGACGCGTGTTTAAAGGCAGCTGCTGTTTATCGGTGCTCTGGACCACACAGGGCAGAGTTTCCTGAAGAACAGAGCCTCAAGCTACAGGTCCTGCTGAAGCCTGATATAGTCACGCGTAAATCAGGGCAGAGGGCCATGATCCCGGGGTGGGGGCTGGTTTTCTCCAGGAAAAGAAAATAAGGAAAAGAAATAAACCGCAATGGAGCGTTAACAAGGCCCGGCAGGTATAGTCAGCTCTCCAGATCCTAGAGTGAACACCGTGAGGATGATGCGGGGATGTGCATCAGAGCACATCTCCGCGCCTGAGTCTGAGGAGCTCTGAGGTGCCTCACTGTCAAGACCGCCGAGTTTCTCACGCTTCATGTTCAGCAGCACAGATTTATGCTGCAGGCCCCTTTCCGTCGTCTCTGTCGAAATCAGGCCGCTGCTTCATATATTGCCAGACTGGTTTGCATGGGCTGGTCAGGCTAGACCCAATGATTTTGCTGGGGTGACAATGGGGTAATATTTTGCCAACTGGAAGGGGGGGGGGGGGAGAGGCGGGGTC
>JAODLC010000123.1:22802852-22832244 GCA_026781145.1 Hippopotamyrus pictus | reverse complement strand
TGGAAGGGGGGGGGGGGGGTGGCTGGGTCCCTTGGTGTATTTTGGCAAACAGAGGGGGGTCCCACTTGGTTTATTTGGCCAGTCGGGGGGGGGCGGGGGTCCCCACAATCGACATATTGAAAGTTTGGGCAGCTCTGGTTCATATATTATTTTTTGCCTAGGGGTGGTAGCTGGTATGACCACATATTTACTGGTGGGGAGCCCCTTAAATTCTGCCCTGCACTAAGCTGCTGAAGGGCCGTTTTTACCAAACGCTCCCGATCAAAGTGCCCAAAACCAGGGGGGCCTTAGATAGGCCTAAATCCTCATTGTTTTATTGACGTTATATCAACATAATTTGCCTGGTAATATGTACAGAATTCTGTTAAGGACCCTGAATTATATGTGTTGCATCCCTGAAATTGGTAAATGTGTGACGGCCACGAATTGTTTCAGACCCAGCAGACCATGAAATGTAGAACGTCTGAATCTTCGCGGGTCTGCAGCTGCCGGAGACGCGGGACTCCGTCACTTTGTGTCAGGGCCGCGTGGCCAGGTATGCGCAGCACCACAGCTGCGATATTCACACTCCTTAAATCATCAGTAATTACCAATGCAAATTCTATCACTGCTAAGATATTACACAGTGGCATCACTATAGTAATCATCAGGTACATTTGTTTTCTGTAATTGTTAATAAAGTGGTATAAATGAAATGTGAAAGGTTCACTCTGGAAGTTAGTGCTGCTCTCTGCATCGCAGTTTATTTTTTTCCCCAGGTTGGTAGAATGTGGGGTTGATGCTGTCTGCTTGCGTTTAATCTTCCTGCTATCCTGTCACGCATGTGGTAAGATCGGGGCAGTGTGGCTAGTCTGACCTGATATACTGTGTTCCTACTATCTCCGATGCACAAAAATGTCTTGTCTTCTATATGTCAGATCAGACAGCAACATCCTAGTTTTCCATAACCTCCCAATCGGAAGCAGGGCCGTGGTGATACTCGGACATATCCCGGGAAATCCCGATCATGGGGCAGAGGTCTCCCTCGATGCAGGTCCATCGCAAGCACACACATACCTACACATACAAACACCAAGGGCCATTTAAACACTCCAAACCACCAACCGGCTGTACCCACATGAACCTGGGGAGGCTTTGCAAGCCCCACGCAGAGCTGCGGGAAATCCTGAGATCCCAGAGAGACTGCAGCGCCACCTAGTGTTGGCCTAAACTCCTTCCCTGCAGCTGTATACTCTCTGTACCCCCCCTGCTTATCCATCTTACGCTCCACATCTTCTCAGGTCTGGTGCCCAGTAAGTACATGGGTAGGCACTGTATCATTTTGTTGCCAACAAAACAGAAACGGAAACAAAATCCCCTTATGCAACAAAATGTGCCCAGAAATCTGTCACACGGTTAGTGTCTTTAGCAGAAGCCCACAGAATGGCAGCACTGCTGTCTGTACTCCTGGTGTACATGACCTCCCGTGTGGGTGTGCTGGGTGTCCAGGGTGAGGCACTGGGGACTGGGACTGACCACCCAGAGTCTGTCTGTTGTACCATGAGGCCAATCGGTGCCCACTGGTCAGGTGAGTAATGTGGGCAGGGTATTAAATCGTAAGTGAGCCTCCAGCTATGGCTGAGAAAGTCATCTTGGGCGTAATGAGAATAAGCAATGAATGGTCCGGGAAGGGGGCGTGGCCATTGCCGGACTGAAGAGTCAGGTGACCAGTTTTCTTACTGATAGTTCCACATAACTGTGGTGTTTGATTGGTTGCTCGAGTGCTGGGGTTTTTGGTGGCTTGCAACCCTGACAGTTTGCGGTCTAATTCCTGTGTCCCTTGATTCTGCTTGCTGTTCAAATTGTTTCTATTTTTAAAACAATCATTAAAAATGCCGTCCAGCAGCTGTGGTCGTGTTTCCCATTCATAGCCCTAGAAAAATGATACTGTTCTACACTAACGTGCCCGTGAAGGTTAGCTGTTCACTTCTGAGTCATCAAGGGGTCTGTGCATGAGTGTAGCCAATTTTGTCAGATGAACAAGGCCAATATTAAAATGAGCTGCTAAATTTAGGCAGACTTGCCGGACAGATCTTTTTTGCGGAGGCCATTAGGAGCTTCACGTTGCGTAACTGTAGAGAGGCATGCTGTGAAAACCGCATCACACGCATAATGCTGCCGGCTCCATAGCCGCCCCATCACGGCGTCGCCGTCCCTTTAAATATGCATTGCTTTTTAGATTGCGCCCTGCGAGCATTCAGCTCTCCCCTCTCTCCACAATGAGCTCGGGCTGCAGCATTGACACTGATAACAGCTAATTTCAGCTTCGGATCAATCCAAGCTGACAGAGGACGGATCAGAACGGGAGCCACAGCACTGGGGAGCGTGGGGCGGTCAGCAAGCATCTCAGCGGACGCGGTTTACAGAAGGAGAGTAGAACGTTAGTTTTAGCACTGGTTCGGTCTTTTTGGTTAAGACAAAAGAGGTGGTCGGCTGAACCTTTGGGGTCTGCGATTGGCTGCTCGCAATCAGACCGCCTTCTCTGGAGGAGACTTTACTGTGGGTAATTTGGAAGCTTTTACAGATGGCTTAAAGGCTTGAGGGACGGGGACTTCTTTCATTAGTTTAGTTCGAACTGGATCAAACAGGTGGGGAGATCTTGAGTCTTTGAACATCAGATGCTAAGCATTTGTGTTTGAAAGTTTGCATGTGAACAAATGTTTTGGGGGGAGAGGGTGATTTGTGAAAGTTCTCAAAGAAATGCTGAATTAGTCTTGGGTAACTTTTCATATCATACCTTCCAGAAATTACACCATGGTAAAGCAACATGAAGGCAAATTTCAAAATGCCAAGATTTTGAAATACCGTGGTATACCCAAAATACCATAATACTGTCCAAGCCTATGCTGAACCATATACTGTAGTTTTTCAGTGCATTAAACAGCAGTAAAGTTTTGTAAATAAGGGTAGAATCTATTTATTTCGAGAGTGTGTGTGCCCAGAGATGGACAATGAGATCCCTGCGCTTCCTGCACAGTCCCTCTTGAGTGCGTACTGGGTAAGGTGGTAACCCACTTGAGGAAGGCTGGCTGACTTTATTTGGAATATGTTTAATTGCTCGGGAGTCCCCAGTGGTCTCTGTGAAGGAGCTACCATTATACCAGTTATCGTATCCAGGCAACCAAACTAATGCGGGCTCAACGCTGAAGACGGACTGGCGGCAGCCTCGACAAGCCTCTGGCAGTCTCACTGCATCATGCGCATCTCTGCAAGCTGTCAGTCCTCAACTGCTGCCTGTCTGTCCCTGATAGCAGCCCCGGGAGAGCCCTCTAATTCCCAGGCTGGCGGAACATTAAACGGCCCCAGCGGTACTGGATGCCTGGTGGCCGCAGTGTCGCATGAAGGGGACCGGTAGAGTCAGGGACCCCCGCCTTCCACAGACGGCTCCCTGCGGGGATGTCTGACCCTCTGACTCTGTGGAAACGATATACGGTTAGAGGATCACGTCAGCAGTGAGAGCCCCCCTGCCATGAGTCTGATGGACTATTGGCTGTGGCTTCAGGGGTTAACAATGGGTTTGCCAGCTGGGCCCTGAATTTTTCAATGATGAGTCCAATTCCTTCCCCACCTAGTGCCCTTAACAGAATAACAGATCGCTCCACTTCAGAGTGTATAACAAAACTGAGGCATTATACCTCTAGAGTCAAAAACCCTGCTTTACTAGTGTCAATAATCTCAAGAAACAGCTGTAGTGCTCCACCCATAAAACTGGCTACAGAATAGTGATACATTATTCATTCCCTTCTCCACCTACCACATCTCGTTCTCCATGGAACACACCGACAATGTACAGGTAAGAATAAGGGTTGGGGTCAGCAAGTGTCCAGTACCCCTGGTGCAACTGGGGGTTAAGGGTCTCACTTAAGGGCTCAATTGTCGCATCACTGCTGGTTGTGGGATTTTAAACTAACAACCTTTCGGTCATGGGCACTCCTAGTCCTAATCTGCAGGGCCACGAACCACCCGCAATAAATAGTAGAAAAACAAAGTTTCCGGGATGGTAAATAGATGTCAGACAGTTATCTTGGCTGAGGTGCATATGGCATCTGGCCATGATTAAACGCCTTCTGTGGTGTTTCAAGCGTAAGGTTATAATTGCCGGCCTGGGCTCCGATCCGCTCTCCCTCCCTTCATCCCTTTCTTGCTTTCTGTGAGTAGTTGCTTTGGTTTGACCGTTTGTCCTCACAATATAGAGCGAAACTGTGGAAACAGCGCGTCCAGTACTTCGCACAGGATATCAAGCCCTCGCCGGGGGGGGGGGGGGGCGAGTATTAACCCCCATGGGATTACTGGGTCCCTGCTCCAAAACCCGTTTAGATGATGGATTTAAAGCCGCAAACACACTAAACTCTCCCAGCTGTCTGTCTGATGGTGGAGCCACGTCTGTCCAACTTCTGGGTTTAATATATTACACATGATGTATTACGTAGATGAAGGCGTGGGGAGGGGGGTGAGAGTGTCAGCGCTGCTCAGAGGGGTGGACTGGTACGTGGCACAGCTGACCCATGGCCTAGGTCCCCCTCTGACTGCAAATACATGCAAAACATTCATGAGGATTAAGGAGCTGACGTCAGACATATTATGCAGACTTGTGACATGCTACTTTTATATCTCTCGTTTTTATGTATACAATCTCATCATGGTGGGAGTCAACATGAGAAATATTTGGTGCAACATTTAAAATAATTTTGAAATGTAATAGTTTGCCCCAGGGCCCAGTGTACAGTTGTTCTGCCACTGGTTGCCCAAGTCAGAAGTGTCTCTAAGATTTGCACCCCGATGGTTTTCAGATGATCTGCCACATGATGTTCCTGTTTCTCACTAAACCATATATTAACCGTGTTCACTGCCATGCATGGTTCAGCGCTCATGGGGGGGGATTTCATAAAGGCCCTGTCACTAGGTTTAGGCAACAAAACATCACCATGGTGCCACGTCACTGGCATTGATGGAGGCAAAGGCAGGCGTCGGGGAGGAACCAAAAGGGGCTTTATTACGGGAGACTACAATATGGACAGGGCAAATGAAATAGCCCACAAGGGGCTACAGTACAACGGGAAAAGGAGAAACAGGCAGGAGCGCAGGAGCACAGGGCACACTCAGGAGCACATGCAGGTAGTGCCATCAATGACCAGACTGGGGAGCACAGGACTGAAGGACACTTTATATAGTGAACATGAGGGAACAGACGAGAGGCACCTGGGGTAATCCACATGAGGGCTGTAACGAGAGGTAAGATTAAACAAGTACAGTAACAGGTGTGGCGCGTTAGAGAATGAGGGGGAAGGGACCGTGATGTCGATGGCATTTTATTGATATTCCCCTCACACTAGGTTGTGCCTTAAATCCGTGCGTGCCTAGTTTGCATCTTCCTTCGTGTTGTGCCGGTTTCCTCCCGGTGATTCGGTATCTCTCAATCAGGTGTGCGTCGCGGTGACCCTTCACTGCATATGTGCTTATAAGAAACTCACGGATTGCTGTTTCTTATTAAGTTTCTCGAAGGTTGTCCTGTTGAAGCGTACACGCTTCACCTACTTCGGATGAAAGCAAAGAAAATCTATTAGACACCTTTAGGCGATGATTCAGTGCCGTTAAAAGCAATATACCTGTCTCTGCAGCAGAATATAGGCACCATAGCTTTATGATTTATTTTTTTACATTCATGTCTTTATATCAACTTATTTATGGGTTTGTTGCCACAAAAAATGACTTGTTCTTGTAGCGGACACAGTGCTCGTTACTCCTGAAACCACAGATAATCCACTGCTGCATGACATTTTATATAGTAAAATGAACTATATTCTAGTGCAAATTACTTATTAAACTGGCTCATTTGTCTGCTGGATGTAGCTGTGATCATTTCAGTTACATGTAATATACCGATTAATGAGGTGAGTGGCTAGTAGTCTCACCTCACACCTCAGGGACCATGAGTCGGGTCTCCGCCATGGCTCCATGCGTGTGGAGCTTGCAAGTTTCCCTGTGTCGTCGTGGGGTTCCGAAATTTAAAACATGTTAAGGTGAATGTGCCAAATTTGCCAGGTTACAAATTGTGTGTGAGGGGGCGTTTCTATATATTACATAGTGGGGATTCAATGTTACAAAACACAGCGTTATAAAAACCGGATACCTTTTACCTCGTAGGGACATTTTTCCAGACTCCAAAATGGAAAACTCAAGGGGTCAGGGAATCATGCATATATTACGAAATGTCCTCACAATGTGATAAAAGCCTGCTAATTTGACGTTGTGGGAACCATTTTTTCGGTCCCCACGAGGGGAATTTTCTAAAAATTAGCGACTGCAATCAAGAAACTGAAAATGTCAGAAGCCATATTTTGTTTGGGTACTTATAGTTAAGGTTAGGGCTGGCTAGGGGTTAAGGTTGTCATAGTTGTGATTAGGATTTTCTCCATGGAAATGAACACAGTCCCCATAACGTTCGATACGAATACAATCATGTGTCTGCCTGTGCAGGCACCCCATCCTCGGTTGTTCCTTCCTTTGTGCCTGTAGCTTCTGGGATAGGTTTCGGGCCCCCACAACCCTGCACAGGAAAAGCAGGTACAGGAAATAGATGGACAATGATCAATGAAAAACCTGTCGGATGAATGGACTCAAGGTTTTATGTGCATGTGGTGATCAGCTAGGGCGTTGTTAGGCGTATTTTAGGGGGGGCCTTTAGCCCGCCCCCCAAAACTTTTTAGCCCCTCCAAATAAACGTGTATTTATTGGCTTAAGTTGTGAATAGTTTTTAATATTAGATATAATAAAATGGTTAACAATACATATTGTAATCTATCCAAATGTCACATTGCTAATCCAAATTCACGCTGTCGGGTATCTTTAGGACCCGGGGGAAGGGGCTGCACTATACCAGTATTTCAACCAAAAAGGCTAAGGCGGCAGCGGGCTGGGCTTCGGAAGAGAGACGTGAAAGGAAAACAGAGGTATTTATTGAGACAACTTTCAGCTAAAACGGGAAATCTGTGCAGCTGTACGAAACCTGATAATATGAAAAAGAACACTACATTTTTAAGAAGTCAGTACAGTAATGTTATAAAGAACACATTTGGCAAAACAGGAGCTTCTCATGTTACCTCAGGACGTCTAAAAATTTCCTTTGAAAAAAGACAAAAAAAAAATAACCCAAAAGAACAACATATTATAGCTAAACCCATAAAGAATTTAATAAGGTGAATGTTTTTAAAATTATATATTTAAGTTTTATAACCCAACAATAACACAGATTCCGTTGTGAATTTTACCTGAACAAGACTACATCCCGCTTTTTTCAGTGAATTTAAAAGCGCGTCTCACGCACTGTAGTTTTTTCGTTGCTGGTAAGATTGAATCTGGCTGAACTGCTTTCCTTTGTCACTTTAAATTTTTTTCCCCCCCCCCCCCCCCCATCACTGTTTATCTAAATTAACCCTCTACAAAATATGCCTGTTACGTAAAGCTTGTATTTATTCAGGGGGTTGCGCTCCCATAATTTTCAAATCCTAGAGTCGGCCCTGTTGGTGATTATGGGGACATTACTGGTGTAAATTCTACAAAAAAATAAATAAATCACATTTTCTTGTCTCAAGGACATGTCCCTACCAATATTATGGGAGTACCGTGTGTGTTTAGGCCGGGGAGACGGGGGGGAGGGAGATGGTAGCAAAATGCCCTAGACAAAAAATGCCTCAGATCCATACAACGTCTAGTTACTTTGAAGATGAATAGTATAAATAAATAATTTTACAGCATGATTTTCCACCGTGTTACCTATTTAGCAAAATTATTGTAATGGTGCCACCTGGTGGATGGTGCATAATACTGCCAGTAAACTGCGTTGCGTAGAAGAGGTGCAAACGACAGACAAGAGTTGAGAAGTGAGACTAAAAAAACCACGACTCTGAGAAGTGTTCACATCCACCAGTGACTGGGGAAAACAGGTTTGATGTTATTTGGTCTACAAGGCAGCTGTTGACAATGAATCATTTCTGTTTACTGGAGGCCATAGAAACCTCAAAGAGGAGGAATCCTAATTAGAGCCCTGCATATTTGAGGAAAGGCCCTGGAGAACATGCCTGAGGGTAGCAACTCACTAAGTGGTAATGTAGCTGCCTTTTGGGGGGGGGGGGGGGCAAGCCACACAATGTCAGAGAGCCTGAGTCAGCTCTCCTTTGCTGCTGAGATACAGTGTGGTTTGGGGTGTCCTAATAAGTACATGGGAGAGTGTTAAGGGCTCTAGGTTGTGCAGAAAAGTTGGGGGAGGTTGTTTATGGCATGTCTGTATGGGCCTCTCTCTGCACTCAATGCCATTAACTGGGTTGATCAGCTAGTAATTTTGAGACTGGGCTGTTGATCCCCTCACAATAATAGAAATTTTAGATTGCAACTCCATCGAGAGTTCATTAAGGATCTTCGTGCCTGAACTAAATTGTTCTGGAGCTTCCAAAATGTCAAAAGTGGGAGGATGTGGTGCAGATGGCTGTTTGGGGGACCGGTCAAGGGGGTTACTGGTGACTTTCAGCCTCAACGGATTACGCATCACATTTCCCTGCTGAGCCGCATGGAAGTATGGATCATAGTCACTCCCACAGCGGGCGAGTAATTAGCCCCTGTCTCCGGTGCCGTCCCAGTGCTGGGATGTGGGAGCGGGGGGGTGGGTGCTTTGCTGCTGTCTGAGTGAAAAAAGCTCAGCTGTTGGTGACGTGTTGATAGCGACTAAGGGAGACATTTTTTTCTCTTTTGCAAACATGATTATTTCCATCCTGTTTTTATCACATGTGGTGAAATTGAACTTAATTAGATCCGGATTTTTCAAAAAGATCTTTCCGCCAGATATCATCTGGCAGCAAGATAGTTTATTTGTTTTGACACACCTGTAGAAACTTGTGGCAAAGATGATCAGAGGGAGGCTGCTTGCCATTTTTAATCAGAAACAAAGAAAAGTGAAAGATGTCTGGCGTGGCTTTAACCGTTAGACTTAGGGTACTATTTGGTTTAAAGCAGTGTTTCCCAATCCGGTCCTTGGGGATTCTCAGTCAGTCCATGTTTTTGCTCCTTCTGAGGCCCTACCAGACCGTCCACATTTTTGCTCCTTTCCAGCTTCAGCAAAAACGTGGATTGTCTGTGGGTCCCTGACGATTGGATTGGAAAACACTCTTCTAAAGAACAGGAATTAAAATTGGTTTCTGCTTTTGGTCAGATATAGGATATACATTTTTCTAAAATTACACTGCATATGTCGAAGGTCATATTTAGCAATCATAGACATTTAGTGCATTATTTACATTTTGCCATTGTTTTTGTAGAAGATTGGGGGACTTGAGTGTTATGGTGAGATTTGATGCTTAATTTGAGATAAGGGGATGCTTAATATGTCCTGTCTGGTATAAATTGGAGGATGGGAGTGATGCCAATTTTAGTGCATTAAAATAGTCCTTTAACCGAAAACATTCACAAACACCGGTAAAGAATCCTGAGTACAGTGAACATCTGCAGTTTTTGCTAGCGAGAGACTGCTCGTGACCTTTTCCGAGACTGTTACATATGAGAGCAGTTAGTCTCAAGTTTGTCTTGTCTGCCTCCCAATGAGAACACACAGACATTCTTAGTCTCTCCCCAAGCATCAGGGTCCCTTTTTTGCACCTTAAAATAATAAACCCTGCCGCACATATTTCATCTCGTTGCGCGAATACTGTTAAAGAAATTGTGCATGGTTTCTTCACTCTAATAAGGAATTTCAAATTTCTTTCATTATATCAATTGGTGTTCCCCAATTCAGTCCTTGAGGACCCTGTTTTTGCTCCCTCCCAGCTTCCAGGAAGCAAAAATGTGGACTGTCTTGCAGGGAGCTCAGAGGGAGCAAAAACATGGACTGGGTGTGGGCGCCCAAGGACTGGATTGGGAAACACAAATTTAAATGATTTAATATGGAAGGGCAGAGTGGTAGCGGTATAGCTTCATGCCCCCAGGGTTGTGGGTTCGAGTCCTGCCCCAACTCTCTTTGTGTCCAGTGTGCATGTTCTCCCTGTAGCTTTCCATCCACAGTCTAGAAACAAGCAATGCAACTTGATAAGTGTCTCAAAACTGTTCATATTATCTAATTCTGTGAGTGAGGTTGTGCCCTGCAATGGATTGTCAGCAGCTCCAGCATGTCTGCTGCCTTATGGCCTGTGCTTCTTGCAGACTCCACAGGACCTTGCTTTGGGTGTGCTGGTTCTGAAAGCCATACAGATTAATGCAGTGCTTACACTGTAATGTCCCAGATAATGGATTGTGGTTTTCTCAAGGAGTTTCAAGGACAAACAAATTGACTGCATTGCAAAATCTATGTGCTTCTCCTAATGTGAAATTTATGACACATCGGAGATGCGGAACATGAAACACATGGGGGCTGTAGATCAAGTGTCACCCACCTTTTTGAAACTGAGAGCTACTTCACGGGTACTGAGCCATATGAAGGGCTACCAGTTTGAAACGCCCTCCTAAACTAATAAACATGTTTTAAATGTTTTTTTTTAGATATTGTCATTTTCAAATCTATATAAATACAAATGTGATTAAAGAAGAATAGCAACAGGATAAAATTAAATTTTAGATGCTACTCACTGGTGAGTTGTGGTATTTTTAGAACAGGTCCACGGGTGACTTATATGGTCCTTGGGGGCATCCTGGTGACCCCTGTTGTAGATGTTTCAGGGGAGGGGGACGTTGGGAACGAGCTCCTCTAATCACCTGTGCGTGACCCCATTGAGTCACTAACGGCTCTCTGTTAGAATGGGTAGCTTTAAGCAGTGGCCTGACTCTTGAAGCTTTGCACTGCACTTGTTTAACTTGGCAGAATAGTCATTCTGAAAGTCATTTGGATCTTTTGTCTTGTCGGTCTGTTTGCTGTTCAAACAAAGCAGGTTTTCTCTGCCAGACTCCTCACCCATCTGTGATTTGGGGACATGTTTGGTGATGCAAGCTGCATTGTGCAGCTTGATGGTATCAGTGCACTAAGGCAGCACCTGACTGGAGGATGGAGAATCAGAAGGGAGGAGCCAGCTGGTCTAACATTCTCTACCCTTAATCTCTTTGGCGCCAAACCTGGACTAAAAGCAGGATATCAAACTCAGATCTAATCTTAGGCAAAACTCTTACTGTTTCATTTAAGGTGCTGATTTTACATCTACTGTCTGCTGTTCGGAATAATCAGCTCAAGACAACACAAGGGCGTGTGCCCAGTTATATTGCAGAGAGATATTACTCTGTGTCGCACTTAATGCCTGGCTTTTATCAGCCATTTTCATCTCCTCTGGTCCCACTTTCTGTCCTTTTGAACTTTTTCCTCATAAAACCTCGGAAATTAAGTGAAATCTGTGGGAGTGGTTAAGCGCAGAGGTCCGACCCTCTCCTGACAAAATGAAATGCACGTCCATAGCTCTGATTAGTGACATCTTTTTTTTACCAGGCTGTGGAACTGAAATACTTGCTAAAGCCCAATGCAAACCACAGATAAATGACATCCTCTTCTCTGCCCCCCCCCCCACCTTTCTCAGCAGTGCCTGATTCGGATGGTACCCCCCTTCTTCATTTAGGATCCCAAGCTCCCAGTGCCTGAACCCAGATTGTAACAGAGGCTTCACCATCTCTCTCCACACCTCATGTTGATCATGGCAACTCAATGCCGAACCACGTGCCGTTTTCATTTTTAAGTACTTTGACTTGCTGTGTTTTGGGACACATTGGCAGTGTGTAGGACAGAAACATTGTTTACTGAACGTCTCTTTTGGGGGGGGGTTGCCTTTGTGGAAGACGATCTTTACCTTGTCACGCTTATGGCTCATTTTTTCCCGGCTGTGTATGCAGTCCATGCCCCTGCTGACTGGAGTGAGCTGTCCGATTGCATCTGGCTTCATATCCAGCCTGGAATTTGCTGGCAGGTTTGCGGCGTGTTTATGACGCTGTGATGAGTGTCGGATGACAGGACCTGTGTCTATGAGTGTCCCCCTACATGTAGTGTCAACATGCATATGTGGCCAGAGCGCTTTAATCATTCCGTCACGGGTTGGCAGCTGAGATGACAATGAAATGGCACTTTATATGCCATTCATGCCAGTACAGGTGCCTAGGAATACTTCAGTTTTAACATATCCCATCCTGCTCTCCTGTGAGACATATACGGGTGGAAGTGAGGCTTGAGGTCAGAGCACAGCTTCAGACATTTATCCGGATCATCTTTCGAGGTAAAGGCCTCAACGGTGATGCAAACGCGGAATTTGAACCCACGACCTTCCGGTCACAGGTACAGAGGCCTGACCCTCAGAGCAACTGCTTATTTGCGTTTTTGAAAAGTCAGCTTGTGTGACGAAAGATAACCCTGTTGGCACGGAGCGAGGGACCTGCCAGCTGCCTGTGTGTGGGCGTGGATGGTCAGGCAGATGGGCTATGATAGGCTGGATGGGAGGGGAGACCCAGTGAAAGATCAGATGGATTCTGGGAGAAGCAGCCCCAGTAAACAGGGTGTCGGCGGAGGGTCAAGGGTCAGGGAACAAGCCGGAACTTCCCACAGACTGAAATGTGACCAACAGGATGTGATGTGCCTGCTTCAGCTTCTGATGGCTTTTTTATAAGTGTAACAAGAGATGACGTTAAATTAAAGGTACTGAGAGGTCTGAGGACTTTAACTGGGCCTGACTCCACGTGGCTGTGGGCTGCGAATGACAGAAGGGGGCTCTGATCCCTTTGGAAGTTAAGGTGGGTGGGCAGGCAGAGGCTAAACAGTGTTTTACCTCTAAGGGTGACATAACTTTGGTAAGGAAATGCCAGAGCGTGACCTGCCATCATGATCAAGTTCTGATAGCAGCAGTGCATATGACGGCCAGGGTGTGACCTGCAATCCAATTGGCTCTGGTAAGGAAATGCCAACGCATGACCTACAATCCAATTGGCACCAGAGTTTATTAGGCCTCTGTGATTTTGCAGCTTGGGTGCGAAGAGTCAGGTTTTACTAAAGATGTGCGTATATAATCAAACTGAGGGTGTTTATCAATAACAAGAATGTACTGTATTCTTGGCAAGAACGTACTTGCTAACTTGCCTCCCAAGAATGAATTTTGGATGTAATGAATCGTGGGATTGTTCTCATTGGCGAGGATGCAACCGCTGGATCCTTGATATTTGGGGTTGGGCAAGAATGACATCCGGGGATTTTTATTGTTCATCGTACCTACTTCTTTTCTTGAGCATTGGAAGATGAACACAAAAACGGTCGTGCACGTACTGATGAACACCTGGAGTCAATCGGAGACACAGTGATGCGCCAGGAGTTGGGTGAGCATGTGTGATGCTAGTGCGAGCCCTCATCAGCCTGCAGGTGGCACTATAGAATAAAGCCGACTGACCCTAGTATCTGCTGTGGTTATTGAGACGGTGAGCTGGGAGGGGATGGAGGGTGTGATGGAGGGGAGAAGGGGGAAACTTGCAGGAGGTCCCTACCGGGTCCTGTCTTTGAGCAGTTCACACACACTGCTCAAGCTCCGATTTACCAGAGCCGATCGAAGACTGATTTGCTTCCGATCTGGAGCTCTTATCAGCGATCACCAAAAACTGTCGGTGACTGGAAAATCAGGGCTAAAACTAAGTAGTGTGAATTTGTCATAAGACAGAGGTTTTTAACCTGGGGCCCATGGACCTCCCAAGGGGTCTGTCAGTGAGCCTTAGGGGGCCCGTGATGATCAGATAAAAAATGAACAATTGTGTTCACTGTATTTTATATAAACTTGTCTTGTTTTTGCCGCTATGTATATGAATATGCATATGGTATGTATAGTTTTGTATAAAATATATTCATTTCATGCAAAATCGATGGCACTGGCATAAGGCATCTTGTTGTTCTTAAAGGGGCCCCGTCCCCATTTTCTCTTTTGTTTACATGACAGTTGAAACCCTCCAGTTTGTAACACGTGTGATTCTACGAGAAAGTCACCTATCGACTGCTTTGTCCTCTGTCGAAACTGCAATCACGCTGTGCTTAATGTTTTATTAGAATTGTTTTAAACTAGCACAAAGTGAGAAAAACGGAAAACGGTGTGTTAGCCAAAGCATGTGAACAGCAGTGCATATGACGGCATGTTTGGGAGAACAGTGATGCACAGAAGGAAGCTATGGCTGGCTGAGAGTTTGAGTCTTTATTAATAGGACGAATAGCACTTAGGTGGGGAACCAGTCTCTTTTATTGGGCTGATTTACCAATACATGCCTCTTGATATTGCCAGGTTCTCGCATAAATCTGCGAGGCTGGCCATTCCCACAAGCCTTTTACATCAACGTGCAGAAGCAGCATAATTGGGTTTTAAGCAAGTCGCAGCATTAAGGGTGATTAAACTGCGGGCCGGGCCGCTCTCGGAGCTTATCGATCCCAGAGCTCAGTTTCAGATGCAAAGCCCTCAGTGTAATGTGAGGTGGGGGGGGGGGGGGGGCTAACGCCAGAGAGGGTGAACTTGGCGCTGATGGCCTTCAGGGGGTCGGGCTTTCTCAAGGGGGTGTTAGAGATCTAAGAGGAGCTGAAATCTCATTAAAAGTGGGATACTTGCACTGTCTTATGTATCTCTTAATTGCTTGAAATGACTCAATCCTTTCATATTAGTGTCAATCTCTTTTTACCTCCTACTTACAATCAGCAGTTAGACAGAGTCATTCCAGGGGGCATAAAGCTAAATTCTCCTCAGGTCGTTTCCATCAAAACACAGCGAACCATGAAAAGTCCCTTAAATGTGATCACTGTTATTACTGAGTCATGGTATCATTTGGTCTGTAACAAAGATCCATCCATGCTCACCATAAATCAGTGATGACAGCCCGTGGGAGCCAAAATGGTCGCTTTCCTCAAGAGTTTCAGCAGGTTGAATTGCGATTCTCCTTCAGATGAAACACCTTCCCAGGAAGCACATTGTTTTTATGACTTAAGCAGCTGTACATGTCTTACATCCGATTTCCATGGTGAAATAGTCACTGATTAAAGGTACAACAGCAGAGCCCCATGTGGGATGGTGCCTCCAGTGCTTTAGCTGCTTTTCTGCCTGCCCGCTCTGTGCTTCTTTCACCAGTTCCCCCAGTAGTCTTATGCTTCCTGTTCCATGGTGTCACTACATGGTGACCTTTCACATGGTGACAGGCCGCTTCATCACCACACGGGCAGTCACCTGGACTTGGGTAAAATGGATCATATTACACTTCTGCTGTGATACCCTGAATAGAATGTACCATAAGGAGTTTTGCATAGCCTGTCCAGAGGAAGAGCATGAATGGTGGGGGCGGTGTTTGTCTAGTATGGGGGGCATCTGTATCTTGCCTGTGGTTGACTGATCAATTTAAACGGTCTCCTCTGTTTTTAAAAAAGTACGTGGATCTTAAAGTGCTGCTTAAGGAGCGTGTTAATTAAGTTGGACGGCTCCATTCCAGAGCAATTGGATCAGGAATCAGGTTCTCCTTTACCTCACTGTGTTCAGAGTGAAAGTCAATTCCCTTGAGGATTAATCCTGCAGACAATGAATAAATCTGCTGGGGGGGGCGGGGGGCTCCTGCCGACGAGTCCCTCAGGTCAGAAAGCGATTCCACGCAGCACTAAGTAATTGCCGTCTATCCACTGAAGGGAGGTGGAATTTAAGCATATGAGGGTTCCTGAGGTGTTAGCACCTCCTACAGGTTGGACAGGTGCCTGCAGTTAGAGCTGAGCGATATGGCCTAAAAATAAAATCTCCGATTTGTTTCACAATAAATCCGATTTTCGATTTTAATCGATTTTCCCCTCCCTTACTCAAAATCAAGCTACAAATGACAAATAAATGGTTCAAAACAAGCTTTAACTTTATTTTGTTTTTTACTTTAAAGTGCTATCCGACAAGCCAAAAGAGATGCTTGTAAGTGAGATGGCAGACCACGCCATTGTTTGTAAAAACTTTTAGAAACTTGTAAAAACTTTTAGCATGTTAATGAATCCCGGTTTTTCCACAGTATGTATGGGCACCATGTCTTTTGCAATATACATCGCGACAGCGTCTGTTATCGCCTTCCACAGTGCCCCATTCTTATCATATGGCACACAGTTCGAAAACGTGTCAGGGACGGTTGCTTGCTTAACTTTGGATGTTGTGCTGGTGCTGCGGGTATTTTCATTTCGCTGGGAGCTGCACTTCTCCCACTCCGCTGCGTGCCTCTGCTTTCGGTGCTGGAATAAATTTGTCGTGCTGCTTCCTTTGGTTGCAACAGTTTTTAAACAGACTTTGCAACGAAGACTTGTTTGGTCTGTGTCCGACGGCGCAAAACCGAACCATTGCCATGTTGTTTGTGAATCTGCTACAGTGTTTGGGTGCGCTGCGCTAATTTACCCGTGAAGAACAGTGCGTCGCATTTTACACGCGCTCACTTGTAAAATAAGTAATAAAATCGATTTTCATAAAAAACACATCGTCCTGAACTGTAAATTAGAATTAATTGATAAAATCGATTTATCACCCACCTCTACCTGCAGTTTGACATAATGACATTGTATGCACTTTGTAGTGATTTGAACTGTGCATATATATATATATGCAGACATTGCAGGTCATGCTGTGTTTTTTAGTCATGAAACTCATTTTTAAGCTGATGAACACCTGTGTGGACAAATTATTTTTTCCCCTTAAGATTACATCATACTATAGAGCAGATGCATTTGATTTGTTAGTGTAAGGCTTTGAAAACCACAGTGGGCAGGATACACATGCTGTGAACCAGACTAGTTTCCCTGGATGCTGAATGGCAGCCTATTATAGGTCTGCTCACTACAGCTTTTGAATACTGATCTCACCAGCACTTCCTGAAGTTACACGTTAAGTCCAGCTGCTGTTGGCTGCATTATTCAATGAAATATCCTCATAACCAGTCAGCCGCTGGGACCAGCACTTGTCCACAGGGCTCAGGCCATAGTCCCACATCGGGTCTGGAATTTGGGGGAAAGTGAGCACAGGCTGTGTGCTTTAGTGCTTAGGATCGAAAACACCGCTGGGGGCCGCTGGGATTCCCTGGGATCCTGCCCCTGCAAAAATTGCAATTTTTATTGTGCTGCAAATTGCAGCGGTTGTGCTATTGATTTATTAGTTTGCGAGGTTGGTTATTTATCGCAGTGCTGCAACCTGAAGACGGGGGCTGGCAGCGTGCCGAGGGAGGGGTTTCTGCTGTGGGGGCTGGCTTCTCAGGACGGCTATCCCCGCCCCCGGCTGGTTTGGGTAAATTGTGTCCAAGGAGCTGAAGCCTTCTGGCACTAATTGGATTTTAAATGTGCATTTTAGTTATTGTGATTTTGCATAATACTCCCCGCCCCCCCAGAACAGACTCCCATGGCCATTTTGGTTTGCTGCCTGGTTCCCAGGGGGGCACAGTGGGGGGTCTGCAGATTCTCCTCACCGCTCCACCCTTGACTTGAACATCACGCACAGCCCCCTCTCATTTATCCTATCCATGCATGAGCTTTTGGTGGATGGTGCCTTTCTGTGCTGTAATTGTCCTGGGACTGGGACCGGGGGTGGCTTTGCAGGTTGGGACTCTGTGCCCACGTTGGGAAAGTCCCTAGTTCAAATCCTATGGCTGGCAGTGATGTTACCATTGGGCCCCCAGTTGCTCCAGGAACTGGGTGACCTTGCTCCCTCACTTGGACAATGGTTTATTAATAATGAGCAGCAAGTGGTGGCCAACCCAAATCAAAATTTCATCCCGCTTTGCATCCGCACCGCTGACGCTGAGGGTGGTGTTTAATCTGGATGCCCGGCTAGATTTAAAGAATCCCAGGATGCCATGCAGATCTTTCCCACTATTACCCACGTGCGTGACCAGGGTGTCCCATGGAGTCACCATCCTTCTGGAAGGCCTGCCCATCGTTAGCTGGCTTCCATTAGCCACATATATATATACAGTGGTACCTCAGAACTCGAACTTAATCCATTCAGAACTTGGGTTCAAATCCTAAAAAGTTCGAGTTCTGATCGAATTTTTCCCATAAGAAATAATGGAAAACCAATTAATTGGTTCCCGGCTTTTTTTTGCACATTGTGTGTTGTTTATATAACATCTGTCAACAGATATGTATAATGAAATTTAGTTCCATACTAAAGTAAACAAACTTTGGGATTTTGTGGTTTTGCTGAGAGATGTTCAAAATACCAAACAGCTTAGTGTCAGTGGTTATTTCTGTAGTGGGTGTGTTTAGTGTTATCTTAGCGCGTGTCCTTAAAGTTCCCTCAGTGTTTTTTAAATATTACTTATCTGTGCTTCAGCTCTGCAGGCAATTGGGAGAAGTCAAATGCCTTAAAAATGGGACACTCGAGACTGACGCGGATAAACGATCTCGTTAGAGCCCAAATCTCTTTTCTTACAAATTGCATAGCCTTGTGGTGGTAAATATTCAGTTTGCAAATGGGTTTTTTAAAGGTTGTGGTGCTGTTCGTTCTTGTTGGAGAAAACCAGACAAGTTAAAGGGCAGATATATTACAGATCAACAGCATGATTCATCACATCTAGATGGAATCAAAATATTTTTATCTGTACAATTCAGCACATTCATATTTGACTAAATCACTGTTGGATGCCTTCTCATATCAGATTTACATTTAACTAACTGCCTGTTTTGGGCTTATATTATCGTTTCATTCACTGTGGGCTTCACATCTGTCTGACGAGTTGCACATTCATACAGTTTCATATTCAGTTGGAATCATTCAGGATAAATACTTTGTTCAAGGGTCCAAAAGCATAGGCTTTGTGCTGCATTTTGTGAGGTTTCACCTCTTGTAAACCCCCACGCTGCAGTCCTGCCTGCCTGACCTCGATCAGCCTGCTGCTTCTCCACTACCCCCCCTCTGCATCTTTCCCTCTCTTTTCTACTCTGTCCTCAAAACTCCCCAGTTTACCAGCACTTAATTCTGTCCCAGGTCTCACTTTGCTGCAAATATAGAGGAATTAAAAAGCCAGCTCACCCTCAGTCTTGCCAAAACTCTACACCTCTACCCTTCATCCTCTTTCCGAATCCTAGCGTGAAGTCAGGGTCTGTTCAAAGCTAAGCCTTCCAAAGGAACAACCCTCCTGCTCTGTGACTTAGCCACCCCCCGGTGATTATTCTCACCGCTCGGTCCACAGGATGTGACATCATTGACCTCAAGATCCTTCAGACATTTGTGGATAATCCTGGCGTCACGGGGCCAGGATTAACTTGCATCCTTTCGTCCTCTGAGGTGCAGCTAGGTGACCTTGCACGTCTCCCTCTCTTCACTGCAGACCTTGAGTTCCCCCAGGACTCTTGTGAGGAGAGCTAATATGTCTGCCTGCGTCCTCATCGCATCCCCCCCAGCCTCGTTGACCCCCCCTTCCTGACATTGCCTGCCCACCTGATCCAGACCATTAGTCCTGCACCCCCATCACCCGATGAGGTTTCTAGGATGTGTTGGGGAGTCGGTCAGACTCACCAGGAACCTCCTCTCTCTCTACCAGCTGCCGCCTGAAGGCTAAATTAGATTTGAAAGCCTAGAAAAAAGCCACATAAAACCCATGTGGTTTTAACAAACTTTATACCCCACGAGGTCACAGCAATCCACCACTGTGACCTCTTACTCCCCCTGTCTCGAGAAACAGAAATTACACTCTCTCTGTCTCACTCCTCAGGCTGTGGAATCGCCTCTTCTCCAAGAAATAGCCCATAATATCTCGAAACTGCAGTTTAATGGGATATTTGGTTCAATTTCTGCTGTTCTACCAGTGTATGTTATTACTTAAAAGACACCCTTAAACCTTTTTAATGTAGAGCTGTATTAGAGCAGCCAGGCTCTAAAGCTGACCTTTACTTTAAAACCGATCTTTACTTTGTTCTATATGTGCCTAATGCTTGTATGTGTCGACCTGTAGGTGCTGTTTGATAAAAGCTCCCTCTGAGTGTGTGTAAGTGCACTTAGCTGATCGACTAGCACATGCCAGCTAGAGGGATGCGTGTGGAAATGCTGTGCAGGCAGTGCTGAAAGGTCACTTCCTTTGAACAAGGGTCTGTCCACTAATCCACGCAACGTTAAACATGTTATGCTTATTCCTTGTTGATAAGCTGGGCAGTGACTGGTGATATAGTCATGCTATTGCCATCTAGTGGCCAGACTTAAAATGTCATTCTTTTTCTTGAACTGTTCTACTGTATACCAGCATCGAATGTGTCTGTTAATTGTATTAATTTCTGAGATCTGCTCCTTTTTGTGCAGTGTTTAGCATCAGGCTTGCGCCACCCCCAGTGGTGTACCTGCAATTATCCCTAGCTCTGCCCCTCGTCATGTAATGCCCTTTTAGTGCAACCCTCTGGCCTGAGGCATTCTGGGCCTCGGTCATCTCCATTTTAGCTCCCATGAGTCTCTGCATACTGAGTCCTGTGTGGGTAGCGTGGGGGAGAGCTACCAGCACCCCTGTTTAAATCCCGTTTTAAATTGCTCAGTCAAATGCACTTGCATATATGTGTAGAATTATGCATCCCTGGATTTTTGCAGCAATTACTCCAATGAAATGGATGCAGTCCAGACAGTTAGTTGAATGTGATGGTGCCTCGCAGAATCCATCCTGTAGGGCTGTGGTCACATTACTCAGATGTCTGTCTGACCAGCCACCATGTGGTAAGCAGGGTTAAAAGAAGTGAGAGTTTCACCTCACACAAAAATGCTAGAATGAACTAATTAACACCTTAATCAAAGTAAAGTAGCCTCTCTGTGTACTGCCTTTGTTAAGGCTCCAGAGGAATTTCGGACCAGTCCGTGTCTGAGCCCACCAAGCCCTGAATGGTGGATTAATGTCAAACGGATAAGGGAGGGGTTGGGGGTGTCTTGTTACTCACTGCTGACCTCTACAGGATGCTGATCCCAAGTGCTTCATCCAAGGGACCATGTGTGGAGTCCAAAACTTGTGTTATGTGGACAAGAGGCGGAGAATATGTGACCATTGTCATCCTCCAGTCCAGAGAGCACATGGGGTGTCGATGGGTCAGGACTTTTGAAGGTTAATGAGATTACGGGGTTGTCTCTGGCAGGGGCGTTAGGTGACCTTAGTTACACGTATTGATTCCGATGTCCTGACCAGAGAGAGACTCAGAAGCATGGCAGATTGCACAAAAGAAAATAGTTAATGCGTCCTGAATACCATAATCCTGAAATCTATATAAAGGTCAGATCTCTAAATGTAAATTCCTTTGCTGCTATTTTCTGTTGGCTAAATCTGACCTCCGACCCAAGAGTATGTAAATCTCTCCACACTTAAGCAATGACCTTCACCTGGATGCGTGGACTAGAAAAAAGATGATAGATGAATTGTGGAACGTAATCACTCCACTGTCCACATTGGGGTGGCATAGTTCTGACCCCCTGCGGGTGGCTGCACAGGCCACGCCAGATGAGTTTATTCCCGGAGCATAAATAGTAGGACTCCATCGTCACATGGGCTATTCACAGCTGCCCTCCTGTACCATTGCTCCTTCTTTATGAGCGATGCCTCCCTTCATGATGCCGGGGTGTGATCCCTCCGGCAGCCTTTCACGCCAACCCTCACCGTATGTTACAGCAATATCAGCAACCCAATATAAAATTAGCCCTGACCAATCTACCGGAGTCTGGCCAACTTATCACAAAGTTCTCTGTTCAGTCACAGTCAATAGCTCTGCTCGCCCACATAAGCATATCTGATGGTTAGGGAAACAAGGTGGATCCAGTCTGATGGAGGGGTCTGCTGTTGTACCTTTGAAGGGTTTCTTTGCCTGAATCGCTTTAGGGACTGTTCAAACAACAAAGTGTAAGATTAGAGTAGCAGGCTGAGGTACTGATGCTTTTGTATGCCGTAATCTTGGTGACAAAATGAAGATGCTGTTGAAGGTCACTGTCACCTCTGCTCACAAGCGGCTGCTGACTTTTCAGGTCACTATCCTTGGGGTATGTATTGATCTGGTGTCATTGGATTGCTGCCTACGCATGATTTATCTAAAACACATAATTAAGGGTCTCCAAGTCATGATGCAATGATCTCCAGGCGAGCAGCAAATCCCAGCAGAATTACCCCTGTCAGACAGAGCCATGTGGAAGATGAGCACTCCTAATTACACCGGTGAAAGGCTGGTTGAGTGTGCATGGCCATGCTGCTTTGGTGATTGGACAACTCACCGAGCATGTGTAAATAAGGGACATACTGATTGGACGGCTCAACCTGACTAATTAAAGGAAGGAGGGAATAAAATAGGTGGTTAAATCAGCTTTTAAAAATATGATAGGGGTGCAGAAATCACAAAAATGCAGTATGAGGGAATAAAACAAATCTAAGGCCGGAAACCTGGGATATGTCCAAATAGTAGCCTTTGAGTGGTGTATGTAAACTGACCTTGACCAGCCGTGTGTGTCAAGTTTCTGGCCAGCTACCAAAGCAGGTGTATATGAACATATGCAGAAATAAAAGCTCATTACAGTCACACGCTTCCGAGACACAGATGTCACACGTCAGGTAAATTTTGCCGCTCTTGCTCTTGGTGATGCGAGCACCCTGATCTGCTCTCCCCATGCGTAATGACACTCGTGTGTGACATCAGCACCATTACATTTCAGCAGCTGTGTCCCTCTACACTCGTTGAGGTCTGGGGTCTGTCCCAGGAAGCAGAGGCTGTATGGAGGGAGACATTCTCTACGGGTCGCCTGATCGTCAGAGGACTCATGTCAGTTTAGGTTCTTTGTGAACTATGTGGGGGAGGGCATACTGAAAACTGCACATGCATAACGTGTTTCATTCGAATCGGAGATTCTGGAGTTGGAGAGCCACTGACATATGACCTGGGGTTTGGGTCTGTCCATCCCAAACCCTGCATTCTGCCCTACGGAACTGGAGATACACAGTATACATGTATAAATTCACAGGAAATATGCAATGTCTTCATCAAACATTCAGTTGCACAGCCTTTACCGACCAGGAGGGGGCAGTATAAGCATGCATGTACGATGAGAGTGGGCTTTGAGCCGCCAGCCAGCTCCCCCCTCATACCACCACCTGGGTGCGTCTATGAACAATACAATGTGATGTTTGATGTCATTGTCTAAATGGCTGCAGTCTGAAGGACACACTTCCTGAACCCTGGAGATGAAAAACCTGAAGGTCTCATCTTTATGTATCTTTGAAAGTCCTTTTTAAAACCTAGCATTGGACAGTGGGTGGTATGCAGTGCTGGACTCCCGTTTATCGCTGGAACAGTATCGATGTGCACGTTCTCTGGCGCTGCAGGAATCATGGGGATACCCCTTGAACCATGAAACAACATTACTGTCACTGTCCGGGGCTCTCTGAGCATGTGCCTCTTTGCTGCCGCTCTGTCTGTTACTTATAACAGCGATTGCTTCTTAATCGATGTCTAACGGTATCATTATAATAGCCAGTTTCCGCCGATGACTGCATGTGTTTGCTCTTATTTGACATTACTGCTGCTCTCATCTTTGCTCCCTGGATGTCTGCTTGTTGCTAGAGCCCTGAGATCTCGGCTGAGCTGTGACTCAGGTTCTCGTGTTTGCTGTTGTCGTTTCCATTGACTCCGTGACTCACGCTCTTCTGTCAAGCCTTGGCATTTTGGGTAAATTTCTCTCCACCTTAAGCTCCAGGATCACCACCGGCCTGGATTAGCCATTTCTCCAGCTCTGTGCTTTGCTGAAGAGATTTCAGGTTAAGTACCTGCTCAAGGCTATAACAGCTCACTGACTTCTGCTTAAAGGTACAGCCAGCTGCCTTCTGTGGAATTGAACCCGTGACCTGACATGGTGCACCTCCTCCTTTGTTCTTCCTAAACATGGCAGTTCCCCAACTTAACATCGAGCAACAGATTGGCCAGATTGTTCTCAATTAGCCCATCGATTTCATGAATCAATTCCAGCTCGTTACAATCTGCAAACGAACAGCAGTGTGTGAATCCACATGCGCCTGCGAGGTTCATAGCAATGGCTGTGTCTTCTCTACACCCGTGAAAGCTGCCTTAGGGCTTGATAGAAAGTGACTCCGATGAACAGAAATGGAAATGCTCATTATTAACCCGAACCCGGTTGGCTCTGGAGGCTGGGACTGAACCCCGTGTGTATCACGTTGGCGGAAAGTGTGGGACAGTTCTGTTTAAGACCAGAACAAACACAGCAGGACAAGAATGAACAGGAGATTTCAGTAGAGCTCATTAACTACACTCCTCTGTGGCTGAACGTCGCATTTCTGTCACAATTTAGTCATTGTTGATCACAAAGTGTCTGATATTATTTTAAACAAATGGACAAAGACTTTTTATCTGTGAGTTGTAAGGAACCCCCACACCCCTCATTTTTTTAAGCTATTGTTTGTGATGCTTTCGTTCTCTTTATGTCTTTCAATGCAGTCGAAACGTTTCCAGTTAAACTCTCTGTGCTGAATACCCCTTATAACTGCCATTTTTACAGTCTTAAACATTCTCTTTGTTTATTTTGGCCAAAAAGGCTGTTTCGGACACATTCCCTGACAACTTCTTATCTCCAAGCAAGCTGGAGTTTCCTGATGACCCTTCTGCTGAATGTACATAATTATTACACTCTGCAGCTCTGTATCTGAGAAGTTTTACAATTTTTGGATGACACAGGACAGTTACAGAAGTAATTAAACAGCTGCATGTGACTTGCAGGAACTTTGCAGAAGAAAATGTTCCTTCACTTAACCCTCTTCCTGGATTCAGGCACACACATGATCACGTCCAGTTCCACAGGAAATGGAATGTTCTGAATGGTCATGCTGTCTTCCATGGGACCCAAATCACAGAGGACCTTGTTAATTAATGGACATAATTAAACGGCCTCTGTATTTAAGTAGGCCCATTGTTGTTTTTTTTTTTATAATATATAACGTGACTATTTTTAATAGTTCCAGCTAGCACACTGAGATTCCCGGGGGGGCAATTTTCAACCTAATTCTGATGTGTGAAACGTGAGGCTGGATGAATGGTCTGAGTGAAAAGACTGATACTAGTTCTCTGGTGATGATCCCAGCTTGAATCTGTGCATTTTATGATTTCTGCAATCAGTAAGGATCCAGCAGTGAATTACACAAAGAGCAAATGTCTGTCCACAGGGGCCTGTTGAGCTGGTGATGGATTTGTTGTAATTTCCAGCACAGAGGCTGGTTTATGTTGTGTTAAAGGAAGGATGGTTATGGTTATGATTGAGCTCCTCGTTCTTCGTTTTTAACTGTGCATTCCAGTGTGAGGGTGTGGGTGTGGCACAGGTGACCACATGACAGCAGGGAGGCGGCGCTACGTGTCATTGCAAGGCCACTTGATCTGTCAAGGATCCCAGACATTTAAAATGAACTTGGATAATTTAATCTAGGCTAATCTGTAATACTAAATGCCACTGGATACTTTAATGTTAAAATCACTTAGTCTTATTAACATTTAGTGTATCCTGTGCTGCTGTGAATTAGAAAATGAAAATGATCATTTGAAAAATTGTCCATGGATTATTAAATTATCCTCAGAGACTGTTAGCTCTTCATTTACTCCAGTGGCTTCTGCCAGGCAGCGCTTTGACGATACAATAGCAAGGCCCCCTCTGGAATTTGGACTGTTAACTGGTTAAAAGTCAAGCCGCTGAAGCACCTCCTGCTTCCTCTGCTTGTAACAAATCGGCCTGCTTCTGTGGACCCGCAGGTGACTTTTCAGCAGGACACAGTTTTTGCTGTGACCTGCTGGGGTTCAGGAATGTCAGCAGATCATATGAGGTGCTGTTCCCGTATTGGATTACCCCCCTACGCTCCTTAAGTGTCTGCTTCCAGGTCCAGACTTGCTGACAGCGGGACAAAGGAAACACAGGAGAGGGAAATTAAGTAATTAACCGTTTGGCCCATTCAGAAATTAAACTTCCATTCACAGCTATTACAGTGAAGTATGTTTGCCCAATAGCATTATGGGAGTCCTTTAGCTCAGTGCAGTGTCAGTTAATATGTGGTGTGTTGATAATACCAAATAAAATTGCAGGTGAAAAAATGTGCTCTGAGCAGGAAAGGGAGTTTAATAAAAATCTTAATATCCTCGATTCAAGGTTAGTGGTTAAAGTCACCGTGGTGTTACTGCCACATAAATCTAGCCAAAGACGAACGATTAAAAGTAACTAGGTTCATTTGGTTTAGTATTCAAGATCTTCAAAGGTAGACAACCCCCAATTGTGTTTATTCATTACATTGTACATTTGGCTACCAGTTCAGTTGTTTCTGAGTCATATCCATTTAGCTGCTGGTTGAACAGGAGAGCTGTGTGGAGCTATATAGTGGAGTTTAGGAGGTGATGATGGTGGCCAGCATGCACCACTCCCTAATGTCGGCACCCCGTGAAATGCCTGTGGGTGTCGGCTTTCGGGACAGCTAGTGCCACACTGTAGTGTAATTGAATTTCCTCCCTGATAAGCTGAGTATCTCTCCTCCTGTAGTGGGATCTGACAGCCCTGTCTCCTGCATTACCGGCCCCCGTCTGGAATGTCGGCGCGGCTTGCCGTTCTTGCAGTAGACCCGCACGCTGCCACCACTCCCTCTCTCCCGCCTGGCCCTGCCCGCCATGGCGCGGGCGGCCCCGCAGAGGTTAGAAAGCCATGCTGGGGGGGGGTGCCCGGCCGCCTGCAGTGTCGCGTTACGCTTAAGAGGCGAACGCCATCTGGAGAGAGAGACACGTGAGCCAGTAGCTAAGTAATGGACTTACGGCGAGCAGTCCCAGAAGGGCCCGCTAATGCCTCGTTAAGAAACTGTTGATTCTATTTTGCCCCGTTTTTATTGCCACTAAAACGCCGCTATTGTATTACCAGGAAGGACAAACAACCGCACGGTCACAGAAAAATAGGGTTTAATACGTCATGGGGGGCCAGTTGCCTGACAGTGCCGGGTGCGGGGGGTGGGGGGTGGTGGTTCAGAGTTAGGCCTGGACTCCGTCTACTCTACTGGCTGCATCAAGTTTGGGAAGAGCTGTAGCTCAACACAGCCTGTCAGATGTGGTAAAATAACATGCGTTTCTTCAACGTGAAAGATCTTGCGATAATATTTTGGGGCAACTCCCTATGAACGTTTGGCTCAAACTGAGTCTGTGGGTCGGTTAAAAATTACAATTCCGTACCACCCCACGTGTCCCGGCAAACCCACAGTCTGACACTCCAACCAGCTGGGCTCGGGAACCTAAAGGCCCATGTAGGTCATCAGGCGGCCGGGCTCTAATGAGCGGCGCTTTGTTCGAAGGTCGTTAATGATTAGCTCGCCGTGACGGGCCCGTTTTGTCATGGAGCCCATCTGCATTTCCGAGAAGCTGTTTTTGGTCAGGAATCTCTGCTGGGACGTGGACCGTGGCTTGGCCGGCCCCTGCACCACCAGCAGGGAACACGTCAACCTTCAGTGGGAAGAGGAAAGATTATCCCGGGTTCGCGGCAGGAAGTCGGCAGGTTGGCATCCATTAGGTGGATGGGGCGGCGTGAGGGGGAGATGCCGTTGAGGAAAATGGGCTGTCAGGTGGGCCTGTGATAACATATCACTGGACAGGCCTCCGTCCGCCTCAGTAATGGCACCTTTTTTTAGCAGGCCTCCCAACACGCTCCTCTAATGATGGACTCTCCCGTCGCTGAAAATCCCCGCTTGCACCGACGAAGTCTCGTTTCTTGGGTTAAACACTTCCGTCCCAATGCAAGTCAGAGGCAGCTATTAACCGACCTCCCATTTCTGCTGTAAACAGGATAAATTAAGTCCAGGGGTGGAGGGAATGAGAGATAGAAGACCTGCCTTTGTCTTCCCCTTCAAATTAATTGTTTTTTAAATTCCTCAATCTATATTTGGAGTCACACGCAGCTCGTGCTAAATGAGACCGGGGGAAGGGGGTGGGTCTGGCAGTGATTGACAGTGACAAGGACCTGCCACAGCGCCTTGTCCTGCAGGGAGGCTTCCAAGGACACCTATCAATCAGTGAGGAGCCAGCCAGGGGGGAGGCAGGGTGGAGTCACCCGGGGAATCATCAGGGGCTAATGATGTAGCGCAGGATGGCGGCTGTGGGGCCGGTTTCCACCACGGCCTTTGATAAATGGGCCATGGGCCGAACACAGTGCTGCACATGTCTGTTATAACAAATCTCCTTCCGGGGTGGGGGGGGGGCATCCCATCCAGGCCATAAACAAACCCGGTTGGTCTTGCCAAGGCTACGACTGGTACCGTTTGTGGAAAAACAATCAACTGAACTGCATGTTTCGGGTAGAGTGATGCTATTTGTTACACTTCAGGTTAATAATCTTAAAATTATGGGGAAATATCATGCTCTGGTTCCTGACACTATCCTGGGAATACTGCTATGGGATTTGGGTTGAGTCGACCAGAACCGATGTTGGCAGAATGCCTGTTTGAATTAAAGGACAGTGCCTTCCTCTTGAGTACATGGACTCTCATCTTCATATCTAGTTTGGTTCTGTACTGTTGGTCTCAGCTTAAATATTTCTACCAATATCAGATATTATAGTTGTTAGCTAGCTATCGAGTCAGTGCTAGTTTGCTGCTGCTAGCCATAGACACTGAACCTTATTTCTGGTCTAAACCAGCAGCATGATAATCAACTAAATTCTAATTTTGACCTGTTGTGTGCCCAGAGCTGCTGCAGTTTCGTGTGTGCACAGAAATCATTGACCGTAGCGGCTAGCAGTCTGCTAATTTCACCCCAGCTCCCGTGGGCATCAGTTTGGTAGCCTGGGACCGTGTGAATACTCGAATGGCAAAAAAAGGGAGAAAGCGGAATGAACTGATGGCAAAACGCATGAACCACACCAACGAAAGCTTCAGGCTCGTGCTGGGGTATCGAACGCTTCATGTGGCGTCTTGTGGGGTATTGATTTTTGTTGTTTTTTTTTCCCCTTAAACCTGCGGTGATATCAAAAACACAGTTTTCACTGAATTCATGTGTGAGGCAGCTGCTGGTTAGAGGAGAAACTGATCGTATTTATGGTTTGAAAAATTCTTCTAGAGGAATTAAAGCATGGAAGCGTTTTGCTTACAAAGCAGAACAGAATACGCGTTATCAGGAAAGATTAGGCAGGCGGATGCATCCCATAATTATAACACATGGGCTAAGATGGAAGGCTGCCTTTCAACCTGCTCTGGTCTTCGGGTCTGGCGATGTCCTTGGTTGTCGAAATGGGCTGTGGTCCCTTAGCTGTTGTCAGTGTGGTCTCCGAGGAGGCGGAGCTTCTCCATGCAAGATGAAGCGCAACATCGGCCAGAAATGCCCCCCCCCCCCACATACACACACACACACACACACACGCCAGCCATGCCCGCC
>JAODLC010000123.1:22779778-22801923 GCA_026781145.1 Hippopotamyrus pictus | reverse complement strand
GCCATAGCTTTTTAAAAGCACACAGGGATGCAGAGAGTGGGGGGTGGGGGGGGGTGGCGCAGGTGATGTTGGCCCCCCTGCAGAGGTTTCCTGAAGGGTCTGGGTTCAGTAACAGCCCCCCCATACACCATTTACTCCAGAAAAGAAGAAAATGTAATGTGTGGATAAGCTTAAGGTGCCTCCTCATCTATAAACGATATTGTCTCTATAACTGATAAAAGTGCATCGTTAGATGTGTCAGCAAACTGACTGGCTAATTATAATATTCCAGGAAAAACCCCAAACAGAATGCGATGACGCCGGCTCCGGTTCCCTGATTAATATGCTTCATGTCTGATGTGTTTCCGCGTCCCTTTGTCTCCCCGGTCCATATGCTCACCTGCCGCTGCCTGTCCCCCGACCGCAGGTTACAGGCTCCCCATATGCTGCGTGTGGCCTGATTGATTAGGCGCAGGCACCTCGTCCTGCTATCCGGCTGACCTTTGGGGTCTTGCGCTCGTCACCTTTGTCCACGCCAGCGGGGAGGGGGGGGAGGGTCAGCGGGGTGGCCGCTTCCCCGGCTCATCTGGTATTCTCCCGCTCCGCGTCCCTCTCCATCCCAAAGTCATGATCAAAGTCATCGGGCAGGCGCGGCGGCGGCGGCGGCGCGCTGAATACCAACCATATGTAGATGGCCACCACCGCCTCTTCTCCCTTTCTTTTCATTCTCTCTTTTTTTCTTCCCCCCTCTCGCTCGGCACGGAAGGCGGCCCAGCGGAATGCGGAGAGCACGGCTCAAAGCAGCTTCCCAGATGGCCGGGCAGGCAGTCGGCCGGGTCGCTTTGTGACGCGCTCCAACCCGGAATGGAGGGCGATGGGGGGCGGGGGCGGGGGTCTTGTGGCACGTGGGGGGTTTAAAACCTGCCGTCGCGTGCAGCTGGAAGACTGTTGTGCGCTGCGTGTCCTTCACTTTGCCCGTGTGCCTGTAGGGGGCCTCCTCCCTTATGTGTGACCTCCCCCCAGGCTTGGAACCCCCCTGCCTCGTCAGCGTGTTTGGGGGAGAGGCGACTTGGATCCCAGCTGTGTGACACTGTAATTTGCCTACGCATGGTGACCACCTGAGAGGCTTGACGTCTGCAGGGCGATTGTGCAATATATGGGACAGGTGCAAATTCTGATCCTCACATATCCCAAAAGACTTAATTGCACAACATCACTGACATGTTCCTTTTGCACAAAAAAAAAATTAAGGTTCTTATTCACAGTATATACACAGGACATGCATAAGTATTTTTAACTCTTGGCTATTCCATTTAGAGTGCACCATTTCCTTGTCCACAAACCAGTAAGGAATACTGGTGAACAAGTGAATTTATCTTGCCGGATGACTGAACTCACGTTCTGAATGGCTAATCTATATGTCGAGAACACACAAGATCATGGAGAATTGGAAAGTCTAGGTGGGTAACAGGTTTAAAAATGCGTCATATTCCATAACTATCCAATCGATTTCAAAGTAGAAGATCATAAGCAATACTATGAATTCTGTTAACTTAGCGAGGCAGGAAACGTTTTGCTTCACTGAAGTTCTATTAATCAACCTAAGGGTGGTGCTGTTTTGCACAACACTTTGTCACTTTGTCGCACTTAATTGGTTTCAACCAAAATTGGTTGTTGTGATTATACATTAAAGTCTTGAAAAAACTGCCACTCTCTTCAGTATGAGAAAGAGAAAGACCCGCACGCTTGCAGAGAGTTGAGACTGAGAGCTGTCGCTGCATGAGAGCTGGTTTCTGTCGCATGCTCACTGCAGCCTTGGCTCACTGTGCCGTTTCGTATCGCAGTGATTTACAGGTGGGGCATCCCAGGTTATTTAAGTACTCTTTTAAAAGAAACACGGGGAACAAGACTGAGGTCTGCTATAATTCACACCGGTGGCAAGGGTCATTACTCAATTACGAAGAAAGTGTATCTTCGCAAACATGCATAGAGGATCTTGCATTAGAAACGCAAGTGCTGTGTTTTTATGAAGATATTCTGAGGAGGGGGTGTCACTGTGGCCCCAGACCTTTGGGACCTTGGGTCCGATTCCTGGCCTGGCACTGGGTGTGTAGACTGTTCATGTGGGTTTGCCCAAGTGATTATATGAAAGGACAGATACAGAAAGATAAAGGAAGTGGAGATTAGTGGCATCACTGGGCATTACGGTAAAGACCTCAGCGTGGGTCTCCTGTACTGGGCAGGAATTCCCACTGGTCTGAGTCTCCATGTGCACAGCCTGATTACAGTGGGCCAGTTTGCATAGATGGGGTTTCACAGCACTGAAAGGTGACTAGGGTTGACATGACGGCAAAATGCTCACCCCACCGCCGTCCCAGCGCTGTAAGCATTCTGTCAGTGCGTCCAAATTTCCTCTGGGGGGGGGGGGGATGATCTCCCCATGGACAAATGCGTCATTTTGAATACCCCATACCACATGACCACTTAAGTGGATGTTCGTCTGAAAGCCATCTGTCTTACAGCCCATAATAAGCTCGGATCACCTTGACCAAAAGTGCATTCTGATGCGTGTTGTATGTCCACCTTTTCCCTCAAATTGATAGCCCCTGGAAAGGCGTGAGGTCTGCCGAGCTCTGTTATTTATATAAACGTAATTTTAGCCAGCCTGTGAATCCAGAGCCATGCTGGAATGCAGACGGTGAAGTCACCTGTGAAATATAGCGCCCCCTCCCTAATGGGCTAATTGCTGCTGGCAGCTGGTTTGTACTGGTTTTTTGCGTTATTCAGAATAGTGACTCAATAGTAAGTTAAGTGAAGGCCATTGCGGGGCTGCATTCAATACAGAGAATCTCCTCTAAATTACTTGAATTACTATTAGCCTGCCCTTTATACACGATGTGTATAAGTATGGAGCACAATTTCCTGTCTTTAAATGAGACCCATTCCGGAGCCTTTAGGATCACTGTCCTGAACCTAAGCGCAGACCTCGGTGCCCTGCAGCCTTGGCAGTATCCTGATAAATGGTGTGGGTCACTACTGGGGGCACCTGCTTGAAGCACGCCTCCCACAAGGCCGTTTTCCGCCACCCCTGTTCGACATGAATTATCGTTATTGTCGTTTTATTTATGAGGCCATCAGTGACACTCATGGATAGCTGGGAACTTAGCTAGCTGTGCTTCATGAATGCAGTGCATCCGTGATTCCTGTTTTTGTGGTACTGTGTGTCTGTGACTCCTGCTGTGTTTCACAATGTTTTGCTCTGTCTGTGATTCCTGCTCTGTCTATGTGTTTTGCTTTGTGTCTGATTCCTACTGTGATTTACATTGTTTTGCTGTGTCTCTGTCATTCCTTATGTGCATCACAATGTTTTGTTCTGTGTCTGTGATTCTTGCTGTCTTGTACAGTGTTTTGCTGTGTGTCTGTGATTCCTGCTTTGTGTTGCTGAGTATATGTGATTCCTACTTTGGGTTGCTGTGTGTCTGTGATTCCTGCTGTCTTGTACAGTGTTTTGCTGTGTGTCTGTGATTCCTGCAGTGCTGTTCCCTTGAATCTATTAAATACATAAGGCCATTAAAATGTTCTGTCATGTATCCCTAATTCTACATCACTGATTTTGGTGATAGTTTAATGCATCTTGAAACAGAAATCAATAAAGTATCACATATGCATTAGAGGAATCCTACGAAGAACATTTACAGCAATTATTTTCTCCTGAACGAAGCCAGAAAGGACTCATTAAACATGTGTTAGATGTAAACAGTGTGTCCTCGCACCATCCGTTACACCTGTTTTAAAACCTGCTTACAGTACCTTTTCACACAAGGTGCCGTGTGACAGTTTCATTTTGAAAATGCTAATTGTCACGTTAAATTTAAAACTGTGAGCTGTAAACGGCGTATTAATCGAGTCCCTGGTAACACTTTCACCTCTGTGGGCGAATCGGCCTCTCGGTATTGCCGCCAAGCTCTCGTTGTGGGTGACGCGGTGCTCGGTGTCAGGCCTGTAATTAAAAGCAGGGTTACTTACAAACCTCTGCTCTCCTATGTCTCTCCGGGGGGCAGTCTGGAGCAGCTGTGGGGGGGGGTGATGTGACGAACGAGCACCCCCCCGCTTCTGTAAACGTAATCCCAAATTGATTAGGCTTTAACAGAACAGTTGTAAATGAAAAATTAATTAGACAGCCCTTAGAGCTGTGCTCTTGCCTGCTCTGGGTCTGCGTTCGATCTCCACGCCTCTGATGCACGCGGGAGGTCAGCGGAGGGCAACCAGCAAGCTGCGGCTGATTGGCTGAGAGAGACCAAGCTGGTGTCCGCCATGCTAGAAGATCACTGGGGCAGAGGAGTAGGGTTACGACAGTGGGAGCCTGTGGTTAACGATGGACAGACGGGGGGGGGGTCAAATACCAATTTAACGTTGCCATTGGGATGCGTGCAGGACGTACAGGAAAACTGACAATGATACTGGGGGGGGTGGCTCGTGGGGGGGAGTAGCATTGACTCACTGGTGTCGGCGCCGTGGTATTTTGCTAGCGGCACAGTGTGAGGTGTCCTGGTGTCTTGGAGGATGAGTGAAGGGCCAGCTGGCCTGAGGACATGCAACCCAGAACGAGTAAAGCCAATTAAATTTTTGGGTAATGTTTCTGGAAATACCTTTGATGCATAATACATTCTGTGTACAAGAGAAAGGGGTTTTGGACTGAATTCACTGCCAAGCCACATCTTGGATGCGGACACCTGTCATGCCCTGCTCGTTCGATCCTCCCATGTGCCACACCCCACTCGCTACCTCGTGTGGAATCCCCATGTTACCAGCTGTTTCTCATTGTTGTTACTTAGTCTGATGTATTTAAGTCTGTGTTTGAGTATGTTTCCCCAGTTTGGTCATTCTGAGTTTGTTGCCTGTTCTGTTGCCCCACTTGTCTTCCCTTCGATTAAACCCCATATTCTCCCTACCCTTGGAGTCCTGCCTTTACTTCCCTGGTCTGTGCCCCACACACGTCGTTACAAAACCGTTTCAGAATGAACACTTTGGGAATCTTGCTGCACAGCTGCTCTGTGTACTGTTTGTATTTGTACTATTTGCTCTTTGTCGTGGTTGTTGTGTTTTCCCATGTCCTATGTATTTTATCCCCCAGTATTTATTATTTATTGTCCAGTGTTTGTTGTTCAACTTTTCTTTGTTCAGGCTGTCTGCTGAATAGCAGCTTCGATTCTTCTGTGTGAAATGACAAAAAGTCAGTTGATGTGACCCAGACCCCCCCCCACCACACACACACACACACACACACACACATATTCTGATGCGTGGCTGCCATGGTAGCAGATCTACAATAATGCTGAAATGAGGCAAGCTCATCCAGATTGAGGTGGAGGGTTCTAATGAGGTCGGTCATGTGACTGGGGGTCTCGCACCTCCCCCTCCCTCAGCATGGAGTATTGTGGTCAAGGACCATTCATCGGTGTAATGGCAGCTGTACAGAATCAGATTGGATGAGGGTCTGGGGCACTGGACAGTATGATGTCCTGTGGTGTGGATGGACCCCAAAGAAGGAAAAATGGAGGAATATAAGAAGAAAAATTGTGGTAGAGCCAATCTAGGGGACAAGCACCTTTTCACATAACTAACCATTCAGGCATGAGATGAAGGTGACTGATGTGTGCTGATCTGAGTGTGTTTTAAGTGTGTCTGAGCGCATGATAAGACAAGATGAGAAATCATGAGTAAAAAACATGATCAAAATTTTAAAAGAAAAACTGTACATCTGTATTTTATATGAGCTTTAAATGTGAGCTTTAAGTAGATTCAAAGTTTTCAAAGCTTTTTATTGTCATATGTACAAAGTACAGTTTACAGAGTACAAGGAAAATCTTACTTGAATGCCTTCTTTACAGACTGGACAATTAACTTTAAATGTGTTAATAATTAAGTATGTTCTGAGTGTACCTTAAGTGTATTCTGTGTGTGCTTTAAGTGTTCTGAGCATTTGTTATACATTTCATCCCATGGAGATGTCTTTTCGCTCCTCCCCTCGGTTCAGAGAGAAAAACGGTGTGAGTTATTACAGCAGACCAGAGGACAGCAGACCTTCAGGGCCCAAATCAGTGAGAAGCACAGCACCTGGAGCCTGCAAACCAGGGGTGTCCACCAATTAAATGTGAATGATCTGGTCTGGGCACCTCGTCTGTGCTCAGCTGTGTTCACAAAAAAAGTATGTACAGAAAAGAAATGTGCATTGTTATTAAAAAAAAACCGGGAACTAGAGAAACTACAGGATGTTAAAGGAGAGGAAAAAAAATGAATTCCCACAGAAAAATCTGATTGGTGTTTTAAAAACAAAAATGACCTTTATTAATGGGAGAGTGTCCTGGATAGCCTGGTGAGACGCAAGTGCCCTGCTCTCCCAGACTGGTGGGTTGGATTATTTTAGGATCTAGGTTGGTTTCAGTCACACAGACCGTGGTGGGCTCAAAGAAACCAGACCACCTTGATTTCTCCTTTGCTCCTCCTGTATTGCTTCCATAAGTTGGTTTTATGCTTCGATAGTGCCTTGAGACATTTATATATTCTGAGAAAATCTTTTTGTTACTTCAAAAATTAGGGGTTAAAATTGTGTATGTAGGTGCTTGCTGTTTGACGAGAGCTTTCCAGGACCTTGCGGGCAGGATTCAGACAGACACTTGCTTAGGTTTTGTTTAAAAAAGTCACAAAGCATGTGAAGATTGTCCTGATTCCTGCAAGTATAATGTATCTCTGTGACATATTACAGAATGGTGTTCTGTAAAAAAACGTGCAGCGTACTACAATTGCCTACAGTCGTTTTTGCCTACAGAAAAAATACATGTACAATTCATGTTAGTGTAAACTGTTATCTTTTCTGCAAAAGTGTGTCAGCTTAGCCATTTCAAAACCTCTCCCCAGCAACCATCCAATATTCCAGTGATTTTTTTTACTGGACCACTAGCATATCTAAAATGGCTAATCAATACCTTACTCAGTTAAAAGATTTTTTTAATTAATTGATTGATTAATTAATTGAAGTGGTCGCGAAATTTACACATGGAATATTTGGGGTGCCCCTGAGGAGAGGTTTGGGACTTGAAGCGGTGTTCATTTTGGCCATTCAGCAGGATATCAGTAACTGTTTGGGGAACAGAAAAAATTCTTGTTGATTTTTATTGTGTTACTCTTAATCTGAATATGTTCTAAAGTTAAGTTGTGTAATTCGTGTAAGTTTTTAATATATGCTTAGTACCCAGATAACTAACTTTAAGCATTTTCTTTGACTTTTGCACAGAACAGTCTCCTAAAGAGAAGGTAAAATCCCCTACAAAAAAAATAACTTTTTTTTTTTTTTTTTAAACCTTCTCAAATCTTCTCCTTAAACTAAATGCAAACTCCACAAACCAAAATCCTCCTGTTATGACCAAAACCCACATTGGCTTGTGCCGACATTTGTGGGATCGCTGGCATGATCCGTGAGCAGACATGGCACAATTAACTTAATTTCCCTGAGTACCTATTCCGCTCATTTGAGTGAGTGTGGAGTGACTTCTGTCAGCTGCCCTCTTACGGTCGTTCAGTCCTGTACACTGACATGTGACGGCTGGGTCCTTGACACCTTTCCCAGGCAGTTTCTTCCTGTTGTCGGCTGGTGTTTTCTTGTCCCCATAAAGAAATTCAAAAGGAGTCCTTTTTATCTCCTGTGAATGATTCTATTAGCACTCGTGGGAGTTTTACTTACACAATAATGTTCTGAGGACGGAAGGAAAAATGATTGGTTCAGAGAGCTAACCAATCAGATTGTAGAGAAGGTGGGTCCAAGCAACTAGAGGAGGGGGGGATAAGCCAATCAGGTGTCTTGTCCCACCTCTTCTGTAATCTGATTGGTTATCTCTCTGAACCAATCATTTTTCCATCTGCCCTCAGAACATTGTTATGTAAGTAAAACTCCCATGAGCTCTGTTAGCATGGCGTAAGTGCTAATGCAATACAAAGTATAGCTCATAATGGCGGACTTGACAATGAAGAAGATTAAAGACTAAATGATAAGGGGAAATCATAGTGAGTTAAACACTGAAAAACCCTTTCTAACACTGCACAGATAAATACTTGGAGTTGTAAATAAAATGGAATACAGAGTGTAATTGCAGGGTTTAATTTCCAATTGTATGTGCAGAGTAGTAACACGCCCGGCCTCTCTGAGTCACAAAAAGGAGGCCTGTGTTTAATTCCCTTAAAGAGGGAAAACCAGGTTAAAGACACGGTAAAAGGCATGGCGGCCCCGCTGCCAAGGAGGCTGGGGCTCGGTTTGCCTCTGTGCGTGTGAGCATGTAAGCGAGCGTGCGAGCAGGCAACCCGGCCGCGCTCAGCGGGGCGGAAAGCTCATGTCAGATCTGCACAAGCTTATTTTGATGTTTTTATCTCCCCGTGATTGGGAGCCATTCTCAGCAGCCAAAACAGACAGACTCGGGGGCGTTGAGTGAATTTTTAGATCCCCTCGGAGGAAGCGGCTTCAATAAAACATTGGGATGGGGCTGGAGCTGCCCGGCTGGGGTGGGAGGGGCACTCATGCGCGCTGCGCGTTTACACTTGTGTGAACATCGGCTGGGCCGAGCCGCCCAGCGTTAACCGAGGGCTCGCACGCAAACACCCCCCCCTCACCGTGTCGCCTCGAGCTGTGGAGCCTCCGTCATTGACCAAATTTAACATTACGCATTGCAGGGTGGGGGGGGTGGCGGTGGAGGGAACGCACATGCTCTGATTGGATGAGCCGGGAATGTATTTTTAATTAGGGGGAGATCGTCCTTCACATCTGCCCCCCGCCCAGCAGGTGATGCTGTCACTTTCACTCAGGGGGGTGGCAGGCGGCGTAAGCGAGTGCTGAGTGCTGGACCACACACACGCCACGGCGATTGACCGGGCCCCAAACGGCGGCATGCGCCGGACCCTGGATGCACGCAAACCCGCGATCCTCATTAACCCCTGAACTCCCAGCAGCTGGAGCTGGGGAGGGAAACTCAGAGCCAAGCCTCCCCCACCAAACATAATGACCAACAGCCAGACCCCTCACTGGTGAACCTGAGTAACTGACACCATCAGCCTGGACCAACTGCACTGCGCTTTATGTCTATATATTTATTTATTTGTCTTTCCCACTCTAGAGCTAAATAATGGAAAAAATAACGCACATGCAAACTTTACATTAAAAAAACTGAGTGCTATGTGTCTCTGATACGGACTATGCACAGAAGTATTTAAAATAATACTTGAGCATTGCTTAACTGGCTCATATGCACGTGTCATTTGTTAATAAATATTGATGCATTTTAAGGTACTGAGCAACCTTAAGCCCAGGTGAAAACCGGCTATGAGCCATTTGCAGTCTATAGAACTGGCGGCTACTTAATTATACCGTGTGGCTCCACCGGCAAATATTAGCCCTGAAAGGTTATATTTTACCCTGTATATTTAGGTAGGGAAAATGGCTAATTAGCAGCTACGCAAGAAAGTGGACGCGAGCAGCAGCTTAAAAGGGCGCTTTGACAGAACTGGGTGCCGTCCGCGGGTGGTGGTGGGTAGGACGCTCCGTCTCATTGGAGGGGTACGACGGACTTCCAGTGCCTGGTGGGGGACGTGAATTATAAGACATTCACGTGATGACACCCCCACCCCCAGAAAAGGGTGGTGGTTTGATTGAGGACTCTTGTGGGGGAGGGGGGGTGACAGAACATGAAAACGAAAGCATATGAAAGCACCCAAATTGCCTCCAGGTGGACATCGATGTTTTCGCCCCAATTGCTTCACGTACCCCCACCCCCCAGGTCATCGTCATGGGAATCTCTTCGCCCAGGAAGCAGTGTTTGGCTTCACTTTGACGGCCTCCTTTCAGAAAACGGTGCATTGCACTCTCACGTCCGTCCTGCATAGCTCTAACAAATACAGCCAACGGGCTACTTTGCACACTTAGCAAATATTAAACTTCCCACAAAAAAAAAAAAATCAGCATTAAAATGTAAGGGGAAGGGAGAAAGTGAATTATAGAGCAGAACCTCGAATTCAGCAAAAGACCCCCGTTAACGTACTTGGCGTAGATTATATCCAGCTAAAATAACAAATAAAAAGACAGACGTAACCAATAATGAAATTCAGTTTTTCCTGCAGAAGCGGAATATGCACTTATCTCACGAAATAAGGGGTTTTCGATCTAATTTATTTTAATTAATCTGATTCCGTTCCTTTGATGGCTGCCGTATTGATCTTAATCATTGTTTAGCCTTCCCCGGCGTGCCTTTTGTGTCACACTCCTGCACCCGTCGTTGGCGACCCACTTCGTCACACCGCCGTGGATAAAATCTGGTGAACGCATGGAGGACCGAGGTGCTTCAAGGCTGAGCTGAAGGACGCAACTGTCAGGTTGTTTTAAGGGGCCCCTTCCTGTCTCAAACGTTCTCCAGTTTTCAGGGAGGCAACCTCGCAGTTTATTTGGGGTCCGAGCAGCCACAGTGCTGGATCCCTATCCTGATTCTCATTTGTCATTTTCCTTTTAATTGTCAATTTAATGTTTAATTAGTCAATGCGTTGTGTTTACGTTCATCGCCATTTGTCCAGTACCGCAAATAACATTGTTATTTACTGTTAGGTATGACTTATTTTAGATAAGCCTCCTCTAATCAAAGTGGAGATCATTATTCCACAAATACTTCAGTCATCGTATAAACACACCTTTGCATAAAAGCCCATGTACTGCTTTTTGTGTCCTTGTGTCTACCAGTACATGAAAAACCAACACAGCTGTATTCTCTGTCCTGGAGCCATGGCCACCCCAGCTCATCCAGGGCTCCCACGGTGAGGGAGAGCACGTGAGGGCATCAGCACGTCGACCATGTGGAGACCGGAGCGTCAGTGAGGCCCCAGGCCTGCTGCCCGGTGGGTACATTAATACTAACTACTGTTTGAATATCCATCCATCTTCCAGCTGCTTATCCGGGTTGGTGTTGGGGGCGGTGTGGCAGGAACTGGTACACCCTGGATGGGATGTCAGGACCGTCTGAATATGGTGTCTGATGTTTGACACATTAAAACACCCGACGGTGCACAAAGGAAGCGTGTCATTCTATCAATTCCACATCACTCTGTGGAGAAAAAGACACCTCGTAGCTATTTGAGAAACCGTAGTAGGCCATCAAAAACATACAATATCTCTGATGGGCGTTAGAATAGATGGGTGTGTTACTGATATTGTCATTAAGCTTTTAGATGCTGCGGAGGGAAAGGTGCGGCTTTGGGCCCCGGTCAGGCAGACACCCTTGCGCGAAGGACGGGCTGCTAATTTGTTTATTAATCTGCCACCGGGCCTGGCGGAGGCGGTACCGGAGGGGAGCCTTAATGGCGTCAGACACCGATGACAGGTGTTCATTAATGAGCCTTATTGCAAATGAACGTTTTAATTTCCGTGCCCGACGGAAGCCTGGGAAACAGTGTTGAGGAGGGGAGGTGGGGCCGGGGTTGGGGGGTAGGCAGGGCCAGAGGGAGGGGGGGGGTGATTAATGAATTCCAGCCGAAACGCTGGCCGTTTCCCTGGCAGGATGTGAGAGCCCCGAGCTGCTGGCGCCGTGCGGCCGAGCACGCTAACCGTTTACAAAGATGGCGAAGCAGGACAACCTGCAGCAAACACCCGCACTGGCTACCTGCACACCTGTCAGTCAGTGGGGCAGCCGCGACTGGGCGGGGGAGGGTTACAAACTGCTGGCAGGTGTAAAAAAGAGGGCTGCTTTGAGGACTCCCTCCTGCACGCCACCTGCTGGCTCCCCCCAGTGACTGAGAACGGCAGTGCTGTTACTGAACGTGTACATCTAAGTGTTTAATTAGGGGGAACTCCGTCCAGAACCACCCGTCACTCTGATAAGATACCTATACTGTCCCTTTGACTCTAACATGATGTTACAGACTCCACCCACCATGGATTAGTCATGTGACTCACCATTTATATTAGGCTCATCTCAGGTATGGTATTTGGGCTCGAACAGCCCGAGATTGACTGCATTTTTTTGTTAGTCATCAGACCGTTAAGAGGAATTCACCACAAATGGATAACAGGCATTTTGATTTCCAAAAATCACTGGGAAATGTTTCTGTTTGGTATATTGTGATTTTTAGAAATATAGTATCTTTTCTGATGCTGTTTTCCCTGGGTCTTTGTATACTGTGATGAATCATGAGTCCAGTCCAGATTAATATCACACTGTTTACTCAGAGTTTTACAAAACGGGTGAGAGCATGATGATGCCCACACACCAGAAGGGCAATCACAAAAATATGTCTTCACACCCCAAGAGGTATCTATGGCTGTAAAAATGTATAAAATTATCTAAATTATAATTCTGCTTCGAAATATATGTACCAGTAGTTTGTTTTCAACTAGACTAATAATAGGGAGAAAAATATTCACATTAAACAGACTTAATGTTAAGACACAGAAATGTCATGTCATTGTGTTACATCAGCCGCACCTCACGCTATTCATGAATAATAACCAGGCACAATGTAACCCGGAGCCTGGTCCTCCCTTCTGTAAACACCTGACACTCTCCTGCCGGCTTAAAATGGCTAAAGCCTCGATGTCATATCATGCACTGAAAGTTATTTTTTCACATGCTGGTTTTAAAAAATTAAGTCGCAGTTAGGGCACAGGATTATGTTTTGATGAACAAGGTGTACAAATTAAGAAAAAAAAAAAACCGGCAGTGCGTTTATTAAGATTTTTTTCTTTATATTTGCAGTATTTACTGACTGGACAATTTCTGTGATAGTAGTGATATTACGAGTACCTATAGATAAATGTGTTTATTGTTGTGATATGAAATTATTATAAAGGGGTCGTCTTTATTTCTAAGATGGTAGTTAAATCCGAGAGTTGCTGGTTTCAGCAGCGTTGACTGCATGGCATTCACTGAAGAACTTAAACCCGATTAGCACACAAACATCGGAAGTCATTTAGGACAAAACCGACAGAAGCAACGCGAGACCGAATTACAGAGTGAAATGAAGCGTCCGCCGAGAGACGCGACTGCGGCTTCGGCTCCTGATCCCGTTTCTCACTGTGCAACTTTAAAGCGCTTTGAAGTCAGGCTGGAGAACAAACAGAAACCTTTAAAACGGTCTGGAGATTTGAGACACCACTATTGTTAAGTGCCCATACGCAAAAAGAAATTCTCTTATTATCCTTAAAACAAACACGCCTATACAGCTGTGCCGAAGAATGTTTTCGGCGATTTAGAAAAATTGTAAATTGAGTATTTTTTCCTGTTATGTTAAAGTGTCTTTTTAAAATTAAATATAGACCTATAGTGTAATCCAGGCAATGATAATCTCCGCTCAAGTTACGATGCCATGCTGGTCAACCGAGTCTCAGGCCAGAGGTTTTTAAAATCTGATTTATTATTTTTGTGCAATTGTTAGGGAACAAATGACTTGCGTTCGATAGACGCTTAACCGTAGGTTATAATAGCCAATGCAACGTGATGACTTTAAGATATTTTTTTTTACTTCAAACATGGTACGGTGACATATATGAATGAAATGTAATAATTCGTTTCGCATTAAAAAGCCCTGGAAAACGCTGCACGGTCAGCAGTAGTTCGCAGCCCCTTAGGGTGGCTAGGGTACGGTGCCCCACTCCGTGTGTTCATTAACTTTAACGATTTCCTACACGGGTAGTATACAGCAATGCTGAATAAGAGCAAATACACGCTTCCACCTTTCCAAATATACCAGACACTTTAAAGTAGTTTTCAGAAACGATCCCTGTGATGCATTACAAGAGCGTGGCGGTCTGCAAGGATTAAACATATAGAATAAGAAAATCTGCTTGCAGCCCCGTCTGTTTACCGGCCATAGTGCTCCAGCCGATGCGAAAACGACGGGAAGCAGCCACGGTGTTTGATAGCGTCCTACTGCCCTTTCGGAAAACGGCCGATGGATCTAAGCGCGTCTATTCCCGCAAGCCAGCCTCAGTTATCAACGTAACTCAATACGAGCCTCAGTGAAGGGGGCTCAGTGAGCTCATTCCCCGATAGCCCTTCAAGCGGAGCCTGCAGCTTTTACCGCTGTATATGGTCTTTAAGAAGAAAGGTGGCAGAATTTTTGTAGAGGCAAATGCATTTAAAATGTTTATTCTGATAAATAAACCAAAGGCAACAATAAACAACCTTTATTCAGGAAGGGGTACAGTTTGAAGGTCATAGTGCAGATGACAAGTAGGTAGTCACACAACAAGAATTCATTATTGTCATTTTGTGTAATAGCTACTACTACTAGTGCTACTTATATTAAGTGAGCATTAAATATACTTAAGTTTATGATTCATAATGTGCAGGTTACTAGGTCTTGTCCAGAGTTGGGCTCTGCTATAGAGTCTTTGAAGTGGGAGCTTAACCTGAATGCAGCACATCCATCCATCCATCCATCTTCTTATCTAGTGTGATGCAGGTGCTCACTCCCCCCTCATAGACACACACACACACACACACACACACACCCAATTCGATCAAAACCTGTGCCAAGTGTCAGCTGAGTGTAACCAAATGCAGGAGACGCCACATCGCCGTTAATACACGTTTAAGGGTTGTGACGTTGTGTGAATGGTTTTAAAATGCGTCACTGGGAATGGTGAAAGTGCGCTTGACTCGTCAAGGCCGTGTCACGCCCCGGCTAGGGGCCAGGCCACACGACACATGCTCCCGGCAGCTCTGCATGACGGCTCCTTGTCTTCGCGCTTTCATAGCGCTCGAGTGTCGAGCATCTGTCACATGCTTCCGGGGCGGATGTAATCCTTTCCCAGCTGATTCTTGCAGAAAACAGGTTTCTGGGAGCTCAATGTGTGAAGGAAAGCTGTGATCACCTATTTAACAGCGTGTTTTATCCTTCAGCTGAGCGAGCGCTGCCATACCATTCCCTTGCCACTTGGGGGCATGCTGTCTACTCCCCTAGGGCCATTTCCAGAATTCCTTTAGTAGTAGATTGCCTGGTTTTTAAATGGATGATAGGCAGCCATCTTACAATTGAAGAATCTGATGATCTTAATAGATGCAGGGCTGAAAATGTGCCAGCATGATTGTGTTATGTGTGACATGGATGGACAGGCTCATCATCCTCAGTTTACGCTGCGTGTTTGTGATGAGTCAAATCAGCGAGCTCTAGAAAACATCACTGTCCAGACTGTCAGAATGGCGGCGTGTGGCCGTCACGTCTCCTGTCAGTCGAGCTTGGGTTTTGTGCGACCGGCATCCTGTCACAGGCGACGTTTAATCCATGGCACGGATTGGACGTGTGATGAGAAGGTGCCACCTTAGTGGCTGGTTTGTGTGGCAGGGGAGTTAACACGAGCATCGATGGGCCTTTATCACAAAAATGATATCCGCGTTACTGGGTGAGGACGGAAACATCAGCCAACGTCAGGAAGCTTTCGGTGAAATCGATCGTTAGAAAATGTCTGTTAAAAGCAGAGGTGGACCTGCGTTAAGGTACAAAAACTCTCTCACTCCGAGAATGCACCTTAAATACCACCTCCCATCCCCCCAGCCAGTATCACCATCACTGCCATTAGCTTTGTGGTCAGATGCTTCTCTTCTGAGAGCACGCCATCATTGCTTTAGTGGGACCATCTTAAAACCCACAATGGGAAAAAGTTGCCGGTCACCTTAACCCGACATGGACGGGGCCATTAGGGGCAGCTTTGGCATCTGGTTACTGGGTTCATATGCACTGAGCTTTAATTGTGGCTCTTATGCGTAGCAATCGGAGCCTTCCGTCTGGCTGGAAATTAAGCCGCATGACATCATACATTTGATGCTTTCTGAAGACTGTGATCGCTGATAAGCCTTTTCCCCATTAATAAACCGAAATATGTGATATCAAGCGTTTTAGAGTGATGAAAACCCAGCAGCCCTGGTTCCTGCTTATACACTGAAGCAGGACTAATGGCTCTTTTACATTTTTAAACAGAACGAGGGTTTTGTTTTTTTTATTTTTTCTTTATAAACCACTGAAAGGCCAATAGAATGCGAGATGCTTCTCTGTTGCTTTATAATCCAGAAAAGGGGGAGATGATCCACAAATCCCAGAATGCCTCACCAATTAGCATGGTGAGGTCACGGGGCTAAATGCTTCCTGTCTACCGGAGGAACGCTGCAGGTAATATATTTTCATATCTATGGACAGTTCCCGGGATCCTCCAGAATATGCATGAATACAAACAAAGACATTTATATGCAAATAAGCTCAGCATGTGGACTAAAGGGTGTTAGTCCAGAGGGGAAGAGAGAGGTAGGAGAAGCAGATGGGCAGTTTTTTCTTTTGGGGGGAGGGGGTGGCATTTGAATGTGGAGCCACAGAAAGAGCATTTGAGTGTGCTGTTTGGAGTGGGGGGCTGTCATGGCTGGGAATGACTGTCTGAAGGTTCTAGAGGGATGGAAACTGTTTTATTAATAAACAGTATTGGGAATGTTACTTTTGAAATGTAATAGGTTACCATGTTAAAATGTAATGAGTAATGTAACAATTTTGATTTCTTTATCAAAGTAATGTAACCTATTGCATTTGATTACTTTTTCATTACTTTTCTAACTAATGTTTTAAACTGGGCAATAAAGCTGGAAAGTCCCAATGGCTTTGTTGGCCTGTGCTGTCTGGAAATGTGCCAAAAAGGTATTTCTGAACCGTGAAATGATGCAAAGCAACAAAATGAATGTTATGTTCTATATATAGGCTTTTTACCAAAAAGAATATATTGAGATGTAACTCCTTTGAAATCACCATTTTGATTAGTAACTGTAATTTAATTACATATTTTTTAGCTGTAACGGATTTACATTTATTTTGCAATTTAATTATGTAATACTGTCCCCAACACTATTAATAAGGTTTTTAAACTATTGCTAACATCTGACAAACTATGAATCAGTAACAATGCAGCAGTAATTTATGCATCTCCTGGGGTGAGGGTTCAGTTCCCACCCTGATTGTGAGGGTGGAGTGTGCATGTTCCTGACACTCAAACACAGATATATATAGTGCTGGATAGGGGTTAAAGTCGTCATAGCTGGGATTAGGGTTTTGACCTAGAAATGAATGGACGGTCACCACAAGAGTGTGTGTGTGTGTGTGGATTATGTTTACATTACATTGTAGGGACCAAATGTCCCCCACAATGTAATAAAAACCTGTTATTTTGACATGGCAGCAGGCATGCAGGTACTCCACTGCAGACAACATACAGGTACAGGTGCTACACTACAGACAGCATGCAGGTACTATTCTACAGATGGCATATGGGTCCTACATTGCAGACAGCATGCAGGTACTATGCTGCATATGGCATGCAGGTACTACACTGCAGACAAAATGCAGATCTTACATTGCAGACAGCATGCAGGTACTACGCTGCAAACAGCATACTGGTACTACGCTGCAGACAGCATGCACCTCTGCTGCACCAGCATGTAGGTGCAGCAATGTTCAAGGGAAATCTACAGTTCAAGTCTTAAAAGTTATGCAAAGTGTTCATTTCGGCAGAGAGCCATGTTTGATAGGGTGTGTTATGATACATGTGTCTAAACCCATCACAACAGATGCAGGTCTGTTGAGATCGGCTGCTGGCCTCTCTGTAAATAGGGGCCCTGTTACCTGTTCGGTAAACAGAGAGCTCAAACAGCTGCCCCCCCATGGGACCAATTTGCGGTCGCACAGTTTTTCAAAAGTAAAAAAAAAAAAAGAAAAAGCAGGGCCGTTGAGAGGCGCAGAATGGCCTCGCATTCTTATTTTCTCACTCGCGGAGCAGGGAGCCCAGATGGGTACGGCGACTGAGCGCACGGGGTGTGAGGAAGGAGTCCTGTCGAGATTCTGGCAGCTTCAGCGTGAGATTCTGTCAGGATTCAATCTGCGAACAAATCTCTTAACACCCTCTCTGAAACTGGAAACTGTTCATGTCTCACACTTATTTTAAGAAAAAAGTGTGATGGAGGAGGCTGCTGCTAGTTATATTTGTCCAGAAGAGAGCGAGATGGTTGGGGAGTCAGGCGAGAGTCACGCATGGTGCAGGGAGCTTTCCTGAAGCTTCACTCTGCCTCTCAGGCCTTCAGATCTCACGATGTTTCTTTTGAGGCCTGGGAGGGGGTCACTGTTAGTAGCTGCCAAGGAGAGCATCGACACACTGTAAAAGTAGTCGCTTAAGGCTGGGTAGCAGCTTGGGGGGTGAGCAAGGAGGCCCGGAAGGCACACCGACATTTCGGAAGAAACCACTCAGTGCGGCACAGCTGCATTAAAACCAGCCAGTTCAACTCCCAAGCTAAAGATCAGCATCTCCCCACTGGGCGCTTCTGTCATACCCTAACCTAAATATCCCAGGACATCACAGGGCTCTACAAATGGGACAAGCTAGCTAGACGCTGAACAAAGTGCTTCCCAGCACAACGGCAGAATCTTGCCACGTGCGTTTCTGAACCTGAAGCTGAACCCGCTACGCGTGGAAAAATCGACACGCCTCATCACGAACATGTTCAGGTTTTAGAACTGCTTTTTCAGCCCAAATAGGGTAGCATAAATTCTCAGTTCTCACTCGCATCCTTTTGTTATGCTGTAGAACAATCAGCCAGACACTCTTCCTCTCAGCGCTCTTGAGAGAGTCAGCATCTTTGAGATCCAGATTCAGGCGTAAAGCTAAATAATTTAGCATAGCGTAGCATCATGTGGTCCTGCACTGTGCTGCGACCACCAAAACTCTGCAGAAGATGTTTAGGCTTTCTATTGGGGCAGCTTTTATCGGCCCTCATCCTCGAAGGGCCAATCCTATGGACCCCATGTGTATCGGATGTGTAATCACCGCATCGTAGCTATGCCTTCGGCACAAACCGCAGCTGCGATTCTTTTCGCCGTGCAGAATCGCTCCTGTGGCACAGCAACAACAACAACAACAATAGAGTTCCCTAACATGGGAAGCAGAGAAAAGCACGGTAATCTAAAGACATCATGAAGTGTCGTGCTAGAGTTCACGCAAAGTTCACGTTTTTATTTATATCCTGTCGATAAAGTCGCTTTTAAACGGCAGGCAGTAATTATACATCATAGTCTTTCAGGTCCCCTGTTTAAAGCACAAGAATTAATAAACCAGAGCGATTAACTTTCTGTGGGTAAACACACTTTGTAACCTACACTTACATCGCTCTGTCGGATCAATAATTCATCGTCTGTTATGATTCATTCATGAGGCGCTCTGCACATTATTCATGATGCCTTGTGAAAAGTAGGACATGTGTATATATACCGTGTGTGAGGCTGTGGCAGAGGACTGGGGGGCCATGAAAAGGGGGCGGGGGCTGCTGAAGTGTGGGGGAGATGTGTGACAGACAGCTAAATTAATTTGTACGGTGGGTTTTTTCCCTTAATGTTTAAACAATGCTGCTTGACGTGGTGTGAGTGCACATCGCTGGCCCAGTTTCCTGTCTGCGGCACGGAGGAACTGAGAGACGCGCTCTGTAATTGAGACGTACTGCGAGAGGCAGCGGCTCAGCCCTCGCCTCGCCGCTTTGGTCTCCACGTTTTCAGCTCAAGGGCAAAATATTTCCTTTAAGGTAACGCCTCATGGCGGCAGTGCCGGGGGCTGGGGGACGGGGGTGGGGAGCGCATCTCTGTGTGTTTGTGGGTATAACGTGGGTTGGTGTCTTCAAAATTACCCCATGTCAGAATCCCTCCGTCTTGGGCTTGGGCTGGCACACACCCCCGCTTTTTCGTTACGTGCCAGTGGGGTGGGGGGGGGGGGATGCTTTATATGCTCCTTGTCGGTGTTTTAATCCTGCTGCTGTCATTTGATAATGGCCAGGCGCCATCCTTCCGAACGCCACCCAACGGCTGCCGCATTATGCCGGTGTGTTGCCGTGACGATGGCCTCCCTGGTTTCGTAGGCCCTGCCCTGGGGAGTCTTCAGAATTCAAAGCACGATAGCGATTGGGTTTTTAAGCACTATCTGGGCAGAAATGGGTCCGTAACGCACTGCATAAATCCTGTGAATTAATCACGGTCCTTCCACTGTCTTACAGTGTTACACTTTACTCCATTTAATATGAGTATATTTCTTCACTTTCATGCAATATAGTTAAAAATATATATTTTTTAAACATATGGTGTGTTTTATTATATATATTTTTAATTATAATGAAACTCAAAGTTCAAATACCACACTATCATCTCACCTATGATTTAGCACGAGGTTATTTCTTAATCATATTTATAAATTGGTAGGTGTGATGTGGGGTTTTAAATTCCAACGTTTATCTATCTGATTTCCAGATCAGCACTTTCATTTCAGTGTTTAAACTGTGTTACTCTGTAACCCTCCCGCCCTCTGACTGCATCTGCACAGATACCAGCAGGAGGCGCTCAGCCTGCCTCCAGCGCCATTTCATTCGTCCTCATCCCCCGAAGCCCCACCCACATCCAAGGTGAGACGGGTGGCTGTGCAGAAAGCGAGGCATGCCGCTCTTGATAGCCGCCCCCGCTGAGTCCTTTAATTTTATTAATGAGCCCCCCGCAGACAGCAGCGGCGGCCCACCCCCTCTCAGCTCGGCTGTCACTCGGCTGCCCTCGTATAAATAGGGTTGTCTCCCCCCGCAAGAGACGGACGGCGCTTTCAGCTCAGCTCGTTCACACAAGTTCGGGGGTAATCGAGCACGGCGGGGGCCGCCTTTTGTTTTCCGGCTTCCCCGAATCGACACGGTGTCCGATTAAACAGCCACTCCTCTTTTGTTCGGGGCCCATGATGTGGCCGTGTGTGTATCACTCTTGTTTTTCTCAGCTTATTCTCGGCTATTTCGATAAACAGTGTCACTATCTAGTAAGCAAAAAAATATGGGGGACAAGGATTGTGAAGGAAAAAATAAATTAGTATATTTTCGTTCAAAGAAAAGACATTTTTGGTTGTGGTGGTTGTACCCAGGTGGGATGAATATAGCCTGGGATACTGCACCACCAAAAAATCCATCACTGCTTCATAAAACCCAAAATCTACAAGTGGCTGACCTTGTTTACAAAAACATCGACATTTGACCTTAACTTTCAAATTCATGTCTGATTAAAATGATGTTTATCGTATATTTAGATTTAATGACTTCTGTCTGCGCAGGATGGTGCCGCTCGGGCAGATGTGAGATGATGCAGTCGAGGGCAAATACGGAAATGAGTTTTCCAAGGCTGGACTCATCCTGGAATCGTACATTGTTTTTTTTATATCAGTACTGAATGAGCTTAAAATCGCCGCCCTCAATCGCATGATTTGCACGTTTTGAAAATGACATGCAGCCCTTGCAGGTTTTGAGACTCATATTAATGCAATGTCTTCCAGGCTGTCTCCTGGCTCCTCAAGCGAGGACGCTGCTCGTAGCCTACATCCAGCTGGTACCTCCATGGCCTGGCGGGCCTCGGAAAAGGGACTTAATGGCAGGAATTATGATGAGCTAAACAGGAATCTCGCAGGTGCTCATTACACATAAAAATATGTAGGAAATTTGCAGTCTTAAATTCTGTAATGTACTGTAAACACATGTAAGTCCTAGGTTTTAGGTTCTGAGTTGATTGGGGGGTTCTGTGCATAGACTGATCTGATCATCTGAAAGCTTGACGCGTTCGACGTCTCTCACCGTAGTCTGCCTTCTGGTTGTGATTCTCATCCGTGGTTTAGCCTGACAGCCATGCTAAACTTGAGATGGTGAACATCTTGAGCAGCAGTATCTCTGAGACAGGCTGGTGTCCCAGCGGACGTTGCCGGGGAGGGTGTCTGAAGACAGCCCACACATCCTCTGTAATTATGAACACAGCCAGGGTGAATGGGACACCGGGGAGCTTGTGGGAAAAGAACAGAGAGATGAGTGAACCAATGACCAGAGAATTACACAGCCCCCCCGCCCCCATCGGTGCAGAGAAAGCATGTGCCAAGTCTTTTTCCCAGAGAACTGCGTGACCTAAAATATCCCAACAGAGCAGACAAGGGGATGAGAGTAGAGCCTGTCCTCCCTCAGCCTCCCTCTAACCCCCCACCCTCGTCATTATGTGCCAAGTGTGGGGAATTTCCTGTGGTTGCACACTTCCTGTTGAGGACATCCTCTCCTCTATAAAGGAGA
>JAODLC010000123.1:22757442-22772140 GCA_026781145.1 Hippopotamyrus pictus | reverse complement strand
GGGGCGGGGGGGGGGGGGGGGGGGGCTCTCTGGCCCGACATCGGGGCAGCATCACCCTACTCAGCCAGAATTGTCAGCCTGTCAGTTTCCATGTGCAATTTCCTCAGTAAACATCTAGCCTGCAAAACATGGTTCAGATGCACAGAAAAAAAAATGCTGTCTTTCCTGTTGAAAGGGAGCTTGGTTCGCTTCAGTAAATAACTCACCTATACAGCTGGGTTACTATGGAATTGTGTAAACAGTGTGGAACCTCTTTGGAGAAAAGTCTCTCCTAAACAAATACAGTAATGGAAATGTATCAGGCAGAGATGTGTGAACACTTTGACCTTTTTATTATGGAGACCTTTCCTGCTTACTGGGTCATCACCATATTCGACACTCAGCTGCCCCTCAGGAGGCAACGGAAGCCAAAATCAAGCTTAAATTAGGAGAAGGAGGTGTGTTATGCTTCAGAAGGACCATACGCTGTCTGCTCTGCTGTCCTGCCTGTGTACATGTATGTATTTTCAGTAAACGCATATACACGCACGTCGTTTGTCATAATGAGCTTGTGTAGAAATCAAACCGTAGGTGAAACTGGCTGCTGCAAATTAATCAGCAGATGGTCAAATTTTACCTTCCGCGATGGCAAGATTAACTAGTAATCTAAATGCAGAAAACAAGAGGGCGTAGCTTAAAATCAGGGGAGGGAGTGATTGGATGATGCTCAGTGGCAGGAAAAAGCAAATGAACATACAGGATTTATTGTGACCTCTTTCCATCTTAATAGTTACACTAACGGGCATGTGGAAACCTGTAGAAGCGTGACAGTGTGGCAAACTCACATCCGTCCTGCAGTCCAGAAGTGCCATCCACAGTTCTTTTAATGAAAGTCCCGAGTTTTTGGTGGGAGAAGTCAAACCCAGGATGAATGCGACCTGCGACGGGATTGTGGCCCGGTTGTCATGTTGGCTAATAGCTGTGGCAGGAGCCGCCCGCGGAGGGAGGGGAGGGTGATGAGAGCGCAGGGGGGTGTTTAGCATGCAGGGGGCGTCAGCGGGCCGCTTTCCCCACCGAGCCTGAGAGATCTGCCATCGATCCAGCTCAATTGGCTTCTAGTGGCCCCTCCCCCCAGCATGCCGATCCGACGAGGAAGAACCGGCTTGCAGAGCTCTCTGTTTAACATAAGTATACTAATACCGCACGCGGCAATTTCAAGGGGGCTGGTCTGGATGGGCTGCCCGCCCCTCAGGGGCCCCTCTGAAAGCCCGCGAAATCGGCGTGGAAAGCTCTGGCCGTCAGGATAATTTAAACCCCTGGTTCGGATTGACAAATGCAATGATGGCCGCCCACACTGTTAGGTATGAATACTCCAGGATGCAGGAGAAACACACAAAAAAATGACAGAATTTGAGAATACATCAGAGCTCTCTTTTGCTTATTAAACCCCCATTTGCCATCACAGACGTTGGACAGGTTTTAAGAACTGATTTTAAGTTTTTGTTTTTCCCTTCCCTACAAGGTATCCCAGGATATGCCCCTAAAATATTCCATGTTATGTAACAATATGTCTTTATTCCGGTCATTACCATAATTTTTTTCTCCAAACAGAAATAAAAACTCAGCATTAAATGTAAAACTAAAAAAAATGGAGCCCAACCTGGGGATTCCACTGCAGGGCTTTGAAATTCCTCCTGTGAGAATGACTATAAATGTTTAATACGTCCCTGCACCTTTGCATGGTAAAATCTTGTACAAGCCTCCATGTGTTTAACGATGATGGGGAAATGTGTTATTATTTTTCTCCCATAATCGCCCAGCTGGTCATGTCTTGTCCAAGCGGCAGGTGAGAGCGCCCCCAGGTGAGCGTGTTGCGCGTTCCCGCAGCATGAAACGCCCTTTTGTAAACGGCCCCAAGTGGCCACCTCCGTCGCCCGAGCCGCCTTTGTCTGGTGCCTTTATCCAGCCTCGTTTCGGATGAATTTCCACTTCTTAAGCGAAGGCGATCCACTGTGTTCACCTGAGACCCACATGGTGACGGTGGCAGCTCAGAGGCGTGAGCTGAAATCAAGGTGACGGGAAGTAAGTGGCGCTGCTGCGTGATGTTAATTAGCGTCACTGATCGCGATACGCATCTGCACACATCAGCAGCCAAGCAAAGCCAAGTGCATGAGCGTGGAGAGCTTGGTGTTTCAAAGGATGTCTGGTGTGATTTTCTGCTGTACTGGAGAACCCCAGCTGCAAAGACAGGTGATGCTGTGATGTCTGTGTGTAGATTAACCCGAAATGAGGACATGTGCCATCCCCCTCTGCTATGCAAAGCCCCGCCTACCTCTTCCCTGTTGCCCGTTTCTTGGTGTGACTGAGTGAAACTATTCCCGACTTGAGAAGGCGGTCAGCGTTTTGGCCCCGAGCCACAGCCCCATGACTCAGTGCCCCCTCACCTGTACGGAAAGCTCTCCCACACGTGTAGCAGCCACGTCTAGCGAAATCACATCTAAAGCGCAGCGCCCAGACGGCCTTCCGGAATGATCTGTGGCTGCTGGAGAAGCGCTGAGGCTCCGAAGCCGCACAGCCCCCGGTAACAGACGGCCCCACCATTTTAACGCGGTCGTCACTCCCGCTGTGTTAAAGGGATTTGCGCCATGGACAGATGGGCTCGATAAAGGATGAGTGAACCTGTCTTTTTAAATATGCGGTTAAAGGGACGGCTCAATCGCGGCCGGTCCCTGTGCAGCTCTGCTGGGGGGGTGTAATCTGGCCCAGGCTTGGAACTTGTTCAAGTCCCGCTTTCGCTCCACCGCACGAACATAATTGGTGTTATATTAGCTGCCCATGAACAGCACACACACACCGAGGAAGGATGGCAGGTGAGGAGTGGGCTGCCGCCTTTGTGGTGGTCTTTGAGGTTCAGCTAGAGCAAAAGAAGACCTCAAGCCATGTGGAGTAGACCACCAAGTGATGAACGCTGAAGTTTGTAGAGGATGACCACACCCAGTGTGCAGTCTGGCATGCTTATGGTCACAGAGGTTTGATTTTACAGGCATCTGAGTAACTCTGAGCTCTAGGCTTCCTGAAGGTCGCATGTCACAAACGTGTTACTGAGGTTTGGCATCCTTAAAGCTCTTTTGGGTTGAACTTTGACCAATGCTTCTGCGCTGATGTTGATATATTTGTACGGTCAGTTTTCATAAAGATTCACACCTGAACATGGAGTAGCATCCGTTGCCATTTTCCATGTACCTGGTGTGTTTTAGAGATGAAGCAGGTGTGGAGGTTGGCTGCAGAAGCCAGCTTCACCGTCTGCAATATCAGCATGCTTTCTGCGTCTCAGTCCTATTCCAATCCACCCTTCTCTCCCGCTTGTCTGCCAGTGCCACAAAGTTGAAGAAAAGGACTTCCCTGCAGATGAACAGTGAGACATTCCTGCAGAAGATCCCTTCCCTGGCCTGACGCGACATCCAGGGGCCTGGATTCTGGCTGTGGTATAGCCAATGCTGGTGGCTTACACAGCCAGCCCACGCTGGGCTTGGAATCACACCGGATTCAAACGAATTCCAGCCTCGAGAGCATGGAGTAGATGAAATCACTCACGTACGGTACCATGGGAACCAGAGCTCATTTTGCACACGCCTTCTCTTTAGATGTGTTGTTCCGACCTCTTGTACTGGGCTTGAAACTGGGTTTGGTTATGAGCTAAAATATTTAAATCCCATAAATATTTACCCGACAGGCAGGACACTTTTCTTGGGCATTGTTTCACACTGTTTAATTTCCTCCTCGGGAGCCCAGCCTTCATGGCTTGCAAAATTAGAACAATATTTGACCTTATCTCCATGGTAGCGGCTCACCCCTCATTCTGATTCAGGCCGCGTTACATTTTCCAAGCCTTATACCCGGGACTCCTGTTGACAAGTCCAAAAACAATACGTCATAAATATTTATGGCTGGAAAGGGCAGCGCGCGGCTATGCTACGTGCTAATTAACGGCCCTTTCGCTGACCTACGACCTGCTGCATTTGTTTTACCAGGACAAAGAGCTTGGCTGATTCCCACTTACTTCTAAATTTCCGGAGGTGTCTCGGTAATATTTACGGCACACGCTGTGCCGGGAGCTCGGTGGCAAGAGGGACTGTGCCACACGGTTAGTGGGTAATTATTGTTTCTGAATGATGGCACATTAACGTTGAATTACACATTGCTTGAGCTGGTGAAGTGAGCACACTTACCTGTTAACTTTCATTAGGCTACACCCCATGGGTAAAAGGGCAATATTCATGTAGTCAACGGTTTACCTGCTTCATATGCCTTGCAATACATGTACTGTAAACCACTCAACACGGCATAGTTGGGGTGAAACCTTTTTGTCAATAACTAGAACTATTGTTTGGTGCTTGATGACCACTCCACCAGCAGAGGGCGCACCATTTAAGGAACTAAATGCGTGGCCCTTTTTGAATGGCACTTCATGTGAAGGATCCAGCACTATAACTGTGACCCCGCCCATCGATCTGGTAAGACGCTATCCCTGCTTCACCTCCAGTACTCCCTTAACCTGCTTCCTCTCAATCCTCCCCTGCCTGGAGTCAGATCAGGGCCCCTCTGTTGGGCCCTAGCAGTGCCTGGCGGGGCCACATAAGCCTGCTGACAGCCCTCTGGTAGATCTCGTACCCATAGCGAGCCAGAGGTCATTCTCTGCCTCCCGGAGTAACGCCACCAGCCAAATGCTGCCCCCTCTATGCACCACAGGGTCCGACCCAATCGACCAAATCCCAGGGGGCCTGTCGCTTGGCCTGAACCATTCCAACCAAACATGGGTAGCATAAATAGTCATCCCAAGGTTTTACGTGACCGCTGGGCTTCATCCACATTGCCTGGGGAAGGAGTGCTGCTCTGTGCATGGCAGACGGGCGTGGGAAGCTCCAAAATAAAGAGGATAAAGGGATGTGTAGAAAAGAGTACAGCACCGGGATGAAGCCTGGGCTATCAGGAAGAGGCAGGAAAAGGTCACTCCTACCACGATTAGCCTAATTAGCGTAGCCTCTCTGATCAGAGCCTTATAATCCAGCACGCCAGACATGCCGTGTCAGTGTGGGATCGACGTGGAAGCGAGCTGATAGCAGAACTGCGGCACAGCCATTCAGTTAGAAGGCGGCCACCTTGACCTTATGGAGGCACACGTGCTGTCCAATCAGCACTGGGGATTTATTTTGCCTGTTTCATTTTTTGGTCATGTGTCTTAATAATTTATTAAGCTGTGTTGGGGGCTGCCACCCTGAGCTCTCTGAAGGCTCCGTCCTGTTTGTCCTGGATGGACTAATTCATTTCTTATTAATAATGATTTAGGCGAAAAATGCCCTCACAAACACAGAACCTGCCCCCCCCAACTGGGTGCCAGTGTGGACCGGCAGTCATTCAACAAGGCTTTGTGGCACTGGACCTTTTCCCGTAAGATTTCATTTGGGAATTTGTCAATCATGGGGAGGGGAGGTGAGGAACATGGGACACCTTCGGTTACCTCGGCAGCGAGCGGCCCAGTTACGGTGACAGTGTGGTGATGCGTAAGTCCCACCGCGGCTGCTTCTGCGATTACGTGCCGTTACTCTCTTCCCTGCCATCTTCCCCGAGACGCGGCAGGCCACTCAACCACCGTTTGTGGTCTCGGCGTGACCCTGCAAATATCACGCGCCCGCTTGTTTGTTCAGGATCCCGGCATGCATTTCGCCAGCCTCACGCATGGGCTTCTGTCCATTTTTAGATCTTTTCTCTGACTTTTTAAATAAGGGTAGGGAGGCCCTTCTGCTGGGGCTTCTTCCCATGTTGTTTTGACTGGGACTCTGCTTAGCCAGCATTGCGCCACCCGCAGCATATGGTGCTCAGTGACAGCTGGGTTATCATCTCTGGCGCTGGGGACACCAGGGGGCGGTCAGCCGCTCCCTCGGACAGCCCGGCTCTTGAAGGGCTCAGGATCCCCGGCGGGCTGCTGAGAATCAGCCTGACTGATGTGGAGATGGTGCAGCGGCTCTTTCCAGCTCGCCTGTGGCTCCTGTTTTCACCAGCCGGCCTCTGAAGCTGTGAAGGATGTTGGGGGGGCGTCTGTTTTGGATATTTACATGTAGCTCAGAGGCTAATCTCTTGAAATCCTGGAACCTCAAAGACAGACAGTGGTCGGTTCACTTGTAAGCAGAAACTGCAGTCTTCCCCGGTACTGACAGGGAAAGTGGGTCTTCAGTGAGGCCTCTGGGTTTGGGTCCCATGATGATATTATACAGGAGCCCACAGTCCACATCATCCAGAACTTTGCTGGCCTCTACTGCCTCTGTTATGTTGGGTTCCTGCTGCATATCCTGAGCCAGGTCCTGCAGGGCAGCCCAAACATGCTAGCAAACAAATTTCACCAAGTGATTCATTTGTTTTATTATTTTATGGTGATTTTACCGAATTCAGCAGCAGCGAGTCCCAGGTGCTTCTCGACTCAGGATCGACCATAGGTCACACTTCTCAGTTCCAGCTAAACTCACCCTTAAATAAAATCAGTTGTCATAATTAATGCTTTTCCTTCTAAGCAGTGCTCACCGACCCTGATCTAATAGTACTGTTACTGTGCGCCAATTAGACGGCCTGCTTTTTATGCGGATCCTGTGTTTAGTAAAAGGCTCTCACCTCTCGCAAGCACGGAACTAACCACCTCAGATGGCGAGCCTGCATCTAATACGTTATTAGCGAAAGTATGCTGTGCTACTTTAATAATTACATCTGTTAGCTAACGTGATTACCTCCTGGGGCTTTGACTGGGTAGCTATAGCTAACAGGTCATAACTAGAGCTAACTATATTAACCAGGCAGGATAATGATTTGCAGCTGTTCACTTATCTGCTCCTCATAATACTTAACTAGAGCCCCACAGACATTTTAAACTGGGCACCTCTAGTTTCAGACATCTGTATCATCTTTGATGCCATATTCTGTCACAGGAAAGGTCCGCCCTTAAACAGATTGGATTCTCTGTGAACCATTCGTCCGTGATCAGAACTCGGCTGCTCCTTGACATACGGTGGATTAAACTTCGACAGCATCTGTCCATTTTGCAACCGCATGTCCCATACGGGGTCACCAGCCTGGCAGCACTGGGCACAGGGCTGGGGTACGCCCTAGAACGGATGCCGGCCCATCGCAGGGTACGCCACAGGCACGCATTCATACTCTATGAGCAATTCACAGAAGCCAGTAAGTCTAACTGCATGTCTTTGTGCTATGAGAGTAACTGAAGGGAAGACATGCAAACTGCTCATAGACTGAAGACATCTGCTTCAGCACTCGCGCATGGGAATGATGATTATGGTCATAAAAGGAGCTGGTTTATTGTTTTACAGACCCCCTTATTATCTGCGAGTGTCATGTGAAGCCTCCTTTCCACAGCTTTAATATATTGGCTGTTTGAGATCTCCACACCAGTAGGGCCCCGAGAGTCACTCCTCCACTCCGGTGGAGAGGTGTGTACCTGAGAGTCTCTCCTCCCTCCTCCCATCCTCGCCGGTGGAGCAGTCTGTGTGGCTCTGAGTGGGAGTCACCCCTCCCTGTCTCGCCGGTGGAGCGCTGTGTCTGAGAGTCACTCCTCCCCTCCTCGCCAGTGGAGCGGCGCGGCGCGGAGGACGCAGCGCTTAGATGTGCGCCTCTTTTCCCCCGGCACCAAACAGCGGCACCCATGCCTCCGTATCCCACGCAGGGGATCGCGTCAGTACCGAGCTGAGCCAGCAGTAGCGAGAGCCGCTGCTGTCGCCGTGTTACGGTCCTTGTTGTTATTGCTGTTTTTTTAAAGCACGTTTTTCCAGATCAGTATGTTTGCGCTGTGGAGTTGTACCCGACGCCCGGTCTCCTGCACTAAAGTGTGGGTCAGCCTCCTAGCCCTCGCAGCGCTCCGGACATCCGCGATCCCGAGTAATGAAGGTAAGAAGCACGTTACTTTAACGAAATCCCCATCGTCTGCAATTAACCCACTGTATTTTAAAACCGCTACCTGTCCATCTCCCTAATTATCCCTGCCTGTCCGTAACCGCAAAAAAAAACATTAAAATGTGATACGCAACAGTGAGAGGCTAGTAAAATTTACGCAATTTATTTTAATAGTCGAATCGTGTATTTGGCTCAGTTGGCATTTACCGAGCTATCAGCAGATGCACTGAAGTATTGTACCTATTGCAATGCAAGACCATCGCGCAACTTCTGCAGGCGTGAATTTTTATCACAGACGTTCATATCGCTCAGTTATCAATACGTCGGCAGCTTGGAATTTGATCAGTTGCATGAGAGGTTGATATTATTTAAAAACAAACGTATGGATTCATTTGATGTGATAGATCATTTTAAATAAGATAAAATGTGTCGTCCAGTCTGCAGACGCGGGCTCCAGCAGATCCTTGCAGCAAAAATATAAACACTAACCGCACAAATAGAATGACTTATTGTACGCGAAGCGACACGTCTCTGTGTCACCACTGCTGTCACTGAGTGACTGTCAAATAGTTTTGCCGCGGTGTGTCTGGAACTGAACCCGTGTCCTTTAAAATGGACCTTTATGACGAATCCTTAACACTAATACAATAATATTTATTATTATTATTATTATTATTATGTCGATGATTAATTTGGACTGCGTAGCACGGAAGTGCCTGATCAGATTTTGCGCTTGAATTAAAATCTATAATTTAAAATAATTTCTCCCCCCCCCCACCGCCTCGACAATGCAACAGAATAACAGGATCCGTGCACTGCAGGTCCGAAGCTGAAATGGACCCGAATGGCGAGGGAGATTTCTTCGGTTCGGGATGTAATGGACCGTAAGATCAGATCCGGCAGGATCCGTAGACATGCCGGGTACGGAGCCAACGCATGTCAGCCCATGGGCTCTTGCTTAAGGTGTCCTGGGTCGGACAAAGTTTCGCATTGCAGATCGGCGCCAGTCCGTAGCGTACAGGTGTACGCCGAGGTCCGGTTCTGTGCAGGTGAACCGCACCCAGTGTCCTCACCTGGACAGTCCTGACATGCGTCTGCATTCCGAAAGGTGTATCATTGGTTTACCGCCACTTTACATGTCTGGGAAGCCTGTCCGTTTTCTCGGTAACATCCGGTTTTATTAGGCCACGCACACTAAAAACGAGTTATTGCTGTGTATTTAATTATTTTAACTTCCTGTCAAAAAAATTGGGTTTTAATACATTTACATCATGCACACACTTAAGCAAATTTTATATTTTGCATATGATCGACGTCGGAGATTGGTATATAAGGGTACAAAATCATGTAATTGATCATTAGGTTAAATTAGACACTGGAAAATACTAAACGTGGAGATATGTAGTATGACTAAGGATTACATATCAGATTAAGATTACTTTAGAACAAAGTAAAAATTGTAATCTATGGCCTGTACACAGAACGGTGTGCCGCATTTATACAGCGTTTTGGATTACTGAACAGGCCGTCGAGTTTTTCTAGGCTAGTTAAACTCAGATCTTAAATGAAATGTCTAGGCTGTAGTGTCGGTCTTGAGCGGTGTGATTTTAAGAATAATATCAATTGGATCCCATCGTATTTCGTGCTGCCCAGACCGATTTCACTACCGTTTCAGGTCTCCGTAAAGGCCGGTAGATTTGTGCGCCCTCGGCCCCTGCTAGATGAAAGAGATTTATTAACGCGGGATGAAATTGTCTCTGACACAGGACATTGTCGCTCCAGCGTCTTTTTCTCTATTATCTGAAAAGAGACCCGTTAAGGCTCCGAGTTGGCTTTTTGTATCCTGTCTGGATTTTTGTTCCCCTTGATCACTGTTGTATGGGTACTTCCCCCTTTCAATCCCAGTTGACCACCAAATTTCAAACAATTAATTTTGATAAACAGGAGTATTTAATTAAACAAATATTAATATGTCTAGTTCGCACAGACTGTCAGGTAAGACGTGTCTTTAGGCAGTTTGTAAAGTGTGAAGGATTGTGCAGCATTACGTTTTTTAAAAGTAACCGTTTTCCACATGTATCACTTTGGTCAAATTCGTTTAAAAAACCGAGAGACGTTAGTAATGTTATTAGGATGAAGAAGTCTGTTCATTTGAAGGGGAAACTATCGGTATATTCATGCGCAAATTTTGTGTGTTATCGCTACATTAAAAGAAGAATGATTACTATGAAACTGGAGAATAATAATGTGACATTTGTTCAAACTGACCTTATCCAAACATGCAAATTTATTAACAAGAATATCATATTTTATATACAGTAGTAACAAGAGCCTGGTTTATCTCGTAGTGAAGTCAGCAATTGATTGCAGCGTATCCTGCATATAATAATTCAGAAACCAATTAATGAGACCAGTTGTGTTTGAAAAGCAAAACCTTGTGTAACAAATAACCCGGTTTTGTAAATAGACCCTTTTTGTAACAGAGCATATATTAGTGATGACACGTATTTTATACAAAATTCATGTAAAATAACTAATAAACTAATAATAAAGGCTCAGTGTGACTAGTGCTGTTTGAAAGATGAGAGGGCTGGAGCTGGGATTGCTTTCAGGACTTGAGATCAACATGGCTTCCATAGCTCCCTATGGCTTGTGTGTATTAATGAAGTTCAGCCATATTGTGGCAATTTAGGTAGGAGTTGCATCCGTAATAATGGGGAAGGAGAAGGGGGGTCGCATCACACATGGAGTAGGAGACGCTGCTCCCCCCCCCTCCAAGGGCAGGCCCACCATCGGAGTAAAAGGCAGGATAATGGATGGTGGCTTTCCGTGGTGTGATGGGTGACGGATGAGTTATGTGATAATGACATTCTGAGATGTGCCCCTGGGAGGCCATTCGTGCCTGGGTTGGCTACATGCCCTATCTGAACCCTCAGAACCCTAAAAGAGTAAAATGATCTCATAACAGTACCTAACCAAAGCCTCCCCCTGGATGTGTTATAGTTTGCCACCTGAAGGGGATGCTTTCCGCCGTGTAATGAGCTCCTCTTCCAGTCTGGTCTTGCCTGCCCGTCAGGGAGGAATAGCAGAGCCTTGTTTGTTACTCCGCTTCTTTTCAGACGCTTCCTGAATCTGTGTAAATACAACCCCCTTTCGTTTCTACTTTCAGAAGGCCAGAGCTCGCAGTAAACCCCGGCGTTTTTCTGCGATGGATTTCTCGAAGATGCGTGATGTTGATTGGACATGGTGTGCGGGGCCGTTAAGTTGGGACACGTCCTGCGTACATCATTGACCTCGGAGGGGCCTGTGCCTCTCTCGCTAACTTTTATTTGAATATAAAACTTCATTCCTCACATGTACAGCTCTGTTGAACCATTTAAATTACTTGATTTGGAATAAAATGTTTATTCCTTTTAAGGTGTGTTTTTTAATGGACCAAGAACTAGCTTGTCAGCCGTTGGGACTGTTACAGGGTCATTAGCGGAGATGGTTGCAAATTCTTCAGACTGACCTCGTCTGTGTCGTGCTGTTTGTTTTTGGAAATTTGGTACGATGCACTGAGGTCCCCGTCGCGGTATGACATGTCGGACCGTAAGATGCTAGATCGGCAGAGCCGTGATCTGCGATGTGGGTTTACCGTCCGTCCCGCACGGCGTGACACCGAGCTTTGCGCGATCGGGCCGTCGTGATCCGATACCATCACGCCTCAGACCCAGGGCAGGAGCAAATGAGCGATACAAATTGGACACTCTGCTGTGCGGCCGGATTCACCGCGGGCGCAGAGAATTACACTATAGCTAAAAGGGCCGGTGCTGTGTCCCTGTGACACTCGCGCATTATTCGCTCACTTTGAAATAACGATTTTGTGGATTTTATGCCCAGACGTCGCTAAACTCAAGCATGTCTAGTTTCTGATTTCTAAATCCACAGTATATGCTCTGGGTTAAAGACCAGCTTCCCCACAGCTATGCCTCTGATGCTGCCTCTGCTGCCTGACTGCCTCTATTTATTCGCTATTTAAAATTTTTTTTGCAGTGAATTTACTGGACTCCCGATCTGTAGTGGATGACCTGGGGTGGATCGCCTATCCCAAGAACGGGGTAAGTCTCGTCACTCGAATCCAGCCGCGGATTGCATAGGCTCCGTCAAGATACATCTCAAGGTCTATGGCTCCCTGGAGCAAGTAAAAGAGAGATTTTAACGGGAAAATAAATGTATAGATAATGGTTACAAGAGCTCAGAGTTGCTCTTATGGCGTGTCAGTAGGGAGAGAAGCTTGTGTTGAAATTTCATGCCGGATTCCATCATCCTCATGATTCTGGGGTCATATCATAGTGCCTGGGAGAAGGAGAAGTCCTCTGGGTTATCCTGCGCCGGCAAAAACCAGGCGAGGAACCCCCAGGATCCCGTAAGCCTTTTCTGTGCACACGGGAACGCCATTGTTGAGGATGAGTGGGTAGCGGGTGGGGGTCCTGACCTTTGTATGAAGCCCGCCTGGATACTGAGCCGTGATTGAACCGTGACGCCCCCTATCTCTCGCGGTAGACATTGACACGCGCGGGTGAGGGTTTGCGAGAATCTCCTCTGGCCCAGCTGGTCAAGGTGATCTTCTGATTATTTAGCTCAAATCCCCCCGTCAGGTTGCTGGTTTTCCGGATCATGAAACACGTCAGTTTGCGAAGAAGGATTCCGGGATCGGCAAAATCGCCGAGACTTGTTTTATGCCACGGCCAGAGAAGGACCGTAACCTAGTGACTGTAACCCAGCAGCGGCTTAGCTAATCCTTCTGACCTTAAAATCAGTTAATTATCAATGAGGCTAAATCATCTGCAGTTTTGTGCTGGAACCTAAAAAGAGCTGTTGTTTCCAGTTTTTTTTTTCTTTTCTTTTTTTTTTAACTTTTATTTGTCCTTATATTGGGATCTAAATATCAGTATTTAAATATCACTTTTGTAAAAGACCCCCCCGAACTGCGATTTTAAATACCAGTTTAATTTTTTTGTAAAAGTCCCCCCCACCCTCGATTCCCTACCCGGTCCCTCGTGGGCTGTCCTGCGTGGGCGGAGCTGGCGATAGGCGTCGCCCACAATCCGCCATCATGCAGCCGCTTCTTGATGCATCCACGGGTGATTGTTCCAGCCGTGCTGCATTTCCGGGGTTCAAGCATGACACCCGATCCTGTCTCTAAAGTCTGCAGTACTTGGCCAGACCTCCAGGTGGCATGGTGGCTACAGAGCCGGCACCTACGCATCCGTTGTATGTTTATTTCTTATTTACCTAATCACCGTACCTCTCCGTTATCGCTGTCCTTAAGTGCCGCGCTTCCCGCAGTTCACACCTGCCCTGGCTTGTGCTCGCGCCCCCTCCACCGTGTTTCGCGAGGCTGGTCCCCCATCCCCCCCCCCCACCCTTTGATGGTCTTTGTGAGTCACTCATCAGATTTAATCACAGATTGGCTTTGGTGACACAACACTTGAGCACAGGCCTGGGGGAGCCAAGAGAGGGTGTTTTACAGCTCGGCAGTGACAAGTAAACAAACAGAGAGGTCTGCCAGCGATACCGACCCTTCCTCTCAGCATCCATCTTCTTTGGGTTGGATTTATGTTATGTGCACAGTACCACACGCATTTTATAACACAGGAACACCAGAGAATCCATGCCTAAGTGTATTTATGGGGTGCAGACAGCTATGTATGAATAAGGTAGATGCTCAAATGCTTCTAGAGCACCCTTTGTTAAGGGATGGTCACCATGACCATCAGCAACAACCCATATACTCTGTAAGCCGCCGGGTCCCGGGGTTTATAGCCACCTGCCTGGGCCTTCCTTCCTGCCCCAGTCCACCCTGTGGGGGCTTCTGTGAACATTTTACTGACACTTCTGCCCTCTGCCCTGTGCAGCTGTAGAGTGTTTCATGTGCACAGTCTGCCCCTCTGTCTCAGCCTCTCGGTAAGAAGGAGCGGTGGACAGTTATCATGCAGTACCTTCACGGGCGTGTAATGCTCTTACCTGCTCGGCCCGCCTCTGATTAACGAATTCGTACCAGATTAAATTTATGAACAGTTAAACAAGCATGCAGGCTTTTTTTTTTGCACTGTAAAATCCATTTTATGCCCCGTTCCTGCTTTTACGGGAACAGAGCACATTAATAATGTCACTAACAGATGTTTCTGCCACCTTAAACCCAAAAGTCCACGACTCCAATGAACAAGCACAGATTTCTGCGATAATTTAAGGCAGACGCCTTTGTGTCAGAGATGGGTTCGTCTAAAAATGGAACAAAAAATCCATAAAGGTTCATCGACCAAATTTTCTCATTTAAGGTAATTAAGCAAGCGGACGCAGCAGTGGTTTGCAGTGGTCGGAGCAGGAAATGCTCCTGTGAAGCTGCTGTTGACAGATGTTTGCACAAATGACCAGATGTGCACAGCTGCGAACACCTCTCTCCACGGAGACGAGAATGACCAAACACAAGGCTGCCTCTGCCGGATAACTGGCCACCTCTCATCTCCAGGAAGGCTGCAGGCCTGCGGCAGCGGAGAAACCCCTGGACCAGGCCCAGCTTTCACAAAGAGCCCTGCTGAGTTACGGCAGGATGGAGGGGTGGGGGGAGCTAAATCCAATCCCGGCTTTTAGGCTAGCTTCTGGCGTCAGGGGATCTCTTCCCAGTTTTCCCCCCGGAAAGAACGGATCATCCTGCATCCGGTCCTCAGCTGGACCCCCGCTCTCCTGCATCCCCCCCCCCCCCCGCCCCCCCCCCCGGCCC
>JAODLC010000123.1:22744308-22757342 GCA_026781145.1 Hippopotamyrus pictus | reverse complement strand
TAGGCCGCAGCGCCCCCCCCCCGCCGCCCCACGCGGCCCAGTGCTCCTGCGCTTTGAGTTGGGGGAGGCTGCCAGCTTTGAACGTGCTGCAGTTGGGAGGCTGGGATTTGTTTTCTTTAGTACTGGGAGGCTGATTTCATTGCTTTCGGGTGGGGGGTGTTGGATGCCTCTTTAAAGTTGCACCCCCCAACTTGCTGGGTGCCACTGAAGGTCGACGGTGAGCCGGTGTTCAGGTGTAGTTTCTTTCCGGTAGTGAGCGATGTGGTGATGCCTGCCAGTGACTCTTGAGCCAGGGTTTGGTGAGGATTCCCAGGGAGGCCTCTTTGCAGGGGGGGGTCGGCACGTTACGACGTGCAGGGTGGGCTTACAGACCGCCGGGGGGCTGGTCGGTACACACGTCCTGAGGAAGTGAAGTACAACCACTCCTCGTTTAGTGGCTACCGTGGTTTGCGGCCATTCGCAAATACGACGGTAATAAAAAATTCATTTTCCAACTAATGTGCTCGTTTACGACCAAATTTTGAACGCCTGACAACAACACATGCTGGAGGGAGACAGATCTTTGAAGTAGAATGTACAAACTGTCGTTCATGAAATTGAGTACGGACAGCTGAAGTAAAGTCTTAAGACGGACCCAACCATTTGCACGGACCCAACCATTTGGCTTAACGACCTGGTTGTACAGTAGGAATGGACCTCGTCACTAAATTAGGAGTGGCTGTACACAAAAATGGGGAAGATTATCCCCCGTTGAAAAATTGAGATAAAGATATGAAGATGGTCCCTGTCGTAGTATAATAGATTAAAAATGTGGAGCATATCCCTGTTGAAGGCGTGCAAATATTATCTCCAAACTCTCTTTATGTTACGTTTCATTGACATTTTTAAAAGAGCAAACAATAGGAAATAAGAACAAAATTTTGCTCACATTGAGGTGTATCTATGGTGCATCATTGAATTTAATAGCATAGGATGGCAGATAGAGAGCTTTTCATTGCAGCTCAGTTGGACAGGATACCAGGCAGAAGAAAGACAGGAGGGAGGGTTTGCCTCCATTGCTTTCTGAAGCATCTTTTCAGCATCTGGCCTTGTTTTAGGCTAATAAGTTTGTCTTCGGTTTCTTAACCAATCATATTATCTCCAGTAGATGTCACTCGCGGTAATATCTGACACGGGTTGCAGTTAATTGTCTGTGGAGAAAGATGATGTATTCCTCAAAGGCCTCTCCTAATGGAGCACTCACCCCATGTCAGAAGTCTGTCAGCGGTAAGAGTAAGGACTCGAGCTTAAATAAGCGTATGGCAGGCACTATGAATTTTTTCTCTAGCGCCTTTAAGGAAGAGCGAGGGAGCAGCCTTTCCATAGAGCTTTGGACAGATGCACTTCTGTTGGACCATTTGGCGAACATACGCTGTCTTAAAGCCAATCTGTTTCTTTCTTAATGATTCGTGCGCGCTAATAGGATTTTACCCCGAAGGCCGCGAGCTGATCGACGCTGCGTAAATCCGGCCAGGCCTCAAATGTGCAGCGGCGTGCACGCTACCGTGTCGTGGTGTAAGATTTCCATATTTTCTGCTCATCGACCGGCGAGTCTCGCTGCCAAACCTTGTTATAACCATAGTGGTGCTAAAATCTTGCACCGATGACTTCTTCCTTGCCATAATTAATTCAAGCCACGGCGTGTCATGACGCAGATGGCCTGGAAGGATCGCCGATGCAGGAACTACACGTATGTGTGTGTGGCAGGCAGTGAGGGAAAGGCTGGCCGCGTCTGGGGCTGTGGCAGCGGTGAATTCAGCCTCCGTGGACCGGGCAGCGATTAGCGCTCAGAGGAACCGACTTGGCTGATTTGTCCTGGTGAATAATCTTTTTTCTCCGTCAATTGTGCCAATTTTGGTGACCTGGGTTTCTACCCTGCTGCACGCACAGGTTCATATGCAACACATCGTTTGTGTGTGTGTGTGTGTCCTTTCTTTTTAATTTCTGTGGGTCTTTTTCTTACAAATGCAGAATAAATAGACGGAGAGATAATTCATACAGATATTTAAATCGATGTGCTGCTCTGTGAAAACCTGACAGTGTACTAATTACTCGGCGAGAGTGTTTTGTCTTGAAGATTTAAGACGCTAGGGCTTCACTGAGAGATGGCCTTACCCCATCTGTTCTCAAGTTGTGTGGCTTAAGGGTGAAACTGCTCTGAATTAATCACTTGCGAAGCCTTTTAAAAATATATATATTTAAAGTGAATTATTTTAATCTGAAATCACTCTTGTAACTTGTTAACAGGCTCGCTTGCTTGAGGGGTGTTTTATATGTTAATGCCATATGCGTTTGAGGACAGAGACAGAGAAAGCCAGGAAATAATCAATCAGTCAGTCAGTCAATTAAATTTTTATTTCTCTTGTGCATTTCCACGTGCGACTCATCAGAGCCCTTTACATTTTCCAGGAGAAATAGAAAAATCCAAAACACATCCAGTTTGCCCATATTGGGGAATTTGTTCCCCGACCACATTGTAAGAGAACAATTGAAAAATACTTGTGGAAAATAACATCTATAAATATTGTCTATAAATAATACTCTCAAATATGTCATCGCCCCCCTTGGACCCGAAGAGTGGGAAATCCAGGGCAACGATATGGATGTAAAAAATAATATGTGGTCATTTAAAGGTGAATTTTTAAGGCCCCGTTCGCTTGGAACCGGAGAAAATGGGGCTGGTTATTAAAGCAACAAAGGATGTGATCAGGAAATAACCCTAAATTATGAATCAGACAAGATCGAAGCTTGCAAAGTTCATAGCCTTAGGTGAGAGCGTGAAAACGTGTTATTCTTTAATTCAGAAGTGTAGCGGTGGGTATACGCAGGTGTACGACACGTAGTCCTACCCATCGCTAAAAATGGATTTACCGTATATCCACCTAAAAATGGCCAGAAATGCGTATCAGTCAAAGAAATACGTAAACGCAATTATAACAGTATACCCACCTACCAAAACACCATTACGCCACTGATTCAGGTTATCAATCAAAATAATGTGCGAAGTAATCTTGAGTTAACCAAATACGCACAGGTCGGCTGTAGACGGCGGATAACACTGGCGCATTAGGGAGCGCCAACGCCGGGCATTTACACTGATCGCAGGCGGTTCCTGGGCATTAAGCCGGGAAGGGGGGGTGGATGCATGTTTTTCTTTTTTTTTTTTTTTTTGATGGGTGCACGTCTGTCTTTTATCAGAATGCTCTGTAAACAGGCCACAGAAAGTTGTATTTGGCTGGAAATTAATTATTTAATTATGCATTAATTATTTAAGCCCGAAAATAATTTTTAACCTAACGTGACAATTTGGCTGAAATGAAATGCAAATTTGCTTGCCAGTGACATTTTAAAATATTGGCTTAAAAAGCCCATTTTAAATGTGCCGAAGTGTCAGCAAAAATAACTAAAACCAGAAAATAAAATAGTGTCCCGAAGGACTTAAAAAGGGATTGTTTAATATTGTTTACAATGCTGCAGGTTTTTAAAATTTATATTTTTAATATTTCTGGTCGTTCTTTCTTTTTTTTTTTTTTTTCTTTTTCAAGTCAATCATGAAAACAGGCTGCAGAAACGCAAAAAGCGGCGCCGACCGAAGAATTTTTTTTAAAAAGCGCAACTCACGCAAGGTCGCAGTCATTATTTCAGTAGCCTACCCATCGGAGTGCCCTGCAGTTATTTTAATGTTTTTTTTTATATCTTTTATTATCAACTTATCAAGCCCAAGGAGCAGATTAATAACATGTATAAATTCATACACCTTGAATTCACACAGCTCGAAAGGTGTGAAAATGGCTTTGGAGAGTCGGCGAAGACTTAAAATACACGCATGCAGTGTTTAATTACTAATATGCATTTTCGCATAGTTAATATGACGGACTTTTAGTTGGCTTGAGAAAATGTAGCGTTCTCCATCTAGAAAGTGGTGTAAATGAGTGATCTGTTTAATTAATCAGGTCTTTCCTAGCAGGTTTGGCGAGATGGAAAAAAGCAGCAGGAGGTTTTAAAATAATTTGCACTATTATTTTAAGAGGTCTTTAAATCGGATCTTATCTGCGCGCCGGGCTGTATAATGTGAAAATTCAGTGGGCGGAAATAAAATGAGCCACGGCCAGGTTTTTAAAGCGCAGACGAGGATCCGAAACAGACGGGGGAGGCGGTGGCACGGCGCCCGGGCTCAGCAAACGCCGCCCCGGGTTTCTTATGCGCCGTAAGCCGACACCTAGGACTCGGCGGCCAGCCTTTGCGAGGTGTCCCGATCCCAGGGGGGCGATCGAGCCCATCGTAGCCGTTAGTGCCCGATCTGTGCAAAGAATCACAAGACGGGAGAAGATTTTGCCCTGGGGAACGCTTGCCCCCTGTCAATATGCCGGTATATCTAGTGTTCATTCTTTCTCAAATATACATTCATTTACCGTCAACAACGTCTTTGTCTACACTATCATAAGCACAAAGCGTCAGGCTAAGATTAATGAAACGTTTAGACAAGCCTGTGAGGGCTATTGTACCGTGTGCGACATTTGAAACCTACAAGGCACTTTTTTGATGGTGGGGGTGGGGGGTGATCTGTATTCAGATATGGACAGAAATACGTCACAATGTATTTTGATACAAAATGCCATAATAGTGTATAAAAATAAACTACAAAATACAGCCACCACGCAAAGTATTAAAATAAACGACGGTATTTTGTATCTTAAAAATGTATAAATTCATTTCACGCATTTCTATAGTGGCTTGTTTCTTCACGAGCACACTTGCCGAAATGACCAAGCACAACAGTAACGCTTTTTCACTACTAAACGAAACAATGCAAATGTAAAGGCAATTAAAAGAACCAATATTTTTAAAATAACTACAAAATTACAAAATTTTGTATTTTAACAATTATTATTATTATTATTATTTTGTAATTTTAACAAAACTGATTCTTATTTGTACCACAGATGCAAATAACTAACAATAAAATGTAAAATAAAAATGACAAACACAGGTTAAATGCTTCACTCTGCAACATCTTAAAAACTTAATCACAAATAGCCCTAAATGGACCTTGTAAGTATTTGGCTTCAAGACAGTGATCAGCTATTTGCTGTAATGACAATTAATAAAAATGTATAAAAAAACAAAGCATTTTTCACACATGACGTCATTATGCATATATTATGAGGGTCTTTCGTGTATTTTCAAAAATACAAAATTACTGAACATTGAAGTATATAAAGATTACATGATCAATTTGAATACAATTTTACATTTAAAATACATATTTTAAATACATGTATCAGAAATACTGCCTGTCCCTGTCTGCATTAATGTATGCTTTCTGAATGGGACACACCAGTGCTTCTTGATTAATTCCTGAGAAAGACATGGCAACCGCTCCCCTAATTACAGTGAAGCAGCCCAATGAGTATTTAACACCAGGATCTAACCAGCTAGGCCTCCTTAAGCAGGAACTAGATACTAATTACTTGCCACACTGCACAAACAATAAAACAAAGACAGCACATCACTGTGTAACTGATATTGTAGGGCTGCTATTGCTGAAGTTGTAATTGAATGAATTATAGGCTTCCGAACAGGAATCACTAAGCAATTCAATTAGAGCCACACAACAAATCCAATTAAAATCACGAATGCCGGTTATGCTCGTTATGGTTGCTGTCCGTGTGAGGCGCGGTTACTGACAACCCCAAAATAAAATCATATTTCCTGGTTTGTTCTCCTCCCCAGTGGGAAGAAATTGGGGAGGTGGATGAGAACTACTCCCCGATTCATACGTATCAGGTGTGCAAGGTGATGGAGCACAACCAGAACAACTGGCTTCAGACCAACTGGATTCTGACTGAGGGGGCGCAGAGGGTCTTTGTGGAGCTCAAGTTCACCCTGAGGGACTGCAACAGTCTCCCCGGTGGCCTAGGAACCTGCAAGGAGACCTTTAACATATTCTACTTCGAGTCGAATGAGAAGCAGGAGCGCGGCATCCGCGAGAGCGACTACGTCAAGATCGACACCATCGCAGCTGACGAGAGCTTCACGGAGCTGGACCTTGGCGACAGGGTGATGAAACTCAACACAGAGGTCAGGGACGTGGGGCCTCTGACCAAGAAGGGCTTCTACCTGGCCTTCCAGGACGTGGGTGCTTGCATCGCCCTGGTCTCCGTACGCGTCTTCTACAAGAAGTGCCCAGCCGTCGTCAAGAACTTAGCCCTCTTTCCGGATACCATCACTGGGGCAGACTCCTCTCAGCTCCTGGAGGTTTCGGGGATCTGCGTCAACATGTCGGTGGCAGAGGACCTTCCCAGAATGCACTGCAGCGCAGAGGGGGAGTGGCTGGTGCCCATTGGGAAGTGCATGTGCCAGCCAGGTTATGAAGAGCAGAATGGAACGTGCCAAGGTGGGTCTGTGCACATGTACGTGTGTGTGTGTGTGCCTGTGTGTTACAGCACAGAATAGGTGTGACTGATTGTCAGATGAATGTGACTGTAAGCCTGCTGGTTTGGACAGCATAAATGATAGAGCCATATATATAAATACCTAAGTGATGTTGCATCTAAATCAGGGTTGGGGAACCTGATCCATGGAGGGCTGGTACGGATTTTTGGGATGACCTCTCAATCAGCCAATCAGAGTGGGTTCCTACGGCTGGAGTTGAGAACCACTGCTTTATTATTGGTTGATTGAGAGGTCATCCGAAAAACCTGCACCCACTCCAGGCCTCAGTGGATCACGTTCCTCACCCCAGATCTAAATGATGAGACTGTGAAGACCAAGAAAATCCACATTAATAACCCGAAACAGGACAGTGAGTCTCACAAGGCCAAAGCCTGAAGGCAGATGAATAGCTAAAATAAATAAAGTTACTTTTTTCCAATTTAAATTTAAAATTATTTAGTGATGGATGGATTCACAACTGTATAAGTGCCATAATTAATGAGCAGTAATTATACAGCCGGTTACGGATATGTCACTCACCGCAAATAAGTCATGATTACCACGTTAATCTAAACGCAGCGAGTGCTTCCATATTGTAATTCGTCCAGTGAGCTTGGTGAATTTCTGATTACATGCTAAAGAGTTGGAGATGGCGGCAGGCGTGACAGGTGAAGTTCCCATTGTGGAGCTGTGACTTTATCGCCGACAAGCCGAGCCCTCATTGGCTCCACCCGACTAACATTGTGCACGTGGTTGGATAATGTTGAGGGGAAGAACTGTGTGTGAGTTTTTGACGCTTTGAGATTGCCTCCCAATTAATGCATTAAATGTGATGAGTCAGCACCTTCTCATAGGTAATGCAGGTATAGAATAACATCCCTTTACGGAATGTGAATCGTTAAACTGTGCCTTGCATTTCCCTTGGCCTCAGGCCTGTACGACTCTCACGTTTTGTTCCAGTTTTTATTAAAAGCCAGATCTAACTCTGGAGCAGCATATATACCTTTCACTTTGGTTCCAAGTTAAATTCAGTTTCGGAGTGAAATAAATCACGTTCTACGTACTACCAGCATGCCGTCCCATGTAGCGTGTCCTAGGCCTTGAGTCGTGTGCTTTTTAATATACTCCAAGTGCTTCTGGACACTGGAAGGATGTGTTTCTAGTACAGTGTCTTTCCTGTCAAATAATCTGCATTCTGAGGTCCGAAAGTGTTCCGCATATGCTCCGTATTTTACCGAAATGCCAGCACTGGATGGTTGCGTCAAAGTACATCAAAGCCCACGGTGGCAGCAGATAACCGACAAAATGCCAGCAGGCCGTACAGTGGCTGTGCGGATGGAGGGTGTTGCTGGTCGCGCTGGAGAGCTACCGGCTAGTCCGGGGATCCGGTCGCCAGCGAGTGCCAGCTGCTGCCAGATGGGAGGGTGACCTGCCTGGTGCTCTGAAGGGCCTCCTAATGACCGTGGTCACTCGCCCCGATAACTTCTTCACTGCTAATGGCCAAAAAATACTTTTAACCTTTGCTACTTAAAATAAAAGGGAAAAAGAACTAGTGTGGCAATTCAGACGGTAGTTGCTCCTTGGAAGCTCGGCAAACTGGTCTTCACCAACGAGGGCCCCGGAATGCTCTAGACACATTCGCCACCCGGCGTTCTCGCACCGAAGACTGGGGGGGGGGCCTGCTGTGAAGACAATGGGCCAAGGAATCAGTATGCTGTCCCAGCACATCCGTCATAATGCACAGGTGCATGATGGGAAGAAACTGACAAAGCAACAGCTGGCCTTCGGTGGGGGAGGGGGGGGGTCACCGCATTGATTAATTAGACGAGGGAACAAAAAAGACGGCGGGCTGAACGGGCCTGTCATCGGAACAGCTTGGTTCCGGCACCCTTTGGGCTCCAGCTTCTGGGTGACGCTCCGACTGCAGCGGCTGAACCGCAGACAGACGCTAATTGATTTTTTTGTGGGTCGGACCGGGAGCCGCGGATATTTAAATTCAGGCCCCATATGGAGCACGATACGCAGGCGCAGCCTGACCTTTCGGCGACGTTGATTTATCGACGGGACGCAGCTCTCCGGTCGTCAGCGTCCCCGACCTGTGGTTCGGATGGCGAGAGGCCGAGCTTCCTACGGCCGCCGGTGACCTGTGGCTCTTACCGTAGCTTTCGGTCACCGGGTAGCTCAGAAGCGAGCAGTACCTGTGCGCATGCCGGCCCACTCCCAGCATGTGCGGGAACACCCAGCCAAAGTTTCTGTTTTCCCACGTTTGTGTCCCTAGCCTCCAGTAAACAGATCCTTATGCCAGTTTCCATGGTAACCCGAGACCTCGCTTCAATCTCTGACATTCAGCCGTATTAAATTCAGAATTTTTCTCCGGTTAGCGAGGCGGGTGCACAGGGATGCAAACAGGGCTGATCATCTTTTTTCTTCAAATTAAAATTTAGTGCAAGTGCATTTACAACACAACATCAAATATTAAGATTTGACCTTGTACAACCTGCCTGCATATCCTCCTTATATCATTTATTTATATATCCGCAAATATATACATGCCATGTATTTTTAATATATGTTGTATTATTTCAGTTATAACTGTTCTGGGGGGAAATGAGCATTGTGAAGCAGACCATTTTAGTCTCAAAATAAAAGCCTGTGGTTCCTCCTATAAAATTTCTCAACAAACAAACATCCATCCATCCAGTTTCCAACCCGCTTTATCCTAATTGGGTCGCGGGGGGTCCGGAGCCTATCCCGGAAGCAACGGGCACGAGGCAGGGAACAACCCTGGATGGGGGGCCAGCCCATCGCAGGGCACACTCACACACCACAAACAAACATATATATATAATTTATTAATTAGTTTATTTGTTTGTTTATTTATGCATGCACTCATACATACACAAACATGCACACACATTTATTGCTTATGTGTAAAATCGGGCCTTTTTGCCAGCCATGCCCCAGCAAGGTCTCCAGCCACTCGGCACAGATTCATGTCATCGAGCAGCCAATGCTCTGTGAGACAGTCGACCCCAGCAATTTACCGTGGCTCCGTCACGGTCCGCCGAGGAAATCCCCGTCGTCACTCGCTCGTTTGCCGTCCAGTGCGGTGCGGCCCTCCGGCTCCGCAGTTTGGAGAGCGGGCCTTGTGTGTTTGTGTATACACGCGTGTAAGTTTGCGTCTTGGCGTGTCGCCGGATTTCGGTGTCCGGGATCTGTCTGGCACTGCTGCCGGGGGGCCATTCCACCCAGAAATTTTTGGTTTGGTTTTCCACCAGCATGCGACAACCTGCATTTCTGTATGGAGGAAATCGCATCAAATGCAGCGTGAACGGGGAGGCGGCTCTTTGTCCCACCGCCGTTCTGATTTCCGTGCGCCGTCTGCAGATGCTGTTTGCGCTGCCCATACTTTTGTGTTCACGGTCGATCGGCGCGTCCACTCCGCCGCTCGGAACTGCGGGGTCCCCCCCCACCACCCGTGCTCGCAGTCCCGTGGATGTTTCTCGACAGATGATGTAAATAGTCTAAAAGACTCTGAAAATCCCAGTGCAGATTGTTCTGGCTGTCATTCAGACACAAGGGAACAGAAAACCCTGGAAGCAAAGAGCTATCGAACCAAATCATCTGGAGAAGGTTCTGGATTCCATAATAATGGGGTAAAGGAGAGGTTAGAGTGATGAAACCGAGTTTCTGTCAGTCGCGCAGCCGGAGACGGCGGCCAGACCAACCCCACAAGCCAGGCAGCAGCCCTCGGAATGCCCTCCTCATCCACCTATGCCACTTTAATGTACACTAGGCTACTAATGAGGTTGTCCTATCATATTATGCTCAGATTATGCAAATTTCGCTTCCTTCGATTGCAGGACATTGTCATGTTTTGCTGAGGTGTTAGCTGCACTGTGCTGTTATTCATGGTGTTATTTGTTTGGGATTTGTGTGCCTGAAGTTTCTGCCTGCCCCGTGGGAGCACTGTCCTCTTCACTGGCTGTGTGCTTGTATCCACGCTCTGCGTTCTTTTTTCGATCAGCGACGAGAGCCCCCACTCCCCCATTCTGAGAGACAACCGTAGGTATAGATATAGGGCTGCATGCCGCATTTTCAGCAGTGCAGAGCGATCCTGGATCTCGACAATCAATCCCGAGTTTGACCTTTCGTTTATGCGTGATCCATTAAAAAATGCTAACGCTTGGGATCAATGTGGGGTGTCTGAGGGGGCCTTTAATACCTCCGGCTGGCCTTGTGGACGCAGGGGAGCTGGATGCCCTCCCCGGCCATGCGCCTCCCCGGCCATGCGCCTCCTTGGCCGTGTGTCCGTGGCCCTCCTCAGTGGAAAGGCCTGTGTCACAGGACGGACATGCTTGTTTGGAGCACAGATGTGCGGTTTTTAGCCTGATAATTTAATCCTTTAAACACCCACCGTGACCAAGCTGTGCTACTATAAACCAGTTTTCCCCACACCCATGCAGAGAAAACATACAGATTAACCCAAAAGGTGATCTGCTTTCTAAATCCCAGTAACCACTCTGGTGAATTAAGCATTTCATGACTTATCAAAAACAGGCTGAATTGTTTTTGATAATAAAATAATTGACATGATTCTGTTTAGCTTTAATTCGCTTGAAACAAAAACATTAATCCTAAAAAATGTGTCATTTATGAAAGGGGTTATGAAAAAGTCACGTACGGCTTAAAAAGCAGACGATTTAGTTGATTATGTACCCTTTTTAAATGATTATTTCTGGAATGTGTTCCATGAATAATTCCTCTCTCGCAAAGAGTGTGATGAATTACGAAGTTTTCTGACCCAGTTTTGTGTCCAGGCCCTACTCTGCGTATAAAACGGGCGCTTTGCTTTAATGGCAAACCATGACGTTCACTCAGTGCCCTGAACTGCCTCGACGTCGCACCGCCAAACCCTCCGCGCATGAATCCTGCTTCTCAACGTTGTTGGGCTTTTTTTTACAGAACAAAAAAATAAATAAAGGTAGGCCTTCAACAGCAAAGCTAAAACAAACGACTACATAAATGTTTATTAAAGGGCAGGAGGGACAGCTTATCATCTGTGCTGTTTGAACAGGGAATTGGAATGATCCGTTATCAATTCATAAAGCTGAGCTTGTCATTTGCAAACAGTCAGGTTTTAGAAAAAATGCTTTGTGATGCACGAGAGAGGCGTATTATTATTGTGGTGCATCAAAATCAAAATGTATTTTTCTATTTTTAATTGGCACTGTTTCACAGTGTGTCAGGAATATGCCACAGAAATACAGATCAGAGATCCTCTGGCCTTCGCGTGGGGGAGGGACACTGGGCAGGGCGGGACTCAGCCAAACGTGGTGTCCGTCCTGTTGATGGATATTCTTCAGCAGCCACTAACCCCAGACCTCCCAGTCCCTGATGACCCAGACTAATTTTAAACGCTAGCAGTAAAGCAGCGGGATAAAGTGAATACTTGTACAACGGCTAAAGCTATATTTACATCTCATCTGCATCAGACGCTAAATACATTTACTTTGCATCAGTCACTTGACTCTTTATCAGAAGTCGCGCCTAATTTACCGCTATTAGCATGCAGAATGTACGTCCCATTCTCACTGGCAGCTTATTGAAATCAGTGTGGATTAAGTGTTAATTAGAACCAGAAGCGCCTGCACCCCTGCTCCCTCATCACGAGCACGTCGCTATGCCGTTGTGTCATTACACTAAGCTGCATGCTCTTTCAAGATGCTCACTTACAAGGCTGCCCGTGAAACAAGGTCAGAAATACTCAGAGTTCAGACCATAGATACGGCTCACTGGGAATGATTGGGTTTTGATAAGGTGACATGCAGTCTGCTGTTCACAGTTTTTAGCCGTTTGGCTACAGGCTAAGAGGGGGAACAAGTAACTCGCACATTAGAATGAGCCAATTGTAGTCCAGAGGCATCCAGAAAAGCTTTATCTAGGAAGCTCTTGATCTCCTATGATGTACCCTTTGCTTTCATTCTTGTTATCTGCTGCTGAGGGAGACGTTGAGCCGGATCCGGTGAGTGGCTCGGGTAGGAGCATGGAGATGTGAGGAGGCGACCCGCTTTCCAAAACGAAAGCGACCCACGATGTCCCCGGGGCAGAGCGCTGCAGATATTACGTCACATCTGGGCCCTGAGCCTCTGCTGTCCAAACACTCCAAATCAAGACATCGTGGAGTATCCGACATTCTTTGGCATTTTGGAGCAATTAAATGTTCTCAAAATGGAATACTCTAGAATTTCCTGAGGATTCTCAGGCCCTGATTTGAACTGATATGTCTGGATTCTCTGTAATTTTGGTTTACATTTTGTATTGTAAATTCTAGTGTCGGTAGTATTTAAACACCACCTGCAGAATATTTACTGTTTTAATCTTGCAAATAAATTGCGTCAAATCCCGATTTTACAGCTGAATAGATACATGTATGTTTATAAGTATCACCTGAGATTAAAAAAAAAAAAATGACTATGTTTTAAAAAGGGGGCGGCACGGTGGTGCAGTGGTTAGCACTGTTGCCTCACACCTCTGGGACCTGGGTTCGAGTCTCCGCC
>JAODLC010000123.1:22717325-22737382 GCA_026781145.1 Hippopotamyrus pictus | reverse complement strand
TCTATCTATCTATCTATCTATCTATCTATCTATCTATCTATCTATCTATCTATCTATCTATCTATCTATCTATGACATGTAGAGCTAAATAAACAAACAAACAAGTTAAAATGGATAGAGAGCAGCCTGCTAAGCCGATCCCTTTCAGCGCAGTGAAAGGCCCCGTGACAGTAGCAGAGGCAGCAACAGCACTGGGCTGTCTGTGAGCTCCTGGAAATATTACCACCATTTACTGCTATGCCAGGAGCCTGGGGGTGCCCATGGGGGCATGCGGGAATCACAGAGCCGCGCCATATAGCTAAAGACACACTGAGGATCACAGACAGACGCTTTCCAAAAGTCATTATTGTGGATTTCATTAAATGTATTTACCAGACACTGTTATTTATCCAAAGTGGCATATAACTGAAAGCCGGATCGGACGATACCTCAGGCAGTTTGAGGGTTTAAGGGCCTCACTCAAGGGCCAATGGTAAAATCACTGTGCGGCCTGTGTGGATTTGATACAGGAACCTTTCAATGACAGGTCCTAACGTAAAATTTTTTGATTTTTTGTTAAACTCCAAGCAATGTTCTCACTGTAAATAGTCTGTCAGAACTGGTCAACTGACATGAACCTCATGGATGTGATCTGGGATGAGAAGAACAGAAAGGTCAAGGCTACACATGGGCAGAAAGGTCAAGGCTACACATGGGCAGAAAGGTCAAGGCTACACATGGACAGAAAGGTCAAGACTACACATGGACAGAAAGGTCAAGGCTACACATGGACAGAAAGGTCAAGGCTACACATGGACAGAAAGGTCAAGACTACACATGGACAGAAAGGTCAAGGCTACACATGGACCGAACGGTCAAGGCTACACGTGGACAGAAAGGTCAAGACTACACATGGACCGAACGGTCAAGGCTACACATGGACAGAAAGGTCAAGACTACACATGGACCGAACGGTCAAGACTACACATGGACAGAAAGGTCAAGACTACACAGCCAGCCATGCAGATCATTAGTCGGGGCTTTATCAACAACTTTCAGAAAAATTCCCTGATACTTCAATACATGTAGTGCCTTGGGTTTGTTCAGCTGTAGTGTAAAAGGTGGTAATTTCCAGTCTATTTAAGCTAACTATTCAGCCTGTTTTCATGACATAGACAGAGGCTGTCATTTATTTAATATTTTTCTGCAATTAACTTCAATTCTGTACATTTTTTTTGTATGTGGCACTGATAGAGCTTAAACTAAACATTGAAAGAAACTTTGATTGGCGGTGTTTTCATTTACAGTTACAAAAATGGGCTTTATTTTCCCTTTGCACAAGGACATGCAGAGGTGCACTGGAATTCTTTCTTTTTCATATATCCCATCATGCTCCACTGGCTCAGACGGAGTGTCTGCCATCCAGAGCCAGTTTCCTATCACCCCTCACTCCCCTCCCCCCAGTTTCCATGCCACCCTGTCTTAGAAAATCCATTAGTTCTGAGCTTTGGCAAACAAGAGGCATACCATAATGACCATAATGGCAGTAATCAGAACTGCACTGTGCCTTTGTGGGGTGACCCACCAGGACCTGGATCCTAAGAAACAGAAAGACCAGTCTCCCATTTACCGGGAAACATGGTACAACAAGGAGAAAATTACTTCAGAATGAGTTTGCCAGGGGGCGGCACGGTGGTGCAGTGGTTAGCACTGTTGCCTCCCACCTCTGGGACCCGGGTTCGAGTCTCCGCCTGGGTCATGTGTGTGGAGTTTCCCCCCAAAGACATGCTGAGGAATTGCTAAATTGCCTGTAGGTGTGCATGTGTTAGTGAATGGTGTGTGAGTGTGCCCTGCAATGGGCTGGCCCCCCTGTCCAGGGTTGTTCCCTGCCTCGTGCCCGTTGCTTCCGGGATAGGCTCTGGACCCCCCGCGACCCATTAAGATAAAGCAGGTTGGAAAATGGATGGATGGATGTGTGAAATGTGCTGTGATTCTTAGTACCCAAAACCCTTAAGAAACCACATTTAGCCAGTAAACTCGCCTCATGGTGCCCCCCTCCCCCGGTCTGGGTGGTGTTGCTCCTTGCATTCATCTCCTCTGCATTCGCTTCTGCATGTCTCAGACCCGTTCCCATCAGGGGGGAGGGAGGGGCTGCAGCCATCCTCTGTCTCGAGAGCTTCTTCCCAGACCTGATCCACAACGGTCTGTAGGTGGGAGCCTCGTGAGATTTGTGTGACGCGTGTGACTCACGGCGCCCAGTGGGGACTGACGCGTGTCGCGGATCGGCCCGGCCCGGTCCGGTCTGGCTTGGCTTGGCGGAGAGCGGTACTTAATGCCCCAATCGCAGGGGAGCGAGACGTGGACACCTGCCGGGCTGGGATCCCGCACACATGCCTCTCCTGGTTAATGCCCCATGACGGGGGACAAGGGTCTGTCAAGGTGAATTGCTTACTGCCTTCTAGAAGGTTCCTCACTGGTGTCTGGGAAGCAGGGATCATGTGATGGTTGGAGCGGGCCGACTCTTTTATTACTGCTGCTCTCTGAGCGATTTGGGACAAATTGGGGGCAGGAAACCAAAAATAAACAAAGAGACGGATCTTGGGGTTGGGATCCATAGTAGTCTGGGTTCTCAGGGTTGGGGTTCGTACAGTAAGTGTGTAAACGAGTGAGCACCCCCTCCCCCCATCCCTCCTTAAAGGTGCATCATCGGGGCTCTGTAACATCCACCTTGTGCCATGTAATGATTAAATGTTCTTTTGCGGTAAGGGGAGAGGGGTGCTTTAGGACCCTGGAAAAGGCTCAGGGGATATGTCCGACAAGCGGAATATGAACTGTGGCTATGAACAGGGGGTGATGATTAAATACCAGGGATTCATTGTGCTTTAAAGAGCAGTGGGTGGAGTCCCATCCTACCGCCATGTAATCCAATTGGTTACCTGCAAACCACATTACTGCACTCTCACATGGGCTGTTATTTAATTTGAGGTCGTCCGTGGGGGCAGCCCATTTCAGCACCACGCTACCTTGGGGGGGTGGGGGCAGACGTTCTGTTGATTGAAGGGTGGGAACACGCACCCCCTCCCCTCCAGCTGGGGTTAGGGTGGCAGACGGCAGTAAGCTGGAGGTGCAGTGCATTAAAATGACTGTCTGCGAGGGTGAGTGGTTCATGACCCAGGGGTGGAGCGTTTTTATTTCAGGGACTCCCAGTCCTACAGTCCCTTTCACCAAGCAAAACATTCCTGAAAGAAGAGATGATGAAATAAATTGTAATGTGAAATAAACCTGACATTATAAAGGTAAAGTAGAATGGATGGTGTTGGATAAGCCAGGCTATGTGTCTGTCATCAGTGGACCTCCCGCTTTGGAATGGGATTGAGACAAATAACCAGTCAGAGAAGGATTGAAAGCTGGCAGGGGAGGGTCATTGAGTTTGCTTGGCCAATCAGAGAAGAGATAAAATGACAGCTCATGCTAATTTAACAGGCTCTATACTATAAAATAAAGTGGGAAATGTAGTACCACACACTGTACCACTGCAGGATGGCTAAAAATATGGAATTAAATTAACTGATGCAGCTAGAAAGATTTAGTGGGGTTCCAGAAGCTTCTGAGTTTCCATGGTGCATCCATGCTACCTGTGTCGAGAGGAGCAAAGGTTAGAGTCACTTCCCGCATCCCCATGCCGAGACTGCGCCATGTCCTCCTGCAAGAGGCTGCTGATGAAAACCCCCACGTTGCGACAGCGGGCCCCATGGCGGCCACCTTTGGCCGCTGATCAGAAGTAAAGCGTGTTTCCATTAACGAGGGGCTGTGTGGGGCCCATTTGAAGGGCCGTTTGTCAGCTGGCGCAGCAGGAGCGAGGCTAATGGTAATTGCAAGGTCGCTGTGAGCGCCCAGTGATTTGAAGTGGATTCCTTCTACGAAGCGGAGCTCCTGACAGGCCATTAACAGACAGCCAGCCCTGGCGGAACCGTGGCACTGACGGAAGCACGGAAGGGACAAACTGCACAGGGGCCCGAGCGAGTCTAGGAATGAGGATCTTCATTTGCATTACAGCAGAAGTTCTTACATACTGATCCATGCTGGCCAGCTAAAGGTGTTTATCACAAAATATCAGTAAATTCAGTGGTGGCCATCCTTCTGGGGCATCTGAAATAAAGCTGCATTCCTAAATGAATTGCAAATAAAGATCTTTTATGGATCAGCCAGTCAGCACAAGATGAAAGTGGGTTTTTCTTACCCATCTCCTGCTAACTGTTTTGGGAGAGTGGATCGGGGGTCATTGTTTTGAACCCTATTGATTTTTGCCATGGAGTTAAAATGCCAGCCGAGGCCTTGGGGTGTGACGCCAGCGTAGGGGGGGAGGGGGGTGGCTGGCTGGGGGTGGGAAAAGCGGGGCTTTTTTTAAGCATTGTACATGTGGGAGTCAGAGGTCAACACACCAACGGGTACCCGCCAGGCGTCTGGAAAGGAGCACACTCCACCCCCCTTTACTGAGCCACTACCTTGCCTCAAGACTGCCCAGCATGTCAGGTAGGACTGAAGTCCAGAATGTTCCCTGCAGTAAAACACACGCCTTTCACCAGCTCTGCCAATTAGAGTAGAACACCATGAAGTATCGACTTTACAGCACGATGCTACAAGAGTTGCTTTTATTTTATGCTGATCGATCAGCCCACAAAGTTTCACCCATAGCAATAATGTAAATGTTACATTTAAAAGTGCACCATCATAGGGCTGATGTACAAATGCGCATTTTAGAGCCGACGGGTGGAGTCTACATAAATGAGTGGTAAGACCTGTTCATTTCCTGTTTTTTTTAATCACTTCCTGTTGCCTAAGATCCTTGCTAGGATCATCCTCAACAGGACCCATAATCACTACCAGCGACCAGACCAGTCTGGTTTTACACCTAAGAAGTCTGCCATCGACCACATCCTGGCACTCTCTTCAAGTGCAAAAGCGAACATTGGCAAAGTTCCTTTGCAGCCTTTGTTCATTTTTGTAAAGCTTTCAGCTCTGATGATTGAGCTGCCCTGTGGGAAATCCTGAGACTTTATGGGATCCCCCTGAAGATGCTGAACTTTACACTGGTACTGTGAGTGCTATGCAGAGTGGCGGCAGAACCTCTGCATTCTTCCCAGTTGATTCTGGAGTTCCCCAGGGGTGTGTTCTTGCTCTTACTCTGTTCAATGCTTGTATGAACTGGGTGTTGGGCAGGGTCCAGCAGCTGTGGGGCGTCCGTTGGTGAAGAAAGATTCACCGATGTTGCTGTGATCTGGATAAAAAAAATCCAAGATCCAGGCCTTTAATGACCTCTTGGGCACAGTCATCAGCAGTGTGTCTGTCTGCGAGAGAATGTCGACTGCGTCAAGAGGTTCACATTCCTCGGCATTCACATTCATGTCTCTGGTGACTCTTCCTATGAAGTCAGCAGATGGATTTGGAGAGCATGGGGGTTATGAGGTTGCTGGAAAGGGGTGTGTGGTGCTCCCGATATCTTTGCAAGAGGATGAAGGCCCAAGTCTTTAGAATCCTGGTCCCATCCAGCGACCTGAGACGAAGACCTGACTCCTTCGGTACTGTGTCTCTTCAGGGGATCATTGGGTACGGCTGGTTTGACTTTGTGTCGGCCTTGTGGTGCGATTCCCTGAGGGTGACCCGGCTTGAGGACCTGAGCAGTTGAACCAACGGGACTCCCACATAGCACCTGGCTGTGGCAGATAGACGGACATTTCCAGAGGAAAGGACTGGACCGTGTGTCAGCCTGGGGGGTTGCCAACCATGATCCCAAGGTGTTTCATCGTGTGGTGGGTGCGGTAATGTTCTGTACCAGTGCATGCTCCTCAGCTTGACCTGACCTGCCCTGTTCCATTTAAATATCCATCTCCTACCTTGCATCCTCTGATGGTCACTATATTATGTAGGGGATTAGGCTCATTTTGGTTTGTAATATTAGGCTCTTTCAGTGGTTTGGGGGGGGGTGGCAGAATAGAGCCCCTGGGAAAATGACAGGGTGACCCTGACCTCTGCTTTTGTGAGGTGGGGGGGGGGGGTGGGTGGTCACCCTGTCGTTCCCTCACCTTCTTCCTCGAAGTGAGTGTGCCGACTGCCTCTCTGAGCCGTTCAGCAACCCCTCCAGACAAGGGTGTCCAAAACTACTGTAAATGCAGCTGGGTGTTTGCCGGCGGGCGTTTCAGGTTTAACTATGCGAGGCCGAAGCCTGTCCGATGTGACGGCCCAGCGTGAGAGTGTCGGGTACAAGGGGCTGAGGGGGCCGCTGTCACGTCAGCGTGCAGGGACACGGACATGCGGCTTCACGACCCGCTGGGCACACACGTTACCGCCAACACTCTCGCAGTGGCGGGCCCTCAGTGTCTCCGTCGTCTGTGTCCCCAGAACGGTCACATTTACCGATGTGAGTGCTCACTCTTAACACATTATAGTACCACTCGTGTAAATATATGTGTTTCAATGTGATGTGTGTTCTGTTCTTGGTGTCAGTCCTGCCTCTTTCACTGTGTGATGTCAAGGGAGTCCCCTAGGGGCCCGGCCCGGCCCAGCGCTCCTGGTGCCGCGCTCCCCGGCGCCTCCTGGCACGGACCGTGCTGCTCATCCATCTTCTTTTACTGCGATAAATGATCCAGATTTATTTTGGCCTGTCAGGAATGCCGGAGCACCTGGCGCTGGCGATGAAATCAGCTCCCGAAATGCGCGTGTGTGCTGCCAGCCCGTGATTGATGCTTAATACCCGATTATTTTATATTTAAATACCCTCCCGGCACCAGAGGGCACGGGGGGAGAGAGAATCGCCTGCCATGTAGAAAATGATCCGGCCTGCGATTGCTGCGCTGCCAGAAAGTGGGAGCCGGTCGCGCGCAAACAAGCCATTTAAGACGGCAGCACTGATAGTGTTTGATAATCATGCAAATCAGCGCCAGCAAATGTCCCGACAGCCGGCTCGCTCGCGATCGCTCCCTGGCGTCAGTCAGTAAAGTGCTGGCTGGTGAAAGTGAAACTGAGGACAAATACCTCCCACTCCCTGAATATGACCTTTTTAAGCTTAAGGTTCTCTTAGCTGGGATTAGGGCTTCGCTCATAGAAATGAATGGACGATCCCCACAAAGATATCAGAACAAACGTGTCCGTGTGTGTGGGTGCGGGTGTTTTCTCAATTTCCTCCACATAGCACGCTCCATTTAACATTCTCACTTCTCGCTGACCTAACATTATTTTTTATTATTCATTTTCTTCAGCATTTTGCTCTCCCGTCACAAAGACAATGGTGGGCACAGTTTCTCATGGTGATATCATCCACAGTGAATATATAAAACCGCGTGACGTGCAGCAAGCGTTCGGGCCGCTGAGCTGTACAGGTATTTACAGGCTTCAGCTCTGCTGAGCGGGGGTGTTCATGCCCCCTCCATCTGAGGGACACGTTCGGCTCAGCACCCCCCACCCCTCACCGCATGTCGTCTGTCTGTACCTCTCCTCCTCACAGCCTGCAGACCTGGCTTTTTCAAAGCCTCTGCCCAGAGCCCCAGCTGCAACAAGTGCCCCCCCCACAGCTTCTCCAGGGCGGGGGGCTCCACCTCCTGCCAGTGCGAGCCGGGCTACTACCGTGGAGGCTCGGACCCGGACAACATGGCCTGCACCAGTGAGCGCGCCCTCCATTTCTCTACGAAACACGCAGGCAGGACGTTCTAGATTTAATGGCGAGATTTCGTTTCCTCCTGGGAAAATATGGCACATCTGCTCTGACCATTATTTTTAATGTGTTGCTTTTAATGTGAACCTTGCAGTAAAGAGGAAAGTCACATGAGCTACATGCGACCAATTGGCGCGCCTGATGTGTCTTAAGGAAGTCGGCCACATTCTCGCACTCCCCCTTTCCACAGAGCCCCCAACTGCCCCCCGTAATGCCATCTCCAATGTGAACGAGACCAGCGTCCTCCTGGAGTGGGCCCCCCCGGCGGAGACGGGTGGCCGGCGTGATATCAGCTACAGCGTGGTGTGCCGGAAAGTGGGCTTGGACCCGCGGCGCTCCGAGGAATGCGGCGGCCATGTGCGCTATCTGCCGGGCCGGACAGGCCTGCGGAACTGCTCCGTCATGGTGACTGACCTGCTCGCTCACACCAACTACACCTTCGAGGTAGAGGCTGTCAACGGCGTGTCCTACCTGGTGGCCCCGGTCCGGCGGTTCGTCACCCTCAACGTCACCACCAACCAGGCCGGTGAGTGGTAGGACTGGGAAGGGCCGCTCGATGCAGCACCCACCAAAGCAGCTCTCTTCGTCAGATATTCCTCTGACCGGGAAAGCTAGGCATCGCTGAATTGCACGATATACTTCTTACTTAGCAACTACAATGAAGCCAAATCAGAGCGATTATGTATGGATGCGGTGATTTTATTAGCTACAAAATAATCTGCACATACAGCTCTGGAAAAAATTAAGAGACCTCAGCTACATTTTTAGTTTCACTCATGTCTCAGTTTTTGAGTATGCACCAGTGTAAAATATACATTTTTTTGCAAACTCTTCCCTGCTTCTCATTGATTATGGGCTTCTTCCTTGCTTTATGGGTCTTCAGTCCGGCTTCTAGGGGCCTGATTTGAACTGTCCTAGCACTTCACACCTGCATTTAATGTTTTCATTCCTTTTGAAGGTCACTTGATGTCTTCCTATGATTCATGAGAAACTGACGGATAAGTTTAGTGCTGTCCCAAACGATTATTCTTTAAACGATTAATCTAGCGATTATTTTTCCGATTATTCGACTAATCTAACAACTAATTTTTCAATTGATCTGTTGATAAATTTATTGATAAGCAATTATTTTCAAGTTAGTCATTTAATACAACTATTCACCCCCCCCACGTACAAATCTGAAATTCTCATTAACATTTTGATTTATTAAAATATTTCTTTTGAGCATTATTACATTAGAGCATTATTAACAAAAAAGGCTAATCTTAAGAGATTCAATAGGATTTCTATGTTAAACTGAAGTTAATAATCACTGCAATAGTTTTTACCTAATTATTTCAGTACACCAATTTGACTTTAATGTTGAAACATGGAATGATTTCATAACTAGAGAAACATGTTTTTAACAAACACTAGCAAAGGTAGCTTATAGTTAAGCTTACTTCAATGAGCATGGAACGATTTAAGGCTACAGTGTGTAGTCATAAATGATAATTTGTCTCACTCTGACAGAATAAGTAAACAGAAAATATAAAATGGCTGAAACAGCGTCATTAACATCAGCTACAGTAGAGGTGCAGAAAAGGTGTCATGACTGAAGTATTCCCAAACTTTGGAAGACCGCGTGCGAGCTTATTTTGCCGCATATTTCTCCAGAGGCACTGGAGCTCTGCTGGTAGACGAAGCCATGTTGCCTCATGCGCGGGGGGTGCGACAAATTACCTTTTTGCAGGATGGAAGGTAGATGCCTCACTAATATTTATGAGAGAAGTGCTACATGATTGGCCAGTGCATGCCTTACAAATAGTGCAGCACTGCTGGCACCGGCGATATTAGACAAAACTATACCAGAATTCAGTCTATAATTGATATAGTTTTAACGGTGCCAGCAATGAAACAGCTTAGCCGGCTTATTAGTGGAATAACTTTTTATTGTAAATGAAAACAATGCCGCAGGTCCAATAAATAAAATATTGTAGCTCTCGAGTGGCAAAGAGATCATCAGGTGGACAGTAAAGTTCAGTTATTGGCAGACTGTTTTACTGCGCGATTCTTAAAAGGACAGTGTTAACTTGCTCCCGAGGGGATAAAGTACTTTCCCTTACAATACGTTTAGCTTATCACTTAGGGCAATGCAGTCACTTAATTTTACACAACTACGACACTAAAATTCTACGTAGACGCATTTTTATAATCGACATCGTCGAATTAAGTCGAATAATCATCCCAGCCCTTGATAAGTTGACAGTCCTTTCTGGCATTAGAAAGTCGCTTCTGCCTTTTACCTGGCTAGTTTTTGGTCATTTCCAGTGTCTCCTGCTTCACTTTATTCTTGTGTACTGCTGTCTTAGAAACTTTGAGCCTGGAAGCAACCAGCCACTCAGTGTAGCCTTCTGCTAGCAGAACCAGGATTAATCCAGGATTAATTAATGCAGATTCATAAATCTCTTAATTTTTTTCTAAAGTTAAACAATGCCAGGTCACTGTAAATTTAAGCAGAAAAGTGTCAAAATAATAGTCCTTAAAGACTCTTCCCATGCTGTCAGCAATGTTCTCAGCCATCCTCACTCTGGCTGTCCTTGAGTTTCCTCCCAGCCAGAACAGGTCGCGTGACACACGGGGCAGCCTAGACCCCCTGGCCTTATCGTTTAGCAGTCCCTCTGTTTGGTTAATACCTGATTCCTCCAGCTCCCCGCCAGCCGGCCAAGCTGTCGGCACTGAAGCTGAGTTAGCTTAGCTTCACAGCCTTCGGCGTGCCGACTCTCGCCGCAGGTTTGTGAAATAGGGGCGCCCCTGTAGAGCGGGCTGTTGTGCAGCAGGGCAGCCCTGTGGCCTCGTTTGAGATTGGTAATTGAGGCTTTAACACAGAAGAGTTCAGATCCTTAGTGCTTTCTGATCGTGTGAGACTCACCGGAAAACCGTTTATTTGTTGATAGTTAAGCAGTGATTAGATGCTGGTGAAGGTCCAGTCGAGCTGGTCAGTTGTTTACCCAAAAATGCACTCGGTTTGGTCAAAGGTACAGAGAGTTGTGGAGGTGAAGAATTAGTGGAACAGGGAAAGTCAATTCTGATAGGAAACACAGATAAAAAAGCAACAAAGATGACCATAGCATGGTGAGTACGGCACCTGTGCTGAAGATATCAGTGGCCCGGTTGTACCCCGGTGAAAAGGAACAAAGGTTCAAGGGCTTGTCACCTCCTCATGCCTGTACATTAACTGTCCAAACCTCGGCAGGCCAAGGGAAAGGCAGCTGTCGACCCCGGTTAGAGAAATGCCCTCACCCTGGGCTGATGAGTAATCTGCTTTGTCTGACTGATTACTGTAATTACCAGTACGGCTCTCTCGTGCGTGAAGGGTTTCGGTGAAATGAGGGGGCCTTTCCCCACTCCTCTTTTAAGGCTGGGATGGATTTACAGTCTTTGGTGACATTAGCCTTTATTGCATTACTGCCCATTATGCACCCCCATTTCCCACTAATCTTTTTAGCTTCTATTGACAATAATGCAGGTCCTTTCATGTTATTTGTCTTTTAATGCCATTGGTATTTGTCAAACTTGAGGCAAAAAGCAGTCTGGTATTAAGAATCACAAACCTTTTTTTATCAAATGTTTTCTGTGCTCTGTAACTAAAGGCTTGACAAAAAAGGATTTTCAAATACATTCACGGTTGCCGTTTGTTTCTGTGTTTTTGTGAAGTGGGGATTTAAATTTCTCGGGTCAGTAGTCTTTCTGAGACGCGGGACTCTCAACGTGACATGGAGAGGTGGGGAAAGCCAATGAAACGGCGACGGGAACTTTGTTCCAGACAGATTAGCATTTCAAACGCGCAGGAAAACTAAAAGGGCTTTAAAGAGGATTTATTATCACTGGGGCTTCCTGGGGGAACGAGCGCTCGCTGAAAAGCCACAGGAAACTGCTCGCCGGATCACGCTGCCATTACTGACGCACAGGGTGGGCGTTAAAACCAATAGACAACAGCCCAATGGGGCGCTGTAACCGGGACCCCCTCTGCTGCAATCTAACCCCACTGTAACCAGGGTCCCCTCTGCCAAAACTGAGGTCTCCTCAGCCGTAACCGAGGCCCATACTGCCCTAATCAATTCCTCCTCAGCCATAATCGAAACCCGCCGTAACAAAGGTCTCCTCCACTGCAGTCAAGCCCGCCATAACCAGGGTCCCCTCTGCCAAAACTGAGACCTCCTCAGCCGTAACCAAGGCCCCCATCACCTTGACTGAGGCCTGTTTTACCATAATCAAGGCCTTCTCTCCACCATGACTGATGGAATCAAGCACCCCCCCATCAAACCGAGACCTTGTCTACTTTATCTATCATCACCTAGACCCCCTCTACTGGGACTGATGTCCGCCTCACCATAACTGAGACCCCCACACTGTGAGCCGAGCCCCCCCCACAGTAAGGCCCATTCTGCTGTAATCGAGTCCTCTGCCTCCATGGCCAAACCACCCTCCCATAACCAAAGCCCCCCCGCTGTAACCGAGACCTGCCCTGGAGGCCAGTTTGTCCCTCGCAACACCACAAACTACACTGACAGTAAGAAACACACAAGTGCAATGAATGGAGTGCTTGGGAATGCACCACACTAAGTTACTAGTGTGTGGCAGTATCCTATTTGAATGACGTATGGATATTGAGATTCCACACAAGTTTTGAGGGTGGAGTCGTCATCTGGGAGTATGTCTCACGGCCTTGTCCCATCCACGTTAAAGGGCGCCTCGCAACCACTGCCGAGATCCGAAATGCAGGGGCCCCGCGGGCGTTCACTCAAGCCGTGGCCCTGCATGCGATGCATCCCGTTAGGGGCCGTGGTGTAAATGCCACATAAATTAGCATCCTGACTTGCATACGCCCTTTTCCATGGAGTGACGTGGAGCCTGTTTGCTCCTGAAAGGGCCCCCATGCTGCGCTTATCTTCATTAACATCTTTTTATACCATTTTTGCTGAAGGAGCGAGACCCTTTTTTACGAGGAACCAGGTGCAGGTGTGAATAATCGCTCTTTTTAAATACGGGGCGTGAGGGATGCACCCCTCCCCACCGCACGAACACGCCATCGATCCGGGCCGCCCGAGCCCACGTCTCCTTTCCTCAGTCAATATCCTTAATTACTCGTCAGTTAATTGGCCTCGTTCTCCGGTGTGCAGTTACTCAGGGCTGTAATGTGCTTGCCCGGGTGGACGCGCGCTCGATCTGTTGGGCTGCCGAGGAAAAATCGGGGGGCTGCTGGGGATTTGGGGGGAGCGTCTCCAGATGGCGACCCCGTCAGTGATGTCAATAAATCACTCCCAAACTAGCGCCTCCCTGCCCGCGTGCCGCCTGTCGCCGGTGGCCGAGCCACTGGACGGGTCTTTGTTCCGGAAGTCCGGTGAGATTCAGACAGCCTCGCTTTAACTCCGATAGACGGCGGGTCCTGGCTCGTATTTCAGAATGAGATGCACTTGATAGTAATAACACACATGATCATTATTGCTTTCCAAAGTCATGCGCAGAATGCTTTTGGTATGTTAATACCGCCATGTTTTAAATGGCTCACAGCGCTATGTTGGGCTAATCTGCCGCGTCGTCCCCCTCGACCCAGTCGCATTTCTGTTCTCTCAAAGTCTCCCTTGGTGAAGTACCAGCTTTGGTGTTGGGTGGGGGGGTGCTGTTAATGGGTCAAGCCCTGGCATGCTACCCACCTGGCAGAGGACAACGTGCGCCCTGCTTTGTGTACAAACCAAAGAGTGGCTGGGGGCCATGCAGGGGAAGGGCGGTACTAGCCAGACAAAGGATGAGCCGTTTGGAGGCGCGCTGCTGCAGAAACATTTAAAATTCAGACTGATGCTTGGACAACATAATAAAAGCAAAACAGAAGGGAGCTGTGGAGTAGTGTCTCAAAACAACACTCTCAGTAGCACTGTCAGAAGAACACTCTCAGTAGCACTCTCGCAACATTTTTGTCTTTGTGGGAAAATGTAAGGCTGCTAAAATGACGATAAGATGCCAGAATGATTAATACAGCATCTACACAGCCTGGAAAACATTAACATTGTGTAAAATGTTTTGCCTTACTGTCTTAAAGAGTGTTCCAGAAGCTGGAAACTGTTTATGACTGGAAACTGTTTTTTATTTACATATATTTTATTTTTTGAGTGGTTCAAAAGTTTAAGCACAAAGTATTGGCTGGCTCATCTGTAGGCTTCTCAGGAATACTTGGAATAAACTCAGTGTCTCAGGACATGGCTGAGTTTCCATTGCGGAGGGTGCGTTTCGTGACGCTCGTGGAGAGAAATCTCTGAGGTGTTTGTGAGGTGGCTGCTTCCTCGTTGTTGCGGGGGGTTCGGGGGACAAGGCAAATGGCAGAGCCAGAAATTCTCCATTTATTTCGGCTCCACGTTCCTCCGCTTGCCAGGAATTCCTGCAGCTTGCATCGGCACACGGATCGAGCAGCTTTGGCGTTTGAGAAATGCGGCCCGTCTCTGTCGGAGGCCTTAATTAGTGCATTTTCACTTTGTCACTTTTCCCAGGATGTGTGCTTCCTGCAGTCCAAGTGCTCAGTCTGCTAAGGAGCGTGTGAGCCAGATGGGGGGAAGGGGGGGCACTCTTAAACCGCCAGCCTGCTTCCCTTTGCTCTTTTGTGAGAAACGTGTCCGATTTCAGACTTATGAAAGGAAATCAGGCATCTCTGGCTGAGTGAAATATAAAAGATATATATATAAAATATAAAAAATTGTTAAACTAAGTACCTGGGAGAACAGAAAACAAGGCCTAGATTTGCAATCACGGTCCAGATTTGAAGAGCACTGGTCTGGATGGTTCCATTCACAGACATACAAGTAAACATGACAGTAAAAATATGACCTAAAATCATATATGGTAGTTATCACTACATCTGGAAAACATAATTGGTTTAACCTTGTAAACAGCTTTGACAGTCTCCAGAGGACCTGTGGCACTGTGTTTATGAATCGACGGCGTAGCTGGTTTTGTGTGTGTGTTTCTCCTGTCATCCAGCTCGGCTGCGTCTGAGGATCGGGTCCTCTGAGAGAGTCACCGCTCAGCCCACCCTCGCCCAAAGTGGACCTCCTTCACCCCCGTATCCCCTTACCGCGTATATTCCATTTCAGCCTTTTAAGATTCAGCTGATTGTTGTGTGTGTGTGTGTGTGTTTCCCTCCCTGTCTTTTTGAGTTGGGGGGGTAGGGTTACCCTTTTGTTTGGAAGGGCCAATCTGAATGGGATACTGTAACATAAAGGCTGCTGCCGATATCAGGTCTCCACCTTAGGGATCACTTCAATGCACTTAAATGCTCTTTATCTCACGGTTACAGTCTGACACTTCCTTTGAGATACACAGAATGGGCTCGAATTTCAGTGTTCCTCATTTCACCGGACGGGAATCTGGCAGCTGCAGGCTCAGCGGTGCATTGAAAAGAAAAGAAAATTCCAGAAAAAAAAAAAATCTGGTTAATGTCCCTGCAAACCATATCCCTACCCGAAATCATGACCAGTTTAAAGCCCCTGTGCACTGACGTAGACCGTGAACATCGGACTCTGCGGATCTCGGTGCATTTTCATAACCAGGCTAAAAGGAGACAATCGATCATGCGGTTAAACCAATGCTCACTCGTGCTAATATCTAAAATCTAGAAGCCATGCTTCTTTATAAAAATTGTTAATTACTTTTTAAGACAGGAAACCACTTCCTGTTGTATTGTTGGATTCACGTTGGGGTGCTTCTGTGGGGGATTGAACCGTAAGGCACCTGTCAGTGGCGTGAGTAACAAGGAGAATAACACCCCTCCCCACCCCCACCCCGGCAGCCCCATCCCTTGTGAGCGTGGTGAAGAAGGGGAAAGCAGCCAAAGACAGCATCGCACTGTCGTGGAAGGAGCCGGAGCGACCCAACGGCATCATCCTGGAGTACGAGATCAAATATTTCGAGAAGGTGTGTGAGACTCCTCCCTTCCTCATCTGCCTTTGCCCTTATATTGTAAATCCGTAATAAATAGGACAGTAACAACGTTGGTCCACTAAATCGTGTCTGCTGTATATTTTCCTGTTATTTCCAGCCAATGGGGCTTCATATTCAGGGCTCAGTGTACCCATTATGAGATGCCGGATACGCGGCAGGTCCACATTTAAGCGTGGTATCAACGTGCGGTGCAGTAAAGCTCATGGTGTGTTGTACTAGTGCGCCAGACTGCAGGGAGGATGACTCTTAGTGTCCGCACGACATCATGGGCTTTTTAAAAACCAGACAGTGCTCTACGGCCTCCGGAATCGCCTGGCCGGCCACGTCTTGACTGGCTCTCTTTGGGGCCAGCAGGACCAGGAGACCAGTTACACCATCATCAAGTCCAAGGAGACGGAGGTGATCGCGGACGGCCTGCGACCCTCATCCGTCTACGTGTTCCAGATCAGGGCGCGCACCTCAGCTGGCTATGGTGGCTTCAGCCAGCGCTTCGAGTTCGAAACCAGCCCCTACCGTGAGTATGGTGCCGGCCAGACACTTCCGTGGGGGATTATTTAAAACACGCGTGTGTTGTTTACAGGTGAGTGCTGTGTAGGTTTTCAGGGCAGGCTTCTCTCCACGGTAACTCGCCCCGACAAATCCCCACGCACCTTTAGGGCTCTCACGCCGGCTCGTCAGAGAGTCGCTCTCAGGCAGTCTGAGGAGAGTCATTATCCCGCGTCGCCACTGGAGTGAAGCACTCTTTCCCACGGAACGTCACACTGCCACAGAGAGGCAGACGCCTCTTCTAGACGAGGGGGTTGTTGTGTCGCGGGCCACTTCTCCTCCCTCTGATGTCATTCTGAAAAAGGCGGCTTGAGCCCCCCCCCCCCCCGCCCCACACTCCCAAGCCTCATTCATGCATGCGGCATCCGTTCGTTAGGAGTCCGAGAGACATCCGAAGTTGAGTTGTAGCGCTTGTTACCTGGGGGTGCTCTAGGTACAGGGTTGCCATAGAAACGCATACGCACAAGCACACACTGGCCTATTACGTGACCTCCACCTGGCTGTAACCATCCATCCCCAGCAGAATAGTGGGGAGGCAGGGGTCCACACACATAATTATCAACTTCATTTGTGCTTTATTCTGCCATCAGAGCCACAACATATTACAGGATTTTTATAAATTGTAAAATGTATATTTGAACTATTCTATAAATGTTATAATTGTATGTTTCTGTCCGTGCCATGCATTGGGTCAGAGATGAAACCTAGCGTGGCACTGCTGTTAGCATTAGCATTAGAACTGGTTTTAGTGTTGGCATTAGCATTGTTGTTAGTTTCCATTAGCATTGCCATTAGCGTTGTTGTTAGCATTGGTGTTAGTGCTGCTGTTAGCTTTGGCATTGGCGTCATTGTTATTGTTGTTAGTGCTGCCGTTAGCATTGGCATTACCATTGCTATTAGCATTGGCATTAGCATGAGCATTAACAGCTGCTTCCTTTCCTCGCTTCAGCAGTAGCTGCATCCAGGGACCAGGGCCAGCTTCCCATCGTGGCAGTGGCCGTCATCGTGGGCGTGGTCCTGCTGGCGCTAGTCACTGGCTTCCTGCTGAGCGGAAGGTATGGCGTCTCGCCGTCTTCCCCACCTCCTCCCCGGCCCGTCTGTCGGCGGACGCCTTGGGGCCACCTGCACATGCTGTGCTGAATTGCTGATTGGTGCTTGGTAATTCAGCATCAGCACCTGAGCTGTGATTGGCTGTAAATTACTTGGAAAGAAAACATCTTGTTAGGGGCAAAAACTACGTGTTTATTCGTCCTGGCAGGGGCCAGTGACCAGTTAAAAAAGAACAAGCTGTAATTCACATAGATACTGGATGTGAGTTACTCATTGATACGGCCTGTCTGTGTGTGGCCAAGTGGCTGTGTCTGCGTCTATTTGGCCCAGCGCCTGTGTCCATATGTTCTTTTTCATGCGTCTGTCATTTTCAGCTTATTTCTGTGAACCAAACTGTAATTGAATTAGCTGGAGGTGTGTTTTTTTTTTTTTGTCCAGACCTGGGCCTGAAAGCGTCATTCCCTCTCTGAGCTGGCGGAGCTGTAGCAAGGCTGGCGAGGGGGCACGGCTGGTTAAGTCAGCGAGTCATTGTAAAATGCCGCATGACTCGACTTTCCGGGGGGGATTGATTCGATCCCCTGTCATGTAATGGTGTCTCCAGCTCAGCAGGGATCCTTGCTTGGAATCTCCTCGCTGAATTTATGGTACCATCGGAGTCGTGCACTCCGAGTCAAGAGCCGCCGTCATCTGACATACGTCATTTATGATTATGATTAAGACTTCTATGAATATCACTTTTATGAGGAATATCAGGCTGAAATTGGACTCCATCACTAATTAAGCCCCCCCCCCCGTCCTGGAGCCACAGCGATCCGTCACACCAGTGACTGTAACCATTCGTTTCACGCACACGGATGTGGCATTTGCAGGCGCGGGGCTCATCCGGCGATGTCACGGGGTGGCGATCTCTTCCAGAGCACACGCAGTCTCCGTCTACCTGTCTGGGTCTCAGGTGCACTCAGTTATCCAGTTGTCGGTGGTGGGGGGGGGGCTGCTCAGGAGAGGCAACAGGGCAGAATTTGATGGGACTGTGGGTTGCAGGCGCTGCGGTTACAGCATCGCGAAGCAGGATCCAGATGAGGAGAAGATGCACTTCCACAGCGCCCTGCGTGAGTCAGCCGTGGGGGAGGGGGGGGGGGCGCTCGCTGCTGCCCCGTGTGACCATCTCAATCACTTCACCAGTGGGAGAATGAGTTTCCTCCCCTAAGTGTCTGCCACCTTAGCCCCTCTGCCATCCCACTGCAGGGGAACCTCACATGCATATGCATGCGTTGCAGGTCTGCTGGTACTTGCGCAAAGGGAGTGACTCCCTTCCTCTGTGTTACAGTCCAGTTCCCCGGTGTGCGCACATACATAGACCCGCACACCTATGAGGACCCCAGCCAGGCCGTGCACGAGTTTGCCAAGGAGATCGACGCTTCCTGCATCACCATCGAGAGAGTCATCGGGGCTGGTGGGTATGGGCTGGCCTGTCACTGCCGGGCTTTAGCATGTTTAACAGCAGGTGGCGTGTCGATTAAGGACTTCAGGCCAGGAGGCACCACCTGGACCTGCTGGGTATACGCATCACGGATGCCATTTCTTTTTGCTTTTCTGGAGAGAGAGCACAGTCAGTTTCTGAGCACCCATTTTTATATTTTGGTGGCGGAGGATGCAGTAAATCTGACCGACGACTCAGGGCCCATTTCGTCAAAACACCAACGCACGATCAGTTAATGAGTAGTAATGGTGGGATTACTCACATCTGGAAGGGCAGCTGGAAGTAACCGTGCCCAGACAGCTGCCTAAACACGGTGTTCCCCCTGCACCGTACGGCCCCAGAACGTAGTATCAGCTGGAGAAATCTGGCTCTCGTGCGGATCAGTTGTTGCTCTGCAAGCCGCCTGATGACGTGCCAGTGGGGGTCATCCTGGGGGGAGGCGTGATGAGCTCGGCCATGTTAAATGCATGGTATCCAATGACACCCCCCCCCCCAACAAACATACACCTTAAAGAGGACCTCAGTTATGTATCTTTAGCAAACACACACACACTACTAATTTCATCTTTAATTATAGGGGGTAACAAATTTGTTTTTTTTTTTCCCCTGTGCACTTTTACCCTAAATGTCACATTTTATCTCTCCTTATTGCACATTTTTATCTCTGTTCTGTATCTCTATTTAGAAATGAGTTGTATCAAATTTTATATACCAATGATTTTAAATACCAATAAATGTTAAGGACAAATTTAATCAGGGTTTATACTGGGGTTGTAAGTCAAACAGGAATCAATAAGTAATGAATTTTTCACAAACATAATGTGTAATGAGTATTTTTCCACAAGCAGTGAGTTTGTCGTCCACTCAGTTTGTCCGTCCGGCTTGCCGTAGGTGAGTTTGGGGAGGTATGCAGCGGGCCGCTCCGACTGCCTGGAAAGAGGGAGTTCACGGTGGCCATCAAGACGCTGAAGGCGGGCTACACTGAGAAGCAGAGGCGGGACTTCCTGGCGGAGGCCAGCATCATGGGCCAGTTTGACCATCCCAACATCATCCACCTGGAGGGCGTGGTCACCAAGAGTAAGTGTGTGGTCATGCAGACACACAGTAGAGGAGGGAGAGGTCGTGCTGTTGATCTCGGTGCTGGAGGCCGCCAGCTGAAAATCTCACCGACATGAACACGTCCGATCCAAGGCTCCGCTTACTTGCCAACCACTTGCATCTCTGCCGCCGGCCCTAAGCAACTGCTTTCTCAGATTTATCTTATGGCACTGACTGAGCCAGCTTTTCCCCGTTGGCCATTCTAGGGAGGCAGAGGGGGTTACA
>JAODLC010000123.1:22675170-22696824 GCA_026781145.1 Hippopotamyrus pictus | reverse complement strand
GCCCCCCCCCCCCCCCGGGAAACAGTGTGACACCCAGACCCTCTCCCAACTCCCCGATTATAGCCATACCATGCATGTGCTGTTTTTTTGTTGTCTATACTGGGGTCAGAAGGACTTGTAAGAATGGAGTAGGAGACTATGGGGTTTAAAAAAATTTCGCAGATAATTATTGTTGCATTCGTGCCATTAAATTGTGGGGTAATTTGCGCTGTGGGCTAATCTGTTCTTTTTAATCTCTGTCTCTAAAATTGGCTTTGAGACAGGAAGTGAGGGGGTGCCTCAGCTGTCGTCTGATGGAGTTATTTGTGCCCGTATGCAACAGACGTTTTTTCTCAGTCCCACAGAATCAAACGGGTCAGCCTCTGCCTTGTTATGGAAGCCTGTTAAACAAAGACTGAAGCATCCGTCAAAAATCAATCAGCGAGCAGGCCTGCGGGGCACACTGCCCCCCGCGGCTCGGAGTGGGAGGCGGGCCAAGGCGTCTCAGCCGCCCCCCCCCTTGCTTTGCGCTGTTTGCATTTCTTTTCCTGACTTCCACTTTACCCTCCTTCTTATTAGTAAGTTTTTGCAAACTGAGGCCGGGCTGTTTTGGGACTGCAGTGCTGTGAAGTTCATATTCACTGCGTTCTGCTCTCTTACTCACAGACGCACTTTGAGTCCATCTCCACCCTATTTGTTTCATGCTGTTTTTTCTTGATAATCCCCCGCCCCCCCGAGCTGAGAACTGGTATCACTGGAGACCTACTCACAAAGTTCTGAACACTTCACCACTGAACAACTCCAAAAAGTGGTGTGTCTCTTGCAGTTAGGTTTTTAACATGCTTCACTTTAATATAATTAAACCAGATTTTGGCAGGTAAGTATATTCTGAACTGGCACGGACGGAGCGCCGCCCATGGGGGGGGGGGTCTGCGTGTGTCATTTGGGTGTTCCTCTCAGCAGGACAAGTGGCTTTTGATCTACGATGGAGGAGGTGAATCAGCTGAAAGAACCTATCAGCACCAGCTAGATGAATAAAACAGCTTTGTGCACAGGAAAGGCACCATTCAGTTAGTTAATATTAATATTAAAATATACATGAAAATAATGTCAAAAAGTCAGCAATATCCATGTATATTTCTTATTTAAATTATTCAGAGAAAAAAAAGATTAATATAACTGTAATAAACCAGCTGTTTCTTTTAGCTTGTTAGATGCAGTATTTAGTTTATGAGCAAAGTTCATTTTACCCTAAAAAGGCTTTTTTTACTGTAGATTATCAATTTCACTGGTCTTATTACCCCCTCCCCCCCCAAAAAAAAAAATTAGTCCTTTTTTGTTTCCTGCAGAAGCAAATTGCCTCTGGCAATTTTAAAAATAGCCGGACAATTTTCAGGCCATGAAACAATGCAGGAACGTGGAAGCAGCCTCCTGGATCATCGTTCGTTAATTTCAGCGGGAAATGTAGAACGTGGCACTATGTAATTACGGCGCATATTAATGACGCGGGGGCTGGATTCCTGAAGGGCTGATCATTTTGTCAAAAGACGCAGCGAGCTGGAAGACGACGCGATCCCAAACGGAAGAGCCTCGCCACTTTCTTCCAGGTTTCCGCTCTGTCAGTCGTGGGGGGGGGGGGGAGCAGGGTTATTTCAGGAGCAGGTTTAATAAAGAAAAATCAAGAGGGAGTGAAAGGATGGCAGGACTCTGCTGTCAGTGTGACGACGCTGAATCCCATCCGTCAAAAACCAGGAATTCAACCCTGATCAGTTACAGTAGCCGCCTGTTTCCAAAAACCGGAGATCAGGAGGGCTGGGATTCACACACAGGTGTGCCGACGCTCACAGGGTCAAAGGGCAAAGGTTAAAATGCTGCCTATTTCCCCACAGGCTTGCAGAAGGGATTGCAGGCAGGTGGGAAGCATCGGCACGGATACACAGCAAACCGGAACATGGATATGGGAGATGTGGCAAGTGTTCACCTTCCATAATCTCACCTGAAAAGGACACAGTGGGTAACATGGAAACACGGGTGGTGTATCTGCTATGGACCCACTCTACGGACCGAAGGGTTCTGGGTTCAAGTCCTGTTCAAGTCTGGGAAGAATGCTTTTGCACCTTACGATAATGGATTTCCTTTGTGAGCAACTAGCTGTAAAAATATATTAAAGTTATGAGGAATATATTTTAACAGCTATAAGCATTTTATGAGAAGTTCTGCTCAAATCATTTCCCGTCCTGGTGAGTCTCCACCCCCCTTTCCCTCATGGCAGGTTCTACGCCTCTAAAATGGATATAGACCCCAGAGCAGATCAATAACCTTGCATATAAATGCCCCCATCGGCAGAGTGGTCTTTACCGTTTAATTTAACAATAATGACACTCCCTTTAACCCTCCAAATAAAGGTCCGGCTCCCTGGCAGAGCGCTGAGACCGGCTGCCCGAGTGTGACCCACCTGCTATGATCCAGCAGCGGCTGAGAACCTGCCGTCCTTTCGAGTCGCAACCACTCGCTCACGAAAGACGGAAAAGTACAAGAGTCACGTGACTGACTGCTTCTCAGCGGCCGAGTCCAGTTAAAACGAGGCTTTAAAAATATTGAATAATTTCCTTTTAAAACTACCTGGATTATGAAAAACTCACAAGCAGCCCACTGTACCTCATCAAAACGGTACCTTGTTAAACCTCAACAGTCCTGTTTGATTGTAAAATGTCAGGCACATCCATGCTGCTTTTACGTGTGTCCTGTTGCCATCGTTCTGAGGGGTGAATAACTGCCGTGTGACTCGGTGATCGTATATAGTGGGTCAGGAGGTCACTGATTTCATGGGGGGAGGTTTTTAATCACCTCTGATCATCTGAGATCGGGGTCGCTTTGTGCTGCACAGCCTGCTGTTCTTTCCTGGGACCCTCTGCACCTCACTGAGTTACAGAGGCACCGTCGATGCCCCCGGACCCCCCACTCTGGCCTGACAGCCTGCGGAGACGCAATCCTCCAGCATGCACACATTTAGAGTGTGACTCCATCAGCCGGCAGCGACCAGAGGGAGTGGCGGGGGGGTGGGGGGGGGGGGGGATGCAAATATGAGAAGTTGGGCTTTGAGTTTCGTCTTCACAGCCTTTTTCTTACATAAATGTCACGTCTGAGAACCTGGGGGGAGCAGGCGCGGCGTGACAGCATTCTGCGGCTGGTGCTCCCCCCCCAGCGCTGATGGGAACACTGGCAGCCAGTAACCCTCGAGTGCTCTTTCAATTATCCACCCGCCTTCCTCTTGACAAAAGCGCCCCCCCCGCTTCCGCTGTACCCCGCCAGTCCCTCCGCGCCTGTGAGAGAGATAATGACCCGTCTGTAAGCGGGGATGGGTGGAGGCGCACCTTCTCGCCTGGGGGGGCAGACCGTCTCTCCCGTCCATCTCTGCTCGCTGCCACGGCGCCCCCGTGCTGCGAGACGGCCCCCCTCACGCGCCACAAGCTCCGCTGACAAAGTCAGAACCTAAAGTAAAATCAGCGTCCCCCCGTCACATGGCTGACAGCTCTATTATTGATCCCCCCTCCCCTGGACGACACCCCTGTATGACTCAGTTGTGCATTTCCATCCACTGACACAGAATGCACCAGCTCACACTATGCTGGGGGGGGGGCACAAAAAAATGAAAGAGACAGACAGAAGGAGGAATGGAAGCGGACGCAGCCTTGCCCTGAACCCTGCCTTTAAGCACCATGCGAGACGCCCCCACAGACGCATAATTAACCACGCGAGAGGTTCATTGGCTCCGCCTACAACTCACGCCTCCTAATGAATGAGCGCTGCCGAATATTTAGCGCTCTCCGGGATGCTGGCGGCCCTGAGTTCTTAACACCACGTTAAGCTTAACACGCTTCCTGAGGAACGTTAAATAATAATAGTGATAGTAATAATAATAATAATTATTATTATTGTTATAATTATTATTGTTGTCGTTGTTAATGATAAACAAATAAATAAAGACATTAACACAATCGACTAGACAAATTATGAACACAAATAAACAAAGTTCTGGAAACACCAGGATGCAGTCCTCTTCGCAGCTGGTAACGTTTTGTCGACAGCAGCGGGACGTCCCCATAATGGGGGGAGTGGCTATAATGGGGGGAGTGGCGAGGGGGCCGCTCTGGTTGATGGGGTGTGTCAAGCCCAGGTCATCCAGCACAGACACACACATGCGTGTGGCACACTAAAGTACACGTCACGCTCACGGGCCCTGAGGTGAAACCAAGCGGCCACACAGCCGTACGATTATCTTAATTTCAGATGTCCGATCGGGGGGCCCCTTCAGGAGTAGCGGTGGGCCCCGGCAGGGCCGGCAAAGCCACGCCCACCTGCACGCCTAACGGCAGACCACCTGTCTCCCCGCGCCTGCTTATGGACGGGAGCCACGGATGATAACGACAGTCCTGGCAGAGAGTAGGGAGCGATGTGGCTGCCATCTGCCGTCGCATATTGCTCTGAATACGAAGGACTCTTAGATTCACTGATGGGCAAAAAAAAATAAAAATAAAGCACTTAGTCTGGCAGATTCCGGCTTCCCTGCCATGGCTCTGCTCCTGGACGCTGAGGTGCCCGCCGCTGAGAGAGAGGCACTCGTCCGTCACTGCGCCTGCGTTTCACCCGCCATGCTGATTTCCTTTCGCTAGCAGGACTAATCCATAGCGCGCTATCTTCCCGCCCAACTGCGGGGGTACGGTGGGCGAGCGGTCCAGGAGGAGATGGATGCCGAACAGCCGCCGTCCCCCGCGGAAAAAAGCGGCGAGATAAAGGCGCGGCGAAAACGACAGTTTGACGATCGTAGACAAAAACGTAATCATGTTTAATTTTAAGTACCGTCGGAAACAGATGGCTCATTTGCATAACCATGTACAACTGATTACACTTCCTGCTTATGATAAGGCAAATAATAGTTTTGATTTTAAACATTTGTTTTCTCAAGTGATACAGGACAGACAGTGGGGATGATTGTATTAGAAACTGGAGGAAGGTGCTGATAGGGAGGCTTACAGCAAATTGTGCCAGCTTGCCGTAGAGAAACTGGAATTTGAGCAGCTTAACGGCATCAAAAATACATACTGCGGCCCAAAATCCATGTGAATATACGATAATCCATATTTCTATAAGATTCCAGTGCTGTAGCATGACAGAATGAGTTGGGAATGCCAAGCAATGTAAACTTATACATTTTTTTTATATTCCATCATGCTTTTTTAGTGACAGAAACATTTCTGTCCTTCTCTGACGGGGCCACATTAATCATCCATCTGTCTCCCCGGAGGCTGTGGCTCCTTCTCTGGGAAGCCCACCGCTGGCCCCCCCCACCCACTGACATGCATCCCAGGTCCTGCCACGTTCAATCGCACGCACCAGCTTAACGTGCTAATCCCAATTTCCTGCTGCCGCCATTAGAGATTCAGCATTAGCCCCCGGTGCCTCTACCCGGGGGGCCACAGGCAGCGGGGAGGTGCTGCACCGGGGGTCACTCTGGGCTCTGTGCTCCACCACTGACCCGTTCCCCAGACCTCCCGCCGCGGGGGTCGCGAGGCATGTAGTCGGCAGGCAGGTTCGCCCACGGGCGCCGAGCGGAGCCTGGCTGTCATGGATACATGACAGACGCAGACGCCTGACAGGGTGCCTTGATGCGGTCGCTAAGCGGAGCCTCTACCACACAACCGCGTACGGCGAATTCGCCAGACAGCCGAGTGTGTATCAACTTGCCTTTTTGGCTCTGACCTTAAGCTGAACCCTGGGCTTGAGGGAGGACTATACTGCTTTGCCAGAGTCTCAGCCTTTCCCAGCGAAGATCAAGAGTAAATGTGTGTCTCATGTTTGCTTCTGTTTCTCTGTCTTCCCCTGGATCGGCTGAGTGCCGCTTGGCCGGATCACAGGAGTGCACGCCAAGATTTTTATAGCAGGCTTTCTGAAGATGTGCCTCTCAACCATTTTTTTGCATGCTCTGTCAGAAAGAGCTTCCTCAGTTAAAAAAAAAACCCTTTTGCTTGCTAATCTGTATGTAGCAGATTTCATTTTAATATTACAGTACCTCCCCCCACCCCCACTGCCCGGCCCACAGAGGGGTCATTGGGTGCTCAGAGTGCTGCCCTCTGTGGAGTGATGGCAGGCGCACACACCTGCACTTTGTCACTTTCACTTTCATGGTAGAGCTTGTGGCATTTGTAGTTTTATTTCTATTTTATGGAGGTGCCCTGGGTGAGACTGTGATTTGGGCCTCTGCAAAAAGGGGCCAATGACATTTCATGGGTTTTAAGAATTTGGGTTCCAAGACTCACTGTCTTTCTCTCACTGTATATATATATATATATATATATGTGTGTGTGTGTGTGTGTGTGTGTGTGTGTGCTTTTTTTAGATATATATACCTAATTCATTTTTACACTAAAACAGTGTGGAGGTGACAAGCAATCCTGTGTGACAATGAACTTCCCATGACCCATTTAATAAAAGCCTCCTCTCTCTAGGAGACCCACCTACTCATACACACTCATTGCTTCCCCCCCCCCCCCCAAAGGCAACATGTTGAGACGTGTTGGGGGAGGCGATAGGCACCGTGGCGGCCATTTGCAGTCGCCCGGCTGGTCCCGTGAGCTCCCTTTGCTACCGGAGTTAAAAAGCAGGGGGGGGGGGGGCATGAGCGGGACTTTCCGATGCGTCTGGGAAAAGCTCCAGCTAATAGCCAGTATCGGCAAATTACGAGCAGCTAAATTACAGTATCACTATTAGGGGGGTTGTTATCACTAAAAGGCAGGAGGAACAGTGGGGGTCTCATGCTCGCCTATGTCCCAGGGCCTATCTCAATGAGGAAAGTACCCAGACGATTTGTGCTAATGCACCTCCTTGTGACTGAAATTATTATTATTATTACAATTATTGTTATAGCTGTTTGTTTGCTGAAAGCCGTATTGCTGGGATCTGGGGTACTGTGTGAGTCTCTGCAGAGATGGAGACCTGGTGGTGGTTGGGGGGGGGGGTTCTCTTCATTGGCATTCGAGGCACGCCGTTGCATCAGCTGGTGTGAAGCGGCCAGCAGGTGGGGGGAGACGGCCGGCCCCAAATGAGCTGTTTCGCTCTCAACAATGAGAAGATTGAGACGATTAATTTTTCATTACGTGCCGTTGCCGTGGATCTCGGCCGGCTCCGCAGCTGCCGGCTCGCGGAGGGTGGGGCGGCGGAAACGAAACCCAGCCGCCGTTTGGACGGACATACCTGGGAGGGTCTTGGCCATTTACTGCTGACGGATTTAATCGGGCAGGACCCTGTCGTTCAAGTTACCCCGACATGGTCTTCCACTTTGCGAGTCGAGGGCAATTTTTCAGCATTTATTCATGAAAGACAGACATTTACGGAGCTGACGGCTTATTTACTGATATTTATGGCATAGCAGCTGGTATCCGCTATTTAGTCGCGCAGAACCGTTAGTCACAGCGTCAGTGATAAGATAATAGGCTGTAAATGTTAGAAAGTGAGTTAGTCATTAGCCACCTCATTTGAAGCCTGAGTGTGTCATTTATGTGAGTAAAAATAATGGCCCAAGAGGGGAGCCGTGCAGAACCCCGGAGTTACATCCAGCTGTAAACTACACTGGATTCCAGATGTCATTACTATCAGTTGCAGCCTTTTAAGAGGAATGTTGGTTCCCAAGCTGCATTTGCATGATGTGCTTTCATACCATCAGCGGCTTTGATTGCACGATCAAAGGCACCCCGAAATGTGGCTCACCTAAATCTATGCTGACTCCTTGGATTTAGGGAAGGGATTTTTAACTACAGCTTACAGGGGCAAAACAAATCACTTCTCTGTAGTTTGTCTTGTTTTTGCAACTTATACATTCCCAAGGAAATACATTAAAGGGAAGAGTGTCGTCATGTAGGATCAGGTCACAAGTTTTCTGAGTGAAACAACAAAAAGGCAGGCTATTAGATCCACAAATTAAGCCCTATTCTGTTAACACGGCCCGTGATGTGACCAGCCACATTTAAGATGTGGTTACATTTGTAAAGTAATAGTGGTTGATTTTCCAAACATAAATACCCAGTTCACACAGTCAGGGATTTATGTGTGTGCGTGTATGCGGGTGCGTGTGTGTGCACGTGTGTGTGCACGTGTGGGTGCGTGTGCGTGTGGGTGCAGGGTCAGAATATAAAGCCAGCGACCAGCAAAACCCAGTGAAGGCTGCTTTTTATGCCAACCAGACCCCAGAAAAACCTTCGTTTGTTCATTTTAGTGGGATTCATTCTCTCTTCTGATGACAGGGCCTCTTTTTTCCTTACCTTTTTTTTAAAGGCGTTCTTTTTTAATCCTTTTGTTTCCAGTACAGGAACAAAAATCCAATCTGACCTCTGAAGGCAGACAGAAGTGGAGCATTCCTCCGGCAACCTTCGCAGACATGAAATATGTTGGTGAAATTCACTGACATGAAAATAACGAAAAATAAACAGCAGATCGCTGTTACCCCTCGGCCCTCTCCGCTCCTCCAGGTGTGCAGTCCCGGGGGATCAGTGCCAGGTCGCTCGTCTCTGTGGGACCCGCACCGTCCCAACGTTCTGCTGGAGATGGGAGGCGAGGAGTGCAGATCCGACCCGCAGTGCCGCCGCTCATCCGCGCGCCTAATACCGCCACTGTGGGCTGATGCCGGCCTATGAATGCAGAATTAGCAGAAAGGCTTGCGTTTGGCAATTAGGATGCTGACATTATTAATATAGACTAAGGGTATAATTATAACTTGAAAAGACAGCAGAAGAATTAATAAGGAATAGACGGAAGGAAGCGATCAGGTCACTTGGGCACAACCCGCATTCCATCTCGTTTTGCCGGCTTGTCGGGAACCGTTCAAACGGACATTTTGCTTTTAATTTCACATGTCAGCCACCGCATAAAAGATTGTGCAAATCGCATGTCACCTGTAATAAATTTGACTTTGCTAATAAGTTCATTTTATTCTTATTGGCATTAACTGAAGCTAGCTTGCAATCCTATGAATATAAATGCGATGACTGCTTAGCCGGTCTAGTACCTAACTGTTGACAGTTTCTCATTAGTGAAAAATAAATTAAATACCCCGGAAACATCGTGCTGATACTCAGGGCATCATTATATCAGGCTTGTGAAATACTCCTGCTCACCAGCAGAGGGAGCTCCAAAACTAACCCTTGAACTTTGGAGTGGATTACACTAATCATACCGGCCTATGTCTTAATTAGCATTCTCCTTCATTGCATACTTAACCCACTCGCAAAAATCAAAATACTGTTTATTCTCAACATAGTTAAGCATCATAATTGTAGGTTCTGTTCATTTGATTGTTTTTAAGGAAGAGATGACTGTAATACATACTAAGACCATTAACCCAAAGTGGTAGGTCTACATGGTAACTTCAATCTCAGCTTTAGGTCAACACTGGCATATAGGCAGAATGTAGTGGCCTACAGAGGCTGGAGATTGGCCCCGGGACGGAGACACTGCCCACATTATAATATTCGTCTTCGCATCGAGTCGCGGCATCCTGATTCGTGACGGCCCAGTGACACCTCATTCGCTGTCGGCATATGCAGCATTCCTCCGGGACTGTTCAGGAATGTGTACTTCTCTGGAACGCAGACTGAGAGATGAGCCCAGGAGTCCATCTGCGAGAAACATTTTCATTTTGGATTTGGTTCAACGTATGGCATTCTGGGTAATCTTCATCATATGTACCCCCCCCCCGCCCATTAACATTATCATCCCCAAGTTATTTCTGCTGATATCTGCACTGTGAGGAGCACGGCAGTGGGTGTGAATGGAAGATTAAAAATGTGTTCTACCACCAGAAACAGTACACATGTGCCACGGTGCCCGCGCTATATTTGGTGAATCACATGTCCTGTTAAAAAGAAGAATTCAATCTCGTAATGGTGGAATCCCGGCCGCTTTACTAACCCCACATGTTGTTTTGAATCTTATTCCCCGCCGTACACACTAATAATCTGACTCACGCAGGAGTGATGGGCTCCACTGCGTGGCACTGGGTGGTGTAACAAGTGGCCGACCGCTGACAGGGAGGCATGAGCTGCCGACACTGACGCCATTTGGGCTTAAGAGGCCCCTCGGAAAGCGCAGCTGACATGTTTGTTCTTACCCATTCACTGTTAGCGGCCCCTATTAATCACTTGTTTAATTAATGGCCCAGTTTGCCTACCCTCAGCCTGGTGTCCTCATAAACTGACCCCCTCCTCAGAATATGCGCTGAGCACATTTCCCAGGTAAGATCAGCACCGCCGCAAATTCTATCAGTTTGACCCAAAACGAGCATTTATTTCAGCCCATTTCCGTAATTCCTTCTCCCTGATCGGTAGTTCATTAATATCACCCCTTATTCGCTAACAGGTGACTTTTTCTTCTACCTGCCGAGCTGCGTTTAGCTTAAGAGCTGGTTTCTCATCGCAGGGCCAGCTGTTGCGGGCTTAATTAGGACTCGGCTCTTCGGACCCCCCGCGTGGTCATGGGGCCGTCAGCGGAGGCAAGGGCGAGAGTGTGAGGCGCTCGACGTGGCGAGTGAATAGGCCGTCTCCACGCTCCTCTTGTGGTTGCACGAGCTCCAGCCGTCACCTGATACAATTAAAGCTTAAATTAACAGCGCTGCGACTGGGGGAGGGGGCCACCCTGCAGGAGGTCCTGTGCATTACAGCTCTGTTACTCTGTGACAGTCCAGATAATGAAGGCCATTAGCTGTAATGTGTCCTGCCGTACGCATCACACGTCACAGAGGACATTGTCCCCTTTCTTACAAAGAGCTTTGGAACTCCTACTAAAATATATAAGTATTCTGCCAAGTATAAAGTGTGTATTACCCACAACAGTGAATTTTCCTTGTCTAGGTTACATTATTGGCTTATTCTCAAATATGTCAATAAATATATATGTTTTATAGCTCTTATGAATAGGAGTAAACTTTACCTGTTGCTTTGTGTGTGTATTTCTAGGTTAGCTTGTCAAAATTGGATCTGAACAAAATTCCAAAGGCTTTTCCCAGATTAGGGGCTGCTTTGTGATGGTACATGGAAAACATGCTCATTATTTGCTGTGGTGAGGAGATTGCATGGTTCTTTGGGAGTGGATGGTGGTTCAGCGGCCATCTCGCACCTCAGGAAGGTTACAGGGAGGCTGAAGATTAGGACCGGTGATATTATGTGGTATTATTCCCTTGATACACAGTTTCATCCAAATTGACTTGACCCAAAGGTACAGTCTGATCTACTGAGATGAACTTTAGTTCCTCTACAAAAATAAACCAAAACGCCTTTAAATCTGATCACAGCAAAGACTGTGGAGGAGCAGGACAGGGGTCGCACATGCCGGACTTTTCGAGGCTCCAGCATCAAGCTGTGTCTGATTCATAGCGCACAACTAGCGATAACGGTGAGATGTGATATCCAGTCAAATGAAAATGGGACACAGTGATTTCAAGGTTTTGGGGTAAGGCAGCAGGGTGTTGGTGGAACGTATCCAGAATTACAGCTCTTTATTTCCTAAGAACTTTCTTTGTTCTTCAGTAAAGAGCATATGGAGAAGGAAAGGGGGTTGCTGATGTCATTTAATTTAACGGCAGGAAATACAGTGACTCTGCTCACATCAGCAGGACTCAGTAAGTAAGTCAATCAGTAAGCGAGTGTTTCCGTTACAGTGTGATGACTGGCATCCTTTCATGTATGTGCACACAGGAGGTGTTCAATTTACACAAACCACACTATTTAAGAGACATCTAACCGCGCAACTTTTAGAGCTTTCTTACATACATTGACTGTATGAAAGCATATTTCTGCCTGATTGGGCTCAACTGCAGATGCTTAAAGCTGGCAGTGGTAATCTAACACATGGGGACTCTTCATGGTGACAGGATGGCTGCTATCTGCACTTTCCACAACACCCTCACAATGTCTCACTTGGTCCAACTCAAAGGCTCAAATTACGAGCGCAATGTTTTGGCCAAGTCCCGAAATTCAAATTCTTCCCCCACAGCATACTGCCCCCCCCCCCCATTTCCTGTCCTCTGGCCAGTATCACACTGGCATCCCGTTGAGTGAGACTGCCCCCTTGAGGACATTCCCAGGAGATACAGCTTGACTGGCCTAAGCGTTGGCATGGAGAAGGTGAGCATACTCCAGAGAGTATCCCTGCTAGCTGTACGGCCACATTGCAAGATTGATTGCGATAGAGCATGTGCCCTGGCCTGTCTAATTACTGATTCATTCTGTCTGATAAACAAACAGCAGAGAGCCATCAGATGTGCTTTGGGCTCCACGTTCGATTGACCGTCATCCAGAAACTGACGCCATTAAATGTGTGTCAAGTATATTACATAAATCATTTTTAGCGCTAAGAAACTGCTCCCTCTAGTGGACGGTACGTAAAACGCCATTAGAATCTTGTTTTCAACTACGTGGGGGGAATGTATTTTCTCTGACATTAACATATTCCCACTTTCTGTTTTTGATATTTGAATTGTGGGACTGAAGACATTTTTGTCTAAAATGGTATAACTGTTACAGTGGTAGTAGAATATTTTCATAGTCATATTCGGATAGTATCATGATTGTATTCAGATTAACCAAACAGCGCTGGTGTTCCCGCTTCACTACCTTGTGCTCTCAACCGCTTTATAAATATTCCCTGATGTGTTCTGGAAGGTTCTTGTAGGGGGGTGGGAGTTGATATTTAAGATGCTATTTTTTTTGCCATGTTTTCACCTTGTCTATGTCGAATGGCCTATAGCCCCAGCATTAGGTGACCGTGCCCTGGCGGATGGTGTCGCCGTGGCCGATGGCAGCTATCCCATTTCATCACATAGCGGCTGATGGATGTGACATTACGATGCGTCGGACGCGGAGCCGTGCAGTCAGCAGACAGCGAGACGCGGCGGCTCAGCCAAGCCGATAACGCAGCCGGTGCTGTGCAGTGCAGATTACTGCTCCTGTTAGCGCTGACTTAATTAGACAGCTCGCCGGCTCTCGAACACGCTCCGAGCCACTCACGCTTTGCGCTCTTTATAAGAGGTATTTTCTTCACCATTACATCATGTCCCCTGGCTGCTGAACCCTTTGGCTCCAAGCCCGACTCTTTAACCGTATTTTTTGTTCGTGGAGCCGACTAGCGCGTGGGGTCAGGCTGTACCCCAGAACGGAGCTGCAACCCTCGTCTGATTTTCCATCGAAAGTTCCTGTTTGGTTCTTAAATGTTACATCTTTTCCCCTGTGCGTGCTTCGGACGATGCACACCATGCAGCTTTGTACTGGTGCCAACCCCTGCCATGATGTTTCTCTTCGCCCGTGGCCCATGGCAGTGCCGCCGCTCGCAGACGGAGCCAGAACCAGCCTCCTGTTCCTCGACACTCATGCCAGTCGTTGGTCCCTTCCATCGGTGCGGAGTACACGCTTTAAAAGTGGATGAGAGGCTGCACGGATAGAAGGGGCCCCTCAAAGCGGGCGGTTTGATGTCAGACCATGTTTGAGTGCATGAATAAAGAGCTCATCTTTAGCCATTCTGTTTGACCCAGAAACACCCAGCGTGGGTCCAGCCTAACACTCCCTGCAGACTTAATTAGACGCTTAAGCTGAGGGTTGTACAGCATAACCTTCAAATCAGCGCTCTCCCTCTCTCGTCTGAGTTTATTTTAATGTTTTTTTTCTCTCTGCCTTCTCGCCCCCCTCTTCCCTCCGCCGTGCCGGAGATGCCGGCGTCTCGTTGTGGCGGGGAAGAGGAAACGTCTTAATCGCGTCGGTTTGCGCTACGTGAGCGGAATAGCGGGGAGGCTGCGGCTCCGCGTCGGGGCGCCAATTAGCAGCCGGGGGAGGGGGCGCTAAAGGGAGTAACTGCCTAATGATAAGCCAGCTCCTGTCAGAGTCGCTCTTTTAAAAATCCTGACATCTTCTTTTTTCCCCCCACATGCCGCGACATGAGACGGCCTCCTCTCTATTTGGGGAAGGCGGTGGAGACGCGGATCCGCGGCGGACAGTAGGCGCGTCCACCGCCGGGAGTTCAGCGCGGGGTGAGCGTCCCGATGAAGCCTGTCACACTGTCGCCCCCCTTTCAGTTTTGTTTACAAGTCCGCGGGTTGAAGATATGAAGCAAATTCTCCGTGTGCTGAGACGACGTGACGTTAAGCACCTCCCCAAAGAAGCGGATCTTTATGATTTGTAAATGTCTATATCCGGGAGGCACGGACAGTTGTGGGGTCGCACGCCGTGCGCTCGGAGTGTCGTATGACGTCACCCTGGCCGCTATCGCGGTCAGACTCACAAAACTTACCTGCAGTAAATGACCAGACTGATATACTGCGGGAGTGATAATCGCTGAAGGCATTCAAGTGTGTATAAACCTCTGCGGTGTAATTCATGTGCTCTATTTAGATTTATTTTTCTCTAAAGCACCTCATTGCACAAAAGTTTGTTGTTAAATGTGACGCAACTCCCGGGCGCTGAGGTGGCTGTCCTGCAACAGACAGACCGGCGCGCTGATTTACGCTGGGTTTTTTTGCACATTAATGGCTGTGTTGACAGTTTTCTGGTTGTCACCGAGCCACACACACTACCTGTCTGCAGAGCTTTCACCTAAAATGTAATTGTTGCCTGGCTGGGGCTGTTTGTGTAACTCCCTCCACCGCTCCCGCGTTTCTGTCTGACGTTGATCTGCTTTCACCCGCCGCCCGAGTCCCGTCCTGCGCTTTCCCTCATTGCGGTGCCCCCCCTCCCCGGAGGTCCAGCCCAAGCTTATGAACTGGGCGTTTTGTATCATTAGGGCTCTTCAGTATAACATATTCATACTAGGCTATTATATGGTATGGTGCATTCCCGCATGGTCTTCCCCAATTCCGGTCCCGGAGGGTCAGTCTGCAACACAGCTTGCTGATTTCCCTGCTCAAACACACCTAATACTGTAGCTGATGTACTGAATATTATGTTTTTGTCTGAGTAAGGTATGTGCGTTGTAGACTGGCCTTCCTGGATCGGAATCGGAGAACCCTGCCCTCCATTCTAACATCAACAATAAAAAAAAAAAATCATCCAGTTTGGGTCTGGGAGTGCGTGGAGAAAAGGGTGTAAACGTGGTAAACCCTGGGGTGAAAACCAGTCTGCCCTCCCAGAACACAGGCGGCCAAGAGCCACCGCCTAAATCATGGCACGTGCATGCGATCTGCTCACCATTTGATGTCACTTACTGTTTAAGTAAAAACTAATTTAGCTCCGGCGGCGTTATCGGCTTGGCCGAGCCGCCGCGTCTCGCTGTCTCTACTTAAGTCCACTGAGAAAACCAACACCATGGAAGTTATGAAACATCGAATTTATCCAGCTCTCTGGTTTGGTCTTACAAGTGAGCAACCTTATGGCCAGTAGTGAACACTGTAGTCTGTCATAAAGACACATCTCCGGCTTGATGTGTCTGCGATAGCGCTTCCTCCCTTCTGAGACAGCTCCCTCTTGTGGCAGCTGCCTGCCCGGATTTTCCTCTCCTAACCCACTAGCAAAGTCGTTCATGAAAACGGAGTATGTCAAAGTCAGCTTTATTGTCAATTCTGCCACATGTACAGAACACGCAGAGAATTGAAATTACGTTTCTCACAAACCCTTGTTAAACAGAAAACATTCATACAAAAAATAAAATTTTAAAAATACAAGTTAGAAAATATGAATAAATACAATATACAATATATATATATATATATATATATATATATATGTACTGTATCAGTGGTGTCATTGCTGATCTGTGAAAAGACGAGGGGCAGTATTTAAGACCAGTAAAGGCCCTCCAAAAATTTATTTTGAAGTTTATTGTGTGCGTGCGTGCGTGCGTGTGTGTGTGTGTGTTGCAATGCTTCAGACATCCACTAGATGGCACGCGCCAGCCATTTTTTATTATAGAGTCTCCCAGATTATGGACATACGCCTTGTTTTCTAGTAATCCTGTTTCTGTTGCTTTGGGATGTAGGGTTTTTAAAAAATGGCCAGATTCATAACATGCAACAGAATAAAACTTTGGCTGACAGAAATAGTGGAAAATTTGAACTTGTGGCGTAATGACTATATATGAGTTTTTTTTTTATCACCTTGATGTTTCCCTCACACACACACACACACACACATTTACACACACACACACACATACACACACACACAGAGTTGTGTGCCAAGCCTGCATGTAAACAGACAGCAGAATCTGAGCTGCAGTAGCCACAGATAAACATTTTGGATTGCAGTCATACTTCCCGAATACAATAGTCATAAAGATGAGAAATGTTTATTTGGGAAATCTGTGTCATGTCCAAAAACCTCAGACTAGGGTGCCTATTGTGCTTCCCTAGACACACACAATACAGCCAAGTAAAGGGGAGGGGGGGTGAAGGAAATATCATAATATCAAGTAAACAATGCAGAAATCAGGCAGGGGAGCATGGAATGTGACACCCCCCGTGTGTGTCTACAGTCTGTGACGCAGAGACCAGAGACACTGACTTTCCAACAACTCTAACCCAGCGGGGTTGGGGGGGGGGTAAGCTGGCTTTAATTTCATTAGCAGTCTCTCTGAATGTTGTCCTCTGTCTGCGTGGCAGCTTGTGTTCTTACTACATTTGGCTGCGGGTTCGGATGGTTGCAGTCGGTGCACAACAGTGACACTCTGCTAGACCAGCAGAGGGCAGGTGTACAAACAGACATACAAGCAGTGAAGTGAAATGGGTAAACTTTCATCAAAATTTTTTAAGTAATTAGTCGAGGCTTGGGTGGTACTATAGTAATATGGCATACCACAGTATAGTGAAATCCTTACAACAGAATTAGCTGGGAACGCCCCCTCACCCTCAGCGAGTTTTATCGCCAAGATTTCAAAATGCAGAATAGTGTTGCTTTTCAAAGTACCGTATACCTTGGTATAACTGAAAAATTAGATATGCAGGTACCTCTGACCTTCCTCATACAGCTGCTCACCATTACTACTACAATATCTGTTCTTCCTCTACGTTTTTGTCACTGACTCCTGACCTGTGAAAGTTGGTGCTGCCACCTACTGGAAATTCTTTATCAGTTATCTTGCACATGCGCGGTCGATGCACACTGACTCGCACAATTTCCGCTAGACGTAAAAATCTGTGCTACGCATGCGCCGACAGCAGCCATCCACAGCCAACCCCTGATGATGAAATATACGGCACGTCAACTGAAAGCATACGTGGAAAAGTGAGGTATGAATTGGCCTTAATCCTTCACAGAGATCCGCACGGATAGTCACACCCAGACGCCCCCAACCCACACTGGAACGTAAAACTCAGCAGCTGTCAGAGATGTCACCCCCGAGCCCAAACCTTTTGTTGTTTATTTTAATTTAAAAGCTGCTTCTTTGTTAAAATTTGCTTGTACTTACCCCCGCGATGCTTTAACGGAACGCGGCAAAGCCAGAACCACGGAAGGGTTGCACCAGGAAGTGACGTGGATCATCTCCCCAGCTTTTCCATGACTAATCTGGAAAATGTTGGGATGCCTCTTGTCGGCAGTAGCAAAGAATCTGAAGGTATGTCGAAGGGCCTTGGGGGAGACAGACGTGTCTGTCTGTTTCTTTTTTAACATAGCAGACATTGTATTGGTATAAGGAGAGCACATGGTGTGTGAGCACCTTCCTCTCATTGGCTGAAGAATATTTGGAGGCCTCTGACTGGCTCTGAGACTGTTTTCACCTGTCTGTAAGGGAGGAGTATTCTAAGCTACAGGATGGTCATGTTGCAGGGTGGATGGGGTGATTCACCCCCTTTCTGTCCTCTGTGCACTTCACCTGCCATTCAGCCGCTCCCCCCGCCATGCCCTCCGCCCCGCACTATGCTCCCTCTGACCCTAAAAACCAACCTGCTGCTTAATCTTTCCCAGAAATCTCAGTCAGGCTTCTCCCTAAATATGAGAGAACTGGTTTTCTGCTGACATATGCCAAATTTCGTCAAAGGTGGTTGCACACGTGCGAGGGGGGGAGGGGGGTGCTTGCAGTGCTGCAGCCTACAGCAACAAGAAGAAATAACTGACATGGGGTTATTGCACCAAGCAACTGCACTAACATCGTTTGCAGGTGCCGTGGCCTTGATGTCAGTCTATGGAGATCCAACATAGCTGACCAGGAATATTCTGCGATGAACTTACATGTAACAAATCTAGGAATTTATTGGATTTTTGCCGATTGTAATCTGCATCTTCTCATGAACCCACGCCAGCAAACTGGCTGGGCAAGGCTGTGTTCGGGCTGAAACAGGCAACTGCATGTAGAAGATTCATGTTTTTACACGCGTGTGTGGAGGGAGTTTGGCAGTCATAATATGCCGAGCGACGAAGAGGCGGGCTGAGCTCACGGGCCGCAGAGAGATCAGGCAGGCGGTCAAGCAGGCGCCCTGCCAATGGAGCAACGCTTAACGCTTCCCTGCCTTTTAAATTTGTTGTCGAGTGGATTTTACAGCTCTCTGATTAAATTTTCAAAAAGCACCCAGTGTCCTCCTGAAACCCCTATAGTCAGTTTGAAGGCTTCAAAAGCAAATGGATCTGAATGAAAAACAATGTCTGCCTTTATCATAATCTGTTGTAATTTTAAAGATTAGAGTGCAATTCTCGTTAAAAAAACACTCTTGGGCCAAAATGAATGAAGAGGCCGGAGCACAGGACCCGTTTGTCTGACTGGCCCCCCCGCTTTTCATTTCGGCTCGCTCCCGCGGCCCCGACGGGATCAAACGGCCTCACACAGGCCCCTCTGTGCGCCCGCTCGCCCGTCTGCTTCCTGTCAAACTCAAAGCACTTTCTTATGGCTGCAGATGTGGTCGACTTTCCCCTGTGACCCCGGCTTGCACTTCCTGTGCACTGGGCTGACACCCAAGCCCCGAACAATTGCACTCTGTGGCCACCGACACGAAAACCCGCAACCCTGTGTTGTCAGTTGCAGGGAAAGGGCCTTTCTTTCTTTCTGGAAATTCAAGTGAACGCGAACTTATCTGGCTTCTCTGCATGAGCCTAATCTCTGGCAACGGCAACGTGTAACTGGCGTAACGTAAACAAGACACATTTCACCTCTGTTGCTCCGTCACAGGCTTGTTAGGGACAGTATTCCTGACAAATCCATCCCTTTGGAAAATGGAAAGTTCATACAGATGACTTTATTTTACTTGTATTTGTCCTTTTTAAAAACCAGGGAGTGTCTTGTAGACTTTAAGTCTTACTTAAATACGATTATTCCCAGCCACAGGTCCAGCCAGGAGCCTGGCCAGTTCTCATTCTCTCAGACTAAGTCGTCCTGCGCGGAAGTATTATGTTATGGCATAATGGTTTTAAAATGGTATTTTATGTCCTCCGAGGCCATATTAATGTTTCCATTGCTTTCGGGTTGAGTGAGATAAGCAATTAAAGGAAGATTTAGGACAGCTCAAAGTAATGTGATACAGCTCAAACTGACTGTTAAATTATGAGATTATATTTCTCGAATGTTTACAGGTAAGAAAATCTGGAAAACACATACAGTGCAGGTCAGATTCCAATTTGACCACAGCACTAGCCCCCCTCCCCCACCAAGAAAACTGATGATCATTTCACTTTCTCCACAGCACAGGAAATTTGGGGGCCCTGTGTTGCTGCCAATTCCCCCTATAACGCTAGGCTAGGGGCACCAGTGTGACTGTCGCCCAACACTCGAAATGAGTAATGTGACACATGGACGGCCGTCAGTGACTCTGGTTGGATGGGCAGGAGAGAAAGCCAGTGGGTCGGGTAGATAAATGCCCTCGGGGGGGGGTGGAGAAGTGAAGTCACTAACGGGATCCTCTGTGAAAAGTCTCATTCCGGTTTTGTAATTTTGACTTCACTGCACAGGAATTTATTACTGAGAGAAGTTTGGCTGTGAGTATAAAAACTATGGGATGTGACACACCTCATTTGTGACACCGCTTAAGCAGCGTGACACCGTTTACCATTCCCAGGAAACGAGTCTGTCAGTTATCATCCGCATGCCCTGCCTTGGCTCTGCCTCTTCTCACGGATACGGGCCTGACCCCCCAGTCACCTCCTCCATCAGTTGGGGATAGAGCCAGCGGAAGGGCCGGAACGGTGTTCAGAATCAGACGGTGTGTTTGGACAGACAGGAACCGCTCAGGTGAGCACAATGGAGTGCCACCAGAAGAGGATGAGCTCAGTGCCCCTCCCCATCTCGGCCCCTGACCCTAAAGGCCAATTCATACTTCACTTTTCCGCATGTGCTTTCGGGTGCAGACGAGGGGACGTGACGCAAATTTGCAGATGGCTGCGGTCAATGAGCATGTAGGCCTGATTTTTATGTGTAACAGAAACCTTGCACATCCGTGCACATCAACTGCCCATGTGCAAGATAATTGATTAAGTATTTCGAGTAGGTGGCAGCATGGAGTATCACAGATCAGCGGTCAACGGCAAGATAGTAGAGGAAGAATAGATATTGTTGTTATCGTAGTTATGGTGAGCTGCTGTATGAGGAGGGTCCCCATAGATCAAAATTTTTATACTGACTAGACATTATACTGAGTGTCGTGCAAGACGGCGCACGGAGCACAGAAAAGGCGCAGGAAGTCAAGAATCGGGGCAAACACGGGGTTTAACAGACACAGCAACAAAAGGAGCAAGCAAACCACGGGCTGACATAACAATGACCAGACTGGGGAAACAAACGGAAACGCGGACTAAATACAATGGACTAATGACAACGATCAGGAACAGCTGGTAAACACGGGGAATCCACACGAGGTTAACAAGGGGGCGTGGCACACGGAAGGAGCGGCAATCGGGGCAGGACACTGAGGTTTGCTGTACTTTAAAAAGTAACACTATTCTGGGGTAACTATATCTATCCACCTTACCTATATCTATCTTGCCCAGTCACATTCATATTGTAAATTCTGTATTGGTTTACCAGTAAGTGTGGACTTTTTCAATGAGCCCTGAAGGCTTTCCAGTGAGTGGATGTCAGGAAAGGTATTTATCTGGCCTTCAGGTTGCGTGCGTCCGGCATACTGCAGTAATGAGAAAACACGTTCCCTCCGTCACTGTTACACGCCATGACATAAAACCATAGGCTCCAGTCCGGTTTTGCTGTATTAATCTCACCTAAATGTTGCCTTAATTTGCACTGATGCAGCTTCCTATAAACAGATCATGTTTCAGTCATGGTTCCCTCAGAGTCCGTGGTGCCAGCGGGCAGCCCTACTGTGTCTTTGTTACCCTTGCGTAGCGCTACTGTCCTGTTGTAGAAGGTCCTCCCTCACCCACACCTTAACCCTTTATTTTTTGCAGGATATTTCCCTAAACGGTGGATTCCCAGTTTACAAAGAACAAAACCACCCCCCCACACATACACACACACAGAAAAAACCTGTTCTCATTCTGTGAGAACTCAGGACACATGTTCCTGGCAAAGGCGTAAATTTTGGGCGGTGTGACTGTGTGCCTTGTGCTTTGAAATAGAGGACTTCCAGGAAGGCTAAGGAAGGAGCAATCCTCAGAGCACGGAGATGAGCCCACCCTCCTGGGAATGGTCCAGTCTGCTAGAGGACTCCCACTGCAGTGTAAGCCTTAGAAGCGGGGATTTGATGTGGGGGTCGGGGGGGGGGGGGAACAA
>JAODLC010000123.1:22649212-22673768 GCA_026781145.1 Hippopotamyrus pictus | reverse complement strand
AAGGAGTAGGTCGGGAAACATTTTCCTCCAAGAGCATCACACAGTGACCTGGCCAATGTTCTGCAAGAGCAATGGCTGAAATCCCTCTGGCCACTGTGCAGGATTTGTATCTATCATTCCTAAGATAAACCGATGCTGTAATGGCTGCAGGAGGCCTTACACTATACTAATAGATTATTGTGGTCTAAAACCAGGTGTTTGATTGTCCAACCGCTACAGGTAGACCTGCAGACACCTGAAGTGAGGCATGAACACTGAATTGTTCATCAAAGGCGCAGACCTCTGGTCCCAAGCCTGGAGGAGTTTGTGTGAAACATCAAAAGATGACGCAGAGCTGCCTAGCTGCCTTACAAAAGCTAATTTATGCAAAGCTAAATCTGTTCTCTATTTCACAAAGGATGGGCTTTGGACCCTAAAATATCCAGGATGATTATAAAATGTTCTAGACTAGTATAGTGGCCCGAACCATCAATTACAGCATTTACAGAAGTTTAATCAAATTTCAATAAACAAAACAGCCCATCTTTTACTCAATAAATCTGTATTTGCATAGTATTTGCTTTTCAGTTTTATTAACCATTGTGCATGGATAAAATTAAATCATGGAGCATAATATACCAACAACAGCTTCATATAAAGAGATTTTAAGACAATTAAATCCCATCAACAATTTAAAAGTGTTCAATAAAGATGAATAAAGATTTCGGATCCAACAATCATGACAGGAAAAGAGTGGCATATTTTGCAAACAGGCATGAAGCCTTATGAGGGAATGGGTGTGAGGAGAGCAAGTTCTGTTCCACAACCTTCCACAAACCACGTAATCAGCAGTCTTGACCTGGTAGATACGGAGCCATGCCAGTATCAGCTGTAGCACAGGAAAGACTAATGCAAAAGATTCCTTTAGAAAACAAGCGATGCCATTCTCCAGGACAATGGCAGAAGATGACAAAGGTCCCCACCAACAGAGTGAAGTTCACAAGGTTCCCAGGGTCCAGATCCAGGTACTTCCAGTATGACCAGCCCAAGAAAAAAGAATTGTGTCTCAAGTATAAGGAGTGATGAATGTCATATGACTGAGCAAATGCCATTTAGACAGGAGTCCCACATGGAGTATGTGAGCCATGTGTGGAGTATGTTCTTAAGGGGCAAAATGGCAAGAGAAACGTGAATCAGCATATGCATCCTCAGGAGAAACGTGAATCAGCATATGCATCCTCCAGCATGTTCCTCCTAAACAATCACATCTTGCTTTTGGCTGGTAAGTGTTACAGATGGGGCCAAGAAGGAACCAGTAGACAAACATCTTATGTACTGTAAATAAAACTTTATTAGCCCATTTAAAAATGTATTAATATAGCAACAGCCACAATATGCCCTATAGTACAGAATTTAATGACTTATTTACAATTTACAGTATGCATTTTTTAATAACCAGAAAATATAAAGTAGAAAAGCTTTAATAAACAGTGAAGGATCTACGGCCCATTCACCAATCAGAGCTGAAAAGCGCTAGTAGTTTATGGTTTATAGGCCAATTCAATGACGTGATCAGGATACAGGCAGGAAACTGAGTACACTCACATAGAAATAAAAATAGAAAGATGAGACACAGGAAGTAAAACACACATAGGATTGAATTTATTGCACATCTGATTCATTCTTTAAAAGGACAAAAAAGAAAAAAAACAAACAAGAAAACCAGAAAAATGAAAACCATAATGACAAATTCAGCATAAATAATACACACTATTCTTTGTATTGAACTAGATATGAAGAATCTCTCCCTCTGGTGAATGATCAGGTCTGTGTGCTGTACCATTACCTGAACACACACACACACACACACACACACACACACACACACCACTGCCATACTGCTTCCTCTTGTAGCTCAGGCAGTCATTCAGCAGCAGTCACTGGGTCAGCGTCTATCCACCGTCCACACCTCACCGCAGCCATGGCTACAGAAAACAACAACACAGGCGTTACTCAGAGGCAGACCCACAATGGGGGGCAGATACAGGGAACATTCTGGAACTATTCTTGTGTACAAGATCCACCAATAGGAAACCAATGTTTCCCGATCATTAAAAATCATTCTGCTGGCAATTCGGTCAGAGTGTTTCAGTGTCCTGGTGAATAACTCATTAACCTCTGTCAGGATCCACAACGAGGCCTGTAAACCCTCCCTCAATCCCTAGACTCAGTGCTACATTACCCAGAAGGGAAAACCAAATTGCATCCGGTTAATTAAACAGTCAAATTATACAGCCCTGGGACATTCAGCTAATGAGCAGGTTTTTCCCACAATTAACTTTTATTAATAATAAGCTTCGGGAAAAGGGGCCAAGCAATCTCACTCTTAGGGTTGATTGTGTTATGCATAATATCCATGAATGCAATAGTTCATAGCAATCTCTTTAAATTTCATTTGAACAACTGTGTATATACTTCACTACACATGTTGCTGTTTTGATATTTTTAGGTAACCAGTTAAAAATACTTGTTCAAGACAGATGCCATTTTTCACTTTTTATGTAAATACATGTTCCTCAGCTCAAATACAAAACACAGGCATCTTAACGCCAAAAGCAGAAAAAAACAGTAGTAATTTTTTTTAAGTATTTTTTGCAGAATGATCACCTGGGTACTTCTTTCATGCTACTGCAACACAACGCAGCACTGAAGATGGCCCGTCAACTTCTAATGGAAGTAAGATTATGTAACAGCTTTAAAAATGGCCTGTCACCTTCCAAGGCCCTTAAGGTAAGATAAAGCTAAAGATGAAGACTTATAAGCTTATCAGCTTCCGGTGGCCCTAAGGTAACGTAATGTAGCACTGAAGATGGCCTGCCACCTTTCAGTGACCGTAAGGTAATTTAATATTAACATTAGGTAATTAATTTAACAACGCTGATATCCCTAAGGCAGCCCCATGCTCCTAAAGGGCTTAATCTATAGTTATGTAGTACTGCTGATCGCTGCTAGGAGGCAGCACACACTACCTACTGCAGCAGAAACATGCACTCAAAGCATACAAACATAATGCAGATGGACAAGCACCCAGACAAGGCCAGGCCCATGACGAGGGACATAGGAGCTCTGAGGGCAAAGGTGAAAGGAGGACATCCACTCACCGCCACTATAGCCCTGCCTAGTCTTGGGCTGCCCTCAGAAGATACCCCCAGAGGCAGAGCTGAACTACAGAGCCAGGAAGACAACACAGTGCAGAGGTTAGTGCTAAATTTAGCAATTAGTGTTAGCCGAGCTGTTAGCGGCGCGTTAGGGGAGAGCGGCGCGGTATGGGAGAGAGGCGCGTTAGCGGTTAGCGGCACGCTTAGGTTCCACGTTAGAAGACAGAACCAAGGGTGATTTTTACATCTTGCCAGTTTAAAGGCAGAACTTACAAAGTGCAGAAGACCCAACTGATGGTCCATGTGTGGACTTGGGGAACAGAACAGGGCTGTGGGCTGTGTGCAATTTAGAGTGGCAGCAGAGCAAAATACTTACAAGGGTTCGGGAATCCTCCTTCTCCAGAATCTTCTGGGCCTGGTCAGGAGGGAACTTTAGCACGGAGGTTATGACTTTAGCCATCGTCTGTGTGGAGAGGCAGAGACAAGTCACCTCACGCTCAGCAATAATGCGTCTGTCTGACTTTAACCCGTTTCCAGAGGACCACCTGACAGGACCCGCTCATACCCCCACGTCGAAGCTGCCAGCGCAGTGCACAGCTCAATCTGCCCTGATCACACCAGCTTTGCTCCTGCACTCCCTGTCTGTCTAACGTCCAACTACATCCCCACATCTGAGAGTAATTAAACTCTGGAGGAGAGCCAGAAAAAACTCTATGAACACCCCTTACGGCATGGTCCAGCCCAACGCCCCCCCCCCCCCCCCCCCCCCCCCCGCGGTTCCCCAGGGCCGTCAGGTCCACATGATGGTGCTGGTGAGTCGCACATCTACAGTGCGGTCCAGGTGACGTCACTGGCCCCCTTTTAGAGATAGAAACAAAACAGCCCCCCCTCCCGGCCATTGTTATTTGCCAAGCGCCTTGTGGAATCAGCGTGCCTTGTGATGACAGCAGAGTGGCCTCTGTTAGAAAGCGTCCCCAAGGGGGGGGGTGCTGTAAAGAGGGGGCCACGTTTGTTTCATTAGTCCTGCCAGCAGCTCTTTCCAAAGGAAAACACAGCATGTGCTCGCTGACACGCCGCATTTGAAAGGTCTCTGAAGCCGGGAGTGTCGCGCTCAGTTCTTTCCGCAGGAATTCTGCAGGAAGCCAGAGTCTGTCACTGAATTGCTCTTGTCATTGTCAAACCGAGGACCTCAGGTGACATGGGTGCATTGGGGTTTTGGAACGCTGCTGGTTATTAACTCCAAGCCCCGTGCCTTGTGGGGTATTTAGCTGGCCTTCAGGTTGCGTGCGTCCGGCATACTGCAGCAATGAGAAAACACGTTCCCTCCGTCACTGTTACACGCCATGACATAATTCCAATCAGCGTTTCCCTCAGGAATAAGTGTCTGGTCCTCACTTTCCACACCAGTCCAGGGCGAGCAGTCAAAATACCCAGGAAACGTTGATCTTCAATGGGCTTCCAGTCATGTGACGTCTTTGTTTACATATGAATGCTATGGACTTGGTTAGAAATGAGCAGTGTGGCAGGCAGCTGGTCCATGTTCCTGAAACCTAGATGTTATCTTGCATCACCTTCTGAAAGTTCTCTTCAGGTCCACCCCCAACCCCCACGAAGTAGGGAGGATAATTTAATCTTCCCCAGTAGTGGTTTCCAGATGGTGGCCTGGTGTGCACTGTAATGGCCTTCCTGTTCGAGCTTCTCCAGCCGAACCATCCATTCTTCTCCGAGATGAAGGCCCGGCCTCTGGGCCTTTTAACCATAGAGCTCCCGACTCGCCCAGCGTTTCCTTTGAAACGATTCATATCTGCGTTGAAAAAGTCAGAGGTTTTGGTATTTGGTATCATCAGATGAGTAGGTTGATAATTTAGTAGGTTGGTCTGTGTTGATAATTTGCCCCCTTTGTCCCAGAAGAAAACTCCAGCTTGCCGCTAGACGCCGTAGAAAGTGAAGCCCTAGATGGCAAGAATTTCCCCTAAAAAAAAAAAAAAAATGCCATCATATGGACGCTTTCTTTGCGTGATTTCTCAAGTGCCCGTTCATCTGGAAGCCATTTCCCTCTCTATCCAGTTTCCAACAGGCTGCCGACATAGAACATAAAAGCTCGGAGGTGCTTGCACCCTGTATGTCGAGTAATAAATTATTCACGATCCCATGTGCAAGCTGGATGCCAAGTGAGATGTGTGTCACCGAGGCTTTGGTGAGTGTCACATGAAAAGATGACGCAGGTGTGCTGGCGAAGCGTGAAGCTCCTCTGAGTCCTCGCTTTACCTCCTACTAAACTCCACAATCTGCTCACACGGTACCTGCAGCATACAACGTTTTATGTGTGTTCAACAGCCACCACCCACTTGCGCGACCTCCCAACAAGAGATAGCATGTCCCCCCCCACCCCCACTCACTAAGTCCCTGGCCAAGAGAACCTATAAAGAGTTGTACCTTTACCTTCACCCCAGGGGGGGGAGGTAGCCGTTTCGAAATTCACACCCTCCTGCACCGTCATGACTGCATCGTGACGACTTCACGACGCACAGGGCGAGTCAGAGTGCAGTTGGCTGAGGGCACCCCAGCGGAGAGGAAACTGACGTCCGGACAGCTTGAGGTTGTGTGATCGCGTGGCTTTGCCCCAAGACCCAATCTTTGAGAGATTTGATTTGATCAAGCTGCATTTTAATCTCTCATAAATCAAGCCAGACCTGTCACTGGGGGGTGGGGCAGGCCCTAGACTAGAGGGGGCCCAGAATTAAAAATCTACTAAGGGGACCAACCCCTCCCCTTCCCATAATATGCCAAAGGGGCCTGAGGTAACATTTTGTCAAGGAGTCCAGATTTTCTAGCAACGTCCCTGCTTACGGCCATCACGCAGTGTGTCAAAGCATTTCTGTTCCAAAAAAGGCCTGTCTTCTCGTAAAGCGCCTTTGGTCATCGAGGGCCTGTCGCTCCCTACACAAGAGTAAACAAGCATGTAAACGTTTACCCGGTGGATAAGCAAACTGATACACACGCTTGTGTGTGTGTGTGAGACACAGTGAAAAGAGTTTGAAGCAGGGTTAATTTCAAAGATGGACATGAACTGTGTCACACAGAGCTTCATATGGTTCTTTGTGTCTGGAGCATTTGAAAATACCATCAGAGTAAATGTATGAGCATATATGCTTTGACGGCCTTATCCTCGAGGTTTGACTTGGCCGTCAGGGCTGTTGTTTTAGGGTAGGGTGTCTGGCTATCGCCTGTCGTTCCACTCAGTAAAGGAAGCAACATATTTAAATGGTTATTTCATTGTCTGACAGGAAATTCTGCCTTCTCTAACATATTGGCGTTAATATAATCCAATAACCTTGTTTTCTTTTTATTCGGAATAACATTTTGCAACATTTGTTGAGTGAGGCCTTGGAGCAACTGTGAGTGTCATACCAAAGCAGGCATACGGTGACTGGATAATCCATGTCAGGGAGGACACCTTGAGCTACTTCAGGTTTTACAAACTACTTTAAAACTGAAAGTCTGCTGTGCTGGGATAAATAGTTCAGTTCTTGTGCTTTTACATTTTTTCATTGATTGAAATGCATATGCAGCTGTTTCACATTAACATTAGTGGCACATGCATGATTATAGGAAACTGACCAATCGGCACACAGCAAGAACTCGGTGCTTAAGTGAAATTCAGGCCCTATTAATTAAAATTGTAGTTTACAAATCCTGGAATCCCGGAAAAAGGCTTTGATTCCAGAATGAGTTTGGTGTGGTAGGTTCCAGCGGTGTGAAAGCACCCAGTAATAGAAGACATGAAGAGCCACAGGTCCAGCTAAGCTTGATTATTGCTGTGATCACGCCGTGATCACGCCGTAATCCGCTTTGGGCTTTACCTACACAGCCCCGCTCACAGTCCAACAGCAGGTCTCCTTAAGGGATTTAAAAGGAGAACCTTTTTGTTTTCAAGTCTGGTTCCGCCACCACAAATCCAACTTCTGGCACGGGCAATGTACCTCCCAGCCCAGCTCGGGCCTGTGGGCCATCATCACGCGTTGCGTTTCCATGGCGACGCCATAAGGAGCAGGGATGATGATGATGATGTGTCCCTTGGGGGGGGGGGAATTAAAAACGGAAAAGGCAAAAAAAACGCTTCGGTAAACAAAACAGGGGGCTGTTTGCTGGCTGGGGGGGGTTGGTACAGCTGTTTGGAATTACGGCATCTCACTAGAACCTTCCAAGGAACAACAAGACTCTGTGGTCCTGCTGAAGCGAAGACACAGAATGACGAACTGTGCCTGTCGCTGGCCCCAGCAGGTCACGTGCTGCACGGAGACACAGTCTGTATATGATAATTAAAGACCGTCCCTCGGACCGATGGTTCTGATTATCAATTAGAGGCGCTATTCACCCCCTCGGTACATGGCGGTAATGACTTACCTATGAACATCAGCAGAAAGGCGCGGGATGCGGGGGTGTCTCTGCCATGAAATGCACCACGTCGCTCAGGTGGTGACGCCTGGCAAGGGCAACAGTCAGGGCTGAAGCGGCCTTGTATTGGCATTAGTGTGTGCATGCACAGGTTTGTGTGTGTGTGTGTGCATGCGCAGGTTTGTGTGTGTGTGTGTGCGTGCGCAGGTTTGTGTGTGTGTGTGTGAGTGCGTGTCTGTGTGTGCATGCACAGGTTTGTGTGTGTGTGTGTGTGTGTGTGTGCATGTGCAGGTTTGTGTGTGTGTGTGCATGCACAGGTTTGTGTGTGTGTGTGTGTGTGTGCATGCACAGGTTTGTGTGTGTGTGCGTGTGTGCATGCGCAGGTTTGTGTGGGTGTGTGTGTGTGTGTGTGGAGTAGGTTTATATTACATTGTTCGGACCAAACGTCTCCCCACATAGATTTGTGAATGCAGTCAAAAAAGTAAAAATGACAAAAGTCTCGTATTTTGTTTGCTTGCTTATGGATATGGCTAGGGCTGGGTAGGGGTTAAGGTCGTCATGTTGGGATTAGAGTTTTCCCCAGAGAAATGAATGAAGAGTCCCCACAAAGATATAATTACAAACCTGTATGTGTGTGTGTGCGTGTGAAAGAGAGAGAGAGAGCACATCTGTGTGTGTATATATGGGTGAGTGTGTCTCACTGTGTGTGACTGTCTCTGTGTGTTTGTGAATATGTGGGGTTGCTTGTGTGTCCGTGTATATGAATGTATATGTGCATAAGTTTGTTTTAAACTGGGTTTGACTTTGTGCTGCAGCATGAGTAGCTGTTATAGTAACCATGTAGTAGGGGTGTGGACTCACCGTGCGGACGTTACGGTGGAGGTGGCAGGAACTGGCAGACGCCTGGACCAGCCACTCCAATCCAACCTCCTGGTGTTTTTCAGGTCCATTGTATCCTGGCCCGGGGGGGGAGGGGGGCGTACCAAAGGTGTGTTTATTATTTTGGGGCATTTAGGATGTTCGCTTATTCTGGGGCATTTAGGATGTGAGTTTCCGATGATGGCACCATGTCCTCATTTCTGAGATGTTGCTTTTCCATTGAATTTACAGTTCCAGTGCCCTGGCTCCACACCGCCGGTCATCCGAACAGAGCCTATGCGGAGTTCAGGTACTCTCATGGATGGATTAGTTCCTGAGCAGGGTCCTGGCTCTTTTCCCCAAACACTGAGAGGAAGCAGTCTGCACCATGAATAAAACAGCTGGGGGGGGGGGGGGTAAAACGGCTACCCCCCCGGGCCAGGATACAATGGACCTGAAAAACACCATGAGGTTGGATTGGACTGGCTGGTCCAGTCGTCTGCCAGTTCCTGCCACCTCCACCGTAATGTCCGCACGGTTAGTCCACACCCCTACTACATGGTTACTAAAACAGCTACTCATGCTGGAACAGGCATCAACATCACTACTGTTTGTGGTCTTTTGTCTTGAAAGGCCGAGATAGGAACATTAAAAATAGTACTGAACAAAATGTATGCACCCCAAGAGGAAGTTATTTTTCAGTAGGGGCGGGGGGAAGGGTGTGAACGAGGCTTTTTCTACATAATGGCAGCTATTCATCGAAAGTCTCCCCCCCCCTTAAAAGCTTCAGTCGGCCCCGGCTGTGAATGGGGTTGCCACTGACCTCTTCGCGGTGGTCTATTAGAGTGTGGGTGTTAAACAGGGGGCTTTGAACTCCACACCCCCCGGTGTCGAAGGGGGTGTCCAAACCACCATAAATAACAGTCCCCATGGCCAGGCCCTCATTCGGGGCCTCTTTCCTTCAGTCATTCCTCAGCTTCTGGAACATTCTCTCCATCATCATTTCTCCATTGCCAACGTGCCTGCCTTCATTGCCTCCCCAGTATCCGGTCAATTTGTGACCGACAGACACGACCTGAGCATTAACTTATCCCTAGCACCCCTCCTTCCTGTTGCCGATTACTAACATCCTATTTTTTCAGTACTCAGACTTGATTTTTTGCATGATGAGGTCAATGCAAAATGTGCTTTCACTGCAATGTGCATTAAGCCACACATCACTCCCAGCATTACCTGTGGCTGCGACATCAGTCCGTTCCATTATCTGTGGTCTCTCTCTCTCGACTGGACCCAATTAGCGCCCTTATTGTTCATCTGCAGATGACCCTCTTTTGACACAGATAATAGAAGCTAGAGAGGAAACGGAAGTCGTCGCTTTGTGGTCCAAACCACATCAGAGAAGCGCGGATTGCTGCCTGAGCCCTCTGGTGCTTTCAGCCGTCTCCGAGGACCACGTCAGCTCTTGCGGGAAATCGCCAGCGCTCAGGCAACCTCACTTTTGATGTTTTTATGAGACCGTCTGGCCCTGGCTGTTTCCTTCCTGGTTGTGTTTCTCGTTTATCGAAACGCGGATGCCCATAATCTGTCCGTCTCTGCAGACCAGGCCCCTTCCCCGTTCGAGTGTCTTCTGAGCCTCACAGCTACGGCGTGGATGTCAGAAAAGGGCCATATTCACGTGTCTTAGGAAAATATCGGCTTTCAGATGTGAGATCCTGGGATTTTTGCCCGTCGGACGGGAACAAGGGCTCTCTTCTTGCACCGGTTAGTGCCTCCTCTGGCCCACGTATGCCAGGGGTCCTGGAGTCCCTCACGACTTCAAAAGCCGTAACCTGAGCCCCTCGGCCGCCCGACAATAAATCAAATAAACCATATGAGGGGGCAAGGCAGGCAACAGCAGAGGCAGACGAAAGAAGAGGGCTGCATCTGGAGTAGGGAAAAGCGAAGGGTGGGTTTTAAAGGCGCAGAATCTGATTCCGGGCCCCAGCTGGAGAACGGCGGCTGCTGGGTCCCACCATTGGGGGCACAGTGGTGCATGCTGGGATGTGCGTCATGACATATCGGTGCTGCCACGCGGTCTAAGCGCATGACGGCTCAGCGTGGGCTAGAAGGGGGGTACGCCTCCCATGGACATTACCAGGGAATGCGAGGCATCTGTCTCCATGGATACGGCACAGCATACACATGGTGGCTGCTCTTTCCTTCTGGTCTACCAGTTACATAACGGTTAAGGGGCCTAGCTGCGTGTTCTGGCCAATGTAGGATGAATTGTTTGGTCTCTTGTTATATTCCAGCAAGCTGACGGAGACAAAAACAAAGTCACGTTGCGGGGGGTCACTTAGAAGTCACAGATATAAAAAAAAAATAATAATAAAATGTGCGTTTTCATTTCAATTGTGTAAAGCCTACATTGTTCTCTTTAAAGTTCACATCTTTCGTCGGTGACTTAATCAGGGGCTGTACAATGTGCACAGTGGGGGATTGACAGCGCCTGGTGGCCACACCCAGGACTTTTATGAGCGAGTGGCTGTGTGGGGATCATGCTGGACTCTTTCCTTGCCGGGGTCTCTGGGTCGCTCGGAGCGAGCTGGGAATGGCCACGTTCCCCACTTCTTCCGTCACGATGGACGTCTCCGGTTGATGTAACGAGAAGCCTGACTGCGCCCCCACCCCGGCTCTTCCCTGTCTTTCCCTCTCCAGGACGACATAAGGAATGTGTTTGTTTAGCTAGGCCGCGGGATGCTTGCTCAGGCCTCCCCCTCTGATGCAATCCCAGCAGCCCCGGCTGCTAGCCCATGTGACCCCCGTCAACCAATCAGCTGCCACTTTTATCCACAGTTTGCATTGTGTTTCCTCCTCCTAGGCTGGGCACCTTTTTCTGAAGAAGCCTACATTACCAGTTCAGTGGTGTTTGTTCATACTCAGCCACTCTGGTTCTGTTTCTGGTCCAGCGTTTAAACGACCGCCATGATGCTGATCAGCTGGGCCAGACAGTGAGAGGATACTCTCAACATGATGGTGCATAATGGCCACAAACTGCGCGTCCAATTCCTGCGATCCGTCACCGCGTCGCAAATGCAATCACACCATAAACATAACGATCATAATCCAATCAGACAATGGGATGGATCGATGGAAATCCGCTTGGTATTTTCACCATTTATTCACCCGATTCAATCAGACTCCTGGAAAATATCATATGACCCAAGCATACAGGCGGGGGGGGGGGGAGAGGAAGGGTTTGTGGGAAATCAGATTTAGCTGGGAGATGGAATGGCCCAGATTCACAAGTGCCCAGAGAGTAGAGAACAGAAACAAAAGGAAAAGCGTCGTGAGGTGCCCCCCCTGCCGGCCTGGGGGGGGGGCTCCCATAGCCACGCTGTTCCAGGGGCCCCACAGGAAGTATCAGTGAGCGCTGGGGCTGATTGCCACGGTGACGTCCTGAGGTCTTCCGACTCCACGGCGAGACTTTTCCAGAACGTGTTTAGCAGCACAAGGTAACCTTGTCTGCGGCTCAACAGATTGGCCATCTGCTAAATGAATGTTCCTGTGTCTAAAGCAAGTGATTCAACATGCTAGGGGGAAAAGTGACCCCCCCTCACCCGCCCCCCAGAAAATTCAAGCTTCTTTTTAATGGGCTTCCCGAGCCCCTGTTTATGAATGACTTAATGGTGACCTGGAGGCCCAGACCTTGTGAGAGCATGGGTTTGCTCACCATGCTGTCATCAAATACACCGCCGTGCACACAAACAAAAATTTGGTCTGGATTTCTACTTTTTGGACCTGATCTATCCACCTCTGCCTAAAGGTCCATCAGTGAGGAGCGCCTCGCACAGCGTAGGGCAGCAGAGTGGGGGGATATAGGCCGCAGCTGGGGATTTAACCTGTGCCTGAGAGCCGGTTCCAGACATGCCGGCAAAATCTCACTGCTCTTTAAGGTTGCTGGGAAAGAGGTGGCGGGGGGTGTGAGTGTTTTGGGGGGGTGGGGTAATTGGTTCCTCATGTCAAGCTGCTCTTAGTTTGATGTTAAATAATGGGGCCTTTTTTGTTTAAAATGATGGCTTTTCCATTTGAACTGATGGAAGGGGGAGCAGTGAATTCTGGGAGTTCCCATCGGCGGGTTTTCCACTGCCCGCAGAACGATGGCGTTTGGGGGATTTGGGAAGGCTCGGTGCGGTCGCGCTCTCTGCGGCTTCCAGTGCGCCTGCTTGTTTCTGAGAGAACGGGTGCGGAGGGAGCGCCACATCCCAAAGTCACATCCCGGAGTCACATCCCAGAGCCACATCCCGGAGTCACATCGCATAAACGGCATGGCTGCAGGGTGTTTATGAAAGAGTTAAACACGGCATATCTCACAAATCTGTCATCGCAGACACTCAAAAGAGGCCTCGCTGGTACTGCTTACTGGTGTTACTCACTGGGAGGACTTATCAGGAGTACTTATTAGGAATATTAACTGGTAGCAGTAGCGCTTACTGCTGGTGATCGCAGATACTACTCACTGGTAATACTCAGTGGGAGGACTTATTGGAAGCACTCACTAGGAGTACTGACTGGTAGGAGTAGCACTCACAGGTATGGTAAGGATAACTGGTATTACTCACAGGTAGTCACTCTGTTTTTCCTGGGTTTCAGAGATCCCCAAACAGTGCAGTCACAGAGGGGATTTCACCACTGCGCTCACTTGCTCTGTTCTCTGTGAAATGGACCGTAAACTGCTGATGTATAAAATTGCCCCTCCCTCTATCAATCCCGTATGACTGTCTGGGAGCATTAATCAGAACATCTGATGCGACTGTTTTTGTGTCCACCCATTCAAATATGCTTAAGACTGGGATATTAAGACTTAAGACTTCCTGAACAAACACATGTCTGCAATTTCTGGAGTCCCGTGTCACCAGGTTCTGGAACAATCACCTTCCATTCCTGCGAACAGGTTTTGCAGGACGTGCAGCATGTGTGCGGCGGAATGGGGTAGCGGCGGGGACAAGAGAGGGAGAGCAGAGCATATCGCCGCTGCCCTGCGTCACAGCTGCAGTCGTAAACTTCCACACGGACCTCGAGGACCCCGTGGTGACGTAGGGCAGAGTTGTAATCCTGCCCCCCCTTCCCGCGCACTGGAACCATTGGAGCGTGCCGCCCCGTGCAAAGCCGACCACGCATACAGGGACTGCGTTATCTTATCTGCGTACCGGTCGCTGGGAGCAGAGCTCGTGAGGTCACCGCCATGCCTCAGATGCGGCCTGACATGCTGGCAGTCAGACACCGCGGCACGACGGCGAAGGACACACAGGTCAGCTGACATTCTTCCAAATGTAGTCTTCTGCTCGCGTATGTCCAAGTTCATCGATGCACCATCCGGTTGTCTCTCTCCCCTTCCCCTCTCTCCTGCTCTCTCCTCCCCTCCTATCACTGACCTTTCCCTATATCTGGACTGTATCGCTCACACGCCCTTCCCGCCGCTCTTGCCAGGGCCCTCTTTGACTTTCCCCTCTCCGTGATGTCCGAACCTCTGGCCGGGCCCCGGCATTGCTCGTTCCGCCGTGTCCCCTGCCGTCACTGCCGTGCTCCGCCCCCCGCATTACTCAGCGGTCCCTCACACTGTCCAACCTGAACTGAGAGCCCTTGTGTGTTGATTCACATGCATACTGATGCCAGTCTCTTAAATACCTTTAAATACCTTGCTGCACTCGCTGCCTCCCCCCACCTTTGCAAAAGGGTGTTAGAATGAGCCCCGTCCTTTCATCATGGCTCACTGAGGGCTCGGGACGCTGGAGCATTTGCCATCATGCTGCGCAGAAAGGCCCCTAACTCTCATCCTCACTGCCTCTCCTTCTGCAACATGGAAGATGCTGGCAGTCAGCCGTGTCCCATCAATCCCAGAGTCTTTTATTCAGCCCGTGTTCCTGGACGTAATTAAAAGCATAATCAGCATCGTCACTTATTCTGTTTATCAACATCCTCCCAAACGCATCTATTTGTTTCCTGCTTAACGTCGTACCCGAGAACCAACGTCATGCTGCGGGGAATAAATGAGGCAATTAGCATCTGTTGGCAAAGGAACCGGGGCCCCGTGGACAAATTAATTAGGACCTGCAGTGGCGGAAGAGAAGCCCGCAGATGGACTCCAAGCCTGCTGGTGGAGGCACTACGCTTCGCACGCACAGCCTCTATCGGCACTGATTTATGTAGACGCGCATGCTGAGTGCATTAACACCCTGCTCCTTTAAGTACGATTTCAGTAAGTCTGCCTTGTCTAGTAGCGTCAAACCAGTAGCCTATTCTTCCTCGCTCAAACTGTGACTTTTCTTGAGAATGCTGAGGAGCATGTAAAACTCTGGGGCAATCTACTGATATTATTATGATTACTATTGTTGTTGTTATTGTTAAGGAAACATTTAGCCATTTTCCCCTACGGAGCAATGCTGACTTTCGAGATAAAATAGGCTACACATAAGCTTTCAACCCTGGCATCTGCTCTTCATAAAAAAAGGGGATATGAAACTATTATTTTTACCTCTGGGTGGTCAGGGAAGATCGGTGTGAGTTGGTTACTTTGCTGCATTCTTCTGACAGCTATAAATAAGAGTAATCAGAGGGCAAGTCGCTAATGATGAACGCGACCAAAAGCTGCTGTGGTCAGAGCAGATCGGATAAGGCAGCGAATAAACTGCAGCGAATAAACTGCAGCGATTAAACAGCAGCGAATAAACAGCAGCGATTAAACAGCAGCGATATGCAGCCAGCGTGCCGGTCCAGCCTGCAGCCAGCGCTAATCCGTCAGCATTTCTGCCGACCTATGGTTTAACCCTGCCGCACTATTGCGCATTTAATTAAATTGAAGGCACCAGCATTGAAATTGCAGAGTGGAAGGGTCTCCATCTGATAAAACTAGATCAAACAGCGATGCTGGTCATGACTTCATAGGCCCTTATCTCTTATGCAGATGTCGCAGTTTAATTACTCGCAGTCTCGCTGTATTCCCTCTGACTGGCAATCGTTAGCAAGTCTTTGATATGGAGATCAAAAACTATTGTTCGGAGAAGAAACACTAAAAATATGTTTTTCTATTAGTTTTTTCACGTATATTTTTATAAACACAGGGAACACGCACCAGCAGGTAATACTTAAATATATCAATTATATATTAAATATATAGTTAACTGTTTTTGAATTACTCATACATCACCTTAAGTAACTGCTTACAAACAGTAACATCACTGCTGCCCATTTCAATGCTACAGAATACAGTAATGTGCATGCAAACGGCATCACCGCGTGAACAACACCAATTCTGTCTGTAACTAAAATTAGAGAGAATGCAGACATGATCCAATTATCATAGCCTGCTAGGTTTGTTATCTGTGTGATAAATCGTAACCGCCCTGCATACTATTTTACACGGTAAAACGGATCAAATGGAGATTTCAAGTCGATAATGGGAGCCAAACCCAAGAAAAAGCGGTGTTCATGCTATGCCATACGATATCCACGATGTGCTATAATTCTTATTTTTTTTTAAATGATCATTTCTGTTAGAACATTCCGGTTTATTTGGAGGTGGAAGTGAAACCATGATGTATATAACCAAAGTAAATTTTGTTAGTAAATTTGGCGTTTCCGTGCATGAAACTACAGGCTACAAACTAGCACCACAATCTTTTGTATGACACACATCAGCTTTTTGCTTTGTGATGCTGCAGTACCCGAAGTGAAACGCAGTGGTGTAATTAGTTGGTGTAACTGCAGCTTTTGATATGTTTATCCCCCCGAGTTATAAGGCACTGTGACGAGAGTCGTGTGAAAGCTTTTCTGTAAGTGGCATTGTTATATACACAGAAAAGGTGATTAAGGGTGATGTTATGCAGTGGCTGTCAGTGTTTGTTGTCAGTGAAAGGGAGTTTAGATAACCCCGTGACATCAATCATATGCATTCTCCTGACTATTGATCACGCTTTATATACGACTAACGTTTATTACGGAATACACAGGGTACTCATCTAATCTGATCCAGCTAGATCCCACACTGTACCACTGTACTGATACCGAGTGAGCTAAGACTCTGGGGCTTCTCCAGCGGGTGAACGCCTCAAGGAGGCTCAGACACTTTCAGACTGGTGTTCATAAAGGACCCTAAACTTAATCACAGCGCAAAGCGATGGAGCAGATCGCGCAGGTTTCAGAGGGACTGTAATCGGAAGACGTTAAATGACATTTAGGTATCGGACGTTTAATTATCTCGGGAATCGCACAGTACCTATATTTTGCAATTACGCCTTCTTCACTCCTTGAGTACATGGAAAACTCATGTTTTCAGAAAAAAAAAACATATACGGGATACGCGGCCACTCACTGATTAGTAAAGGAAATAAAATTAGTTTTCGCTTCTTTCGTTTTTTTGTAAACGTAAGTCTTGGCTAAGTACAATGTGTTGTCAATTAGGTACTCCGGAGAGGGCGAATTAGGCGTGAGTCTGGGTGTGTATGTCTATGTGAGTGTGTGTGTGCGCGCGCTAGTGCGCCTGCCTGACGTCACCAACACCAGTGGATGCCGCTGCCACCTCCAGGCGCTCCACACCGCCCCAGTGGAGAGGAGGCATCGACAATATGCTTACTCCGGACGTCCCGAGTGCCCTGCATCCCGCGATCTGTCCTTTATGGAAGTAAGATGATCACAGCAAAAGCCGCTTCTCTCCGCTGGAAAAATCATACGCGCCCCTCACAGTGACACATCTCAACTTCTCGTGGAGTTCTGGCTGTTTTATCACTTTTCCATTTCTTGTTTTGGGAATAACGGTTTGTGGAAATACGATTTTAAGGCGAAAAGAGTAATGTAAGTATGGAGCGATTTCATTATTACTGACACTTGAAACGTATGTAAGCATTTAAACGTTGCTCATGATAATCAAGATTTTTTTTCCCGATGTATTTATTTAAGCTATGTATTTCACAAAGGGATAATTTATTTACCACGTACGTGGGGCTCTGTAACAGTGGATAACACTGTGAAAGTGAGTTATCATTGCCAGCGTGTACACCAGGCATAATTAAGTATATGCCTAACGCAGCAGGCTGTGCGCGCAAATGCAGCTAAACTGCTCGCAGATAAGCGCAGCTTTCTATAGGTTCACTCTTGACTGTTCGGACACAAATGCTCATTGACAGGCTAGTTTGAGTTGTTTGAGGGGGTCCACGTAATGGCAAAAGGTTATTACCTCCGCGGGGATGTCCGTCTTTTAAGAACCTGTATCTCACTCCTGAAAAGTTCGGCATGCAACTCGGCTATAGAGAAACCCGAGTCCAATATTTTCCAGAAATCATTCCCCCACCCTCACGTCTCCTTGGTGTTTCCGACTGACAGATTTCGTTGTCTAATTCAGTAACACGCAAAGTCACTTATTGTATTGATTGGCTTACCTATTTAATCTAATTAAATCAGTGCCTTGCACCGTTTTAATGCGGTTTTCCGATAAGATGGATACCGTTAGATGGCAGGCGGTCCCGCTCGCCCGGCCCCATTCCTGACTGCCGTACCTTGTGAAAGCTGCAGTAAGTTTGCGGGACTCCGCATTTGCGTTATGCAGCCTCATATACAGTACGGCGTTTGTTCAATTCGGGAACATATGCGAGGGTCTGGGAATTAATACTCGATCCTCATGAGGTAGCGGCTTGGGAATTGCCTAAACGGTACTGCCTGTCTCTGATTTCTCAGTTTATGATCATTTATTGCAATTGGGACTGAGTCGTATTACGAATTTAATCGTCAGCAGATCGGCGAGATGTGTGTAGTTGGGGTTCCATTTTATGAGCTCTGCGATCCAGTTGCGTGTCGGTCTCTGTTACCCGGGTTGCACACAGATTTAATAAAGCCTTTCAGATGTCTACCTTAGCATTAGCCTCGGAACGAGCCTTTTAATATGGTTTAGAAAGAAAATAACAACTTTCATTAAATTCTTACTACAATTTAGTTTTACAAGTGGGTGTGAAACTGTAGGAGGGTCCAGACTTTATTTTGGACCTGTGAATTAGAATATCTTTATATTCGTGTTGTGGTTTAGAGCACGCCTTTAATTTCAGCCAAGGGTGTGTTTTCAGGCCGTGGAATAATACGAGTTTGTGTTTTTTTAAGAACAAGAGCACTTATTATGATCTTAAGGGGGTACCTAAAGGAGGTAACAAGGATGGTACCCCGGAATATTGCTGTGATTTGGTTTTTCTTTCTTCTTCCTAAATGCATTGATCTGTTTGTGCATGTATTTTGCACTTTGGTGCTGCTTTGCTGCTTGACTGGTTGAGTCCCACCTCCTCCCGCAGGTTATGTGAGCTGTCTTTAACTCGGTCCAATGTGGAAGACTAAAGTGATGAGTAGCATGGCCTGGGTGTGAGGTTAGAGTTAGGACCTACAACAGCGCTGTAGAGACAGTCAGAAATAGTGGAGGGTGTAGCTCTTTGCTACACCTATCATGCCGCATCTAAAATTATTTCTGGAATTGCCTCCTGTTTGACCAGTGGGTGGCCCTGCCGTGGCCAGCCCCGGCCCCTCCCTGTGGTACAGTACGTAGGTGCCCGGGAATAAACCTTTAGAGACCATGTGTTTCTAGCAAACCTTCTTGCCATCTGGAAATATGTTACACAGACAGATATTGTACTGGAGCTGCTCAGGAAAAGGAACCATCAGCTTTAAGGTTGTGAGTCTGTGTCCTTAACCATTACTCCACCTGGTGTCTGAGTGTGGAAAACAACATGTCGTCAAAGGTCAGTTGGGTACAGGGAACCCCCAGGTTAAGAATGATCAACTTACGGACAACTCGTACTTATGAATGGACTGCCATAAAGCCTATTATATTAAAAATTCAGGTTAAATACAATGGTTCATAATAATGGACGCACACATTACTTTGTGATGCTGATGAAAACATTGTGTTGCTTCAATGATTTGTCGGTACAGTACAGTACCGTATGTAGCTACTTATATTATTACTGTATTTTTATTACTATGTACTGAATTATTATTGTTCCAACTTACACATTTAACTTAAGATGGATCTAAGCAACATATCTGGTTTGTAACCTGGAGACTGCCTGTATATGGTGATTCAAACTTTCCTTCCTGTGTTAGACTATAAAGGCAGGCTGCTGAGGCTTTAATAGTTTGATCATTTCAGATCAAACGCTTGAATTCTCAGCTTCTTTCTGGAGGCGTGAGTGGCAAAGGGGGCTAAGGCAGGGAGGCGGAGGCTGAGACGTTCGGGCGGGGGGGGGGCATCTCTCAGACCTGAGCCGCATGTGGCGTGGCTTTAAGGGAGATGTCAGTCAGGAAGTTTGCTTCGCACACGTAAAAATGTGTATCTCATTAGCTAATTTATGGACCCCTATGGCAAAACAGATAATTACCCAGCAACAGACCAGACGGTGTGTGAGTACAGGGGCCACAGCCACGTCAACAAATGACTGCATGCCTGAAACTCGTTCATTTTCTTGATGGTTTTTCCGAAGCATTTATCCTGAGTTGTTATGCTGGCAGCCTCTCCGGTCGTACGGAAGAGAGCATCATTGGCACGGTTGTCGTGGAAAGAGCGGCATTTCTCCCCAATGGGGTGTGTGTATTTAAATTCCGACACTCTTGAGTCTACTTTTTTCAAAACCTCTTCTTACTGGGTGGCGACTGAGATTTTAAAATTGCAGCCAGTAAATGTGGAAACAGGGACTGCCTTCTCTGTTCATTTTATTCCACGTTCTAATTTTAGAGATGGTATCTAATTAACCTGGAAAATTATACCGTCGGTTACATGTGGCTGCCCCGGGTGCATAAGGAGCCTAACCCTAACCCTACCGGCCCGCTGACGTCCCCGGAGAGTTCCGTGTGCGTGTCCAGGCTTGCCGGCAGGGTGCCGCACGCACTCAGCGCAGCGGGGTCAGCGCCCCATGGTTGATAAACATGATTCCAAGCAGAGGCCCGGAAATATGGGCTAGAAGAATGCAGCGTGTGCCTCATTAACCCTCGTGTGTGACACAAGCACCGCCTCTGGTCAAGCGTCTGGGAAGGGGGGGGGCTGCTTTCATCTCCTCAGTAGGGTGGACGTGTGGTAGACTTCTGCACAGTACTGTCAGTAATGGCCCCCCCAGCATCAAAATATGTGCTCAAAGGCAAATTATGGCTGTTTTTATATGGCAAGGAGATCCGATCCTCCCCGCTGTCCCACAACTGTGCTCAGGGACTAAGCGAAAATGTGCAGGGGGCCACGCATTGTACCGCAAATCAGATGTGTTCAATTAGCAGTTCTGAACTGTAATCACTTTTCCCAAAATGTCTGGCTGAGGACATGATGACAAAGGTGTTTATAATCTTTAAAATTCAGCTGCTAATTTATTGAATCTGCGTCACAAAACAGCAGTGTATATAGTTTACAAGTGCACATTGTATACAAAGTCATTGAAATGAGATTTCCCACAGCCTGCAGACACTGTGGTACTACTGTCCCCTTACTTGCCAAAAAATGTTCACTAAAATCCCCTAGTCCTGTAAAACAATTGAAGGATTTCAGACAGCAGCAGTGAAACCACACCCTTTGGGCAGCCGGAGAGGTAGTGGTCTGTGGTTCGGCCGCCATGGTGCATCTCACATCCCAGCCGTGCTTTCCCTGCTCACGGGGATCTTGTGTTCCTGGGCCGGAGCGTAGATCAGTTTTAGTCCCGCTTGTTTTTTTTTTTATGATTGACTCCAGGACCCCTAACAGCAGAAGATAGCAGACTTTATGGCCTCATTGATTTGAAGGACATTTAGTAGTATGTTTTATCTTTACTGTGTACCCCCCACTGACTTCAAGAACTAGCAAATTGTAACCATAAATATGCTCTGATAAGGATTAGTGATTTATATGTGTTTCTGTGCTGTGTGAAAGGGTGGGGACAACATTACAGCACAGAACATTATTGTGTCGTTCGTTGCTTTAACCTGTTTCAACTGTCTTGCTTAGGGCAGTGTTTTCTGGCTTAAATGTGGCATTAAAGTGGCAGTTGTGCATTAATATACCCTATTTGATCTAATGATCCCGTGTAAATGGCGTCGTTTTGAAATGCCAGGTACGTTTGAGGAGATGCTGAAAGGGACATGGCCGTGAGGCTTCAGAGCTGCGTTTTCGCCTGAGAGTCCCCTCTGTCGTCGTGTTTACGAGGCAGGGCCGCCATTTTGGGAGCCAATTCGGTGTACCCACACGCACCGACACACATTTAGAGTTTTTTCACAATCTACGTAAACACATTTGACACACTGATGCCTTTTATGGGCATTAAAATATTTCCAGGTACAGTACTACCAAAAAAAGGCATATTTAATTTAAACCACTTTTCAGGGACTGCCCCAAATGTATTGTATTTTTTTCTTTACCATTTTCAAATTTAAAACATGATATGAAGACAAAAAACGGAAACGAAAGCTATTGACTGAGAGACGGAGAGGCGAAGTTTCACATCGCAGGCCTGCAGGCTATACAGCAGCACACATGTGCTTTCTATGTGCAGGCAGTTATTCCGGTGCTTCTGGGGGCTTTCTTGGGACAGGCCTTCCTGCCCAACGTAGAAGGGCAACATCTTATTTTGTTTTCCACTTGCCTGTAATATGGGGCATTAGTGGGTTTGTGGTGGGGGGGGAATGGACAGGATTTGGTCACACAACGAAACCAGAACTGAATTGTTGAAAAACATTGCAATTTTTCACCAGTTAGGAAGCACAGCAGGGGGAATAAACTGATAGGGCTTCCCCATCATCTGACCTGTGCATCAAGATCGACGGTAAAAAAAATGTTGCAAAATGCGATGGTATGTTGGTACTAAATGTCTTGATAACTGATGGTCATGTGGCTTCGACACCATATACAGGCACCACAATCTAACAATGATCCACTCTGCACCCTTTGCTAGACTCTTTGCAATAGGAGGGGGACCTTCTTATAAGGATCTCCTATAAAAAATGCATGCTTAACCTTTTCATTTCAGATGGCTGCTTGCCTATCAAACTAAAACATTTCATCAAAGGACCACCTTCTGTGCACAGATGAACTGCTCACAAGCTGTAGGGAGATACTTACTTCCCTTAATACTGGGTAATTCAACCGCCATCGGCTCATTTTTGTGAGCCCCTCTTGATTGGCCATGAGACTGCCAGACATCCCCATCACTTTCACAGCCAGCTTACACGATCTACCGTGGGTAGCAGCTCAGGCACGAAACAGCCCAGAAAGCTCATCTAGTTCCTCATTTCGTTCCTGTAACACAGCAACTCCAGCAATATCTTTCCTCCAGCCAAGTCAGTCTTTCCTCTAGTATAGAGTTACTCTATATCCTGGTACACGTCCTGTTTTTGGGCCCCTGTCCACGCATCCGAGTGATTTCTTTTTTCAAAAATTGGCAGGTTGTCCAGGTTTAACACTGCAACCCGTATAACCCAGGGTCGCATGTTACAGTTCATGAGTGACGTCAACTTCCAGAAACCATTGGCACGTGTGTGAACAGTGAATCATGTCATTTGCTTGCTTCATTTTTTATAAATTTCTTGTATTTTACAGCTATGGCTGTTTACGTGGCAAGGCAAAAGCCATTTTTATTTCTTTTTTTTTATTTGTGACATTTTGTGATTTGGTCTAGTTCTTCCCTGTTTCTCATTTATGTTTCTCATTTTCTATCTGTATGTATGTATGAATGCATAAAACTTGCAACCCTGGGTCATACGGGCTGCAGCAATCAGCAGGACAACCTGCTCATTTTTCAAAAACCACTCGGACGCCTGGACAGCGGCCCCAAAAGACCTGGATGGAGAGTAACCCTATACTAGAGGAAAGACTGACTTGGCTGGAGGAAAGATATTGCTGGAGTTGCTGTGTTACAGGAACGAAATGAGGAACTAGATGAGCTTTCTGGGCTGTTTCATGCCTGAACTGCTACCCACGGTCAGTCCATCGTCATGACCAAAGCTCTCCCCGATATTTACATCTAGGAAGGAATACTATTGGTTTCTATTAAAAATATTTAACAGAAACCTAAGTATAACACACAATAAAACATATATCAATATAAATGGTATTGTACTATTCCATATGTTGTTTTGAAAATATATCGATATATCGCCCTTCCCTAGGGGAGGCCCTTCCCGAAGCGTCGGATAAGCAGGTGATCCGTAGCCCCCCTGCTGGGAGAGATCAGCAAGTCAGCTTATTTGTTTGAGGGTGAACTTCTTTATTAAAAAATAAACCTGAAATAGAATAAGAGACATCTCCCTAGTCAGTAGCACTGGAGGTTAGGGGGTACATTGGCTCATTTGAGGGGGGGCTTGGCTGTGAATGCCCCCCACGATGCTGATCTGGTGTCCCTCAGGATTTTAATGTCACAGCGCTCATTTAGTGCAGGGGGCAGCCAGCCCTTCCCCTTAAATCAGAGTGACAACTGAGAGCCCCATGATTAAGTGTTTTATGGGAGATAGAGTTAAGAGTTGTGGCCAAGTAGCAGCTAAACCAATACTCAGGTTAAGCATGCGCCACAGGCTGGGATTTCCATTTCAGGACACTGTAATAACACAGCCAGTCGATGACAATAAAAAAACAGTTCACACCGCCAGCAGATGTGCCAAACTGGTAGTGAGAGCGCCTGCATCTGTTGAATGAATGAATTTAAATTTATTTCGGTCACATTGATGCACATGCATATAGACCGAAAAAAAGTCTGGGTTGAAGCTTCAGCTTATTATACAGACCCCTTTCGGCAAAACAAAAACACAACCAATATCAAAAGTCTTCAAGTTTCTCACACATTGATGATAAGTTTTATAACTGTTTACCACCTTATTTTATTTTTTTTTAATTTGCAGAGCGAACGACACACTCTTAATTCCTTATGGCAGCTATACTTCAAGTTTACGCCTTTGACAGATACGCAACTGTTTTTTATATTTGTCCTAACTTTTGTTTTTTTTCAACACGCCATGTTCCCTTAATTCAAATTTGCTCTCTGATTTTAAACCTCTGAACAGTTAGGAGGCGAGTTATTTTGTGCTTTGTACATCATTTGCGCAGTATATAAATCAACTTATTTACAAATAAGCCAGGCCTGGGGGTGGGGCTCGATGGCGAGCGCCTGGTGGCCAGGCCTATACCCATGGGGCCTGGCCGGGCACAG
>JAODLC010000123.1:22636611-22649112 GCA_026781145.1 Hippopotamyrus pictus | reverse complement strand
TGGGTTTCCCTCCTGAGACTGCTGCCTCCGCGACCCGACCTCGGATAAGCGGGAGAAAATGGATGGATGGATGGATAATTTAATAAATAGTGCAGTGGTTGGTTCATAATTATCTGATCTATTTACAATTCTTATAGCTTTTTTCTGTAACATAAAAATTGTATTTGTGTCTTGTTTTGCATGTGTTTCCCTGCACCTCCACACAGTCAGTAGTGTGTGGAACCACCTGGGAATAATACAGTGTATATCATGTATATCATGAATTCTGATTCAAGGACACGTTTAGTTGCAATGGTTTTAGACATTTTAGTTTTTGCATTATTTATGTGTAGTGTCCAGCATAATTTATGATCAATTATCACTCTTAAAATTTATTTACAATCATAATTTTAAGTTTATTTTTGATTTGCTGATTGCCAAAATTATAAACGTTTCACTTAAATTTAATACTTATTTGTTTATATCAAACCATTAATTTAACACTTTCAATTCACTTTCTACTGTATTCAGAAGACATTGTAAGCTTTTCCCAAAGCAATGTATATTGCTGTCATCAGCAAATAAAACAAATTTTAACAATTTAGTCACTTTACAAATATCATTTATATACTTTATAAATAACTTGGGGCCTAGCACTGAACCTTGTGGAACCCCACAAATAGCCTCCAACAAATTTGATTTCAAATTATCGTTTCATATTGATATCTATCGTCAAGGTAACTTCTTAGCCAAGAGTATGCTATTCCACTAATACCATATCTCTCCAATTTTTAATTAATAAGCCATGATCTATAGTATCAAATCCTTTTTTAAATATATAAACACCCCCACTGTATATTACTTGTTATCCATTGCCGTGAATATCTCTTCTACCAGTTGCATGACTGCCATCAAAGTGGACCTGTTTACTTTGTTTTCTTGTTGGACTGTGGCACCTCCTTATGACGTCAGGTAAAAAGCATGTTTAGCCAAAAGATTGTTTTATGATTCCGGAAGCACCGGCCTATATATGCCTCAGGAACTCATAAGCATGAAGAATCAAGGATTTGACAGCATCATAATGCTAAACCCTCTTCAATAGCACACACCTTTTGAGCCTTGCCTGTCAATTCACATTACAGGATTAATGACCACATAACCTTAGGCTAAACCAGCGTTAGTGCAATGTGTTTAAAGGTGCTGAGAAACATCAGTCTCTGTCACACAAAATGAAGGTAACGAAAGCTTACCAGAGGCAAAAGGGACACCAGCTAAGCAGCTACCCGAATCACAGGAGCTCTGTTCTCCTCAAGGCAACTTCCTTGTCAGCCTTAATCTCAGATTTACAGTACTGTGCGAAAGTCTTAGGCAGTCAAAGAAAATGATGTGTAAATGTCCAAGTTTGTGTAAGACTATGATATTATGTCTGCAAGAGTGTGCTAGCTTAGCTATTTCAAACCTCTCCTATAATCACGACAGTTTTTGCCGCAAGTTTTTTTTTTGACTTGACCACTAGCACACCTCATATGGCTAATCAATACCTCACTGACTTTTAAAAACCTATTTAGTTAGTTAAGTAAGCCAGTGGTGAAATTTAAGAAATGCATGGAATGGCTGGGGCACTTCAGGAGAGGTTTGGGAACTGAAGCGGTGTCCATATAGCCATCTAGCAAGTCACCCGTAACTTCTTGGAAAACAAAAGAAATCCCTGTTAGTTTTTATTGTTACTCTTAATTTGCATATATTCTAATGTTCTAATTGTTTTGCGCAAACATATACTTACTGTCCAGATAATAAGCTTTCAGCATTTCTTTTGTCTGCCTAAGACTTTTCCATGGTGCTGTATATCTGACACTCGAGTTCATGCTGCTTCGCTCTGCCCTCCACCTCAGCATGAATATGGGGCAGGCCGGCTTTGGAACGCGTCACATGGCTATGGGGTACGGGACCCAAGGAAAGTGGGGGGGGGGGGGGCAACATGTGACTCACCCGGCCTCACAGAGCAGGGGACTCGACACACGTCAACACAGCAGCCTCCACTAATCTTTCAAAAACCAAAGACTCCGCTAATGAAGTCCTCTTTACAGCAACTCTCAAATAACTCTGAGGTAGGATTATGCAGAAACTTCTAAAGCAAGAACTTGGCAATACTTCCCTAAAGGTGGCTGTATACTTCAAACGACGACTGTACAAAACACGTGTCGGCAAGAAGAGTCTGCGGCATGCTTAAAACAAGGCTGCCACCCTGTTTGTTCTAGGTCACGCTACAACCCCAGAGGGCACAGAGTGTTTTTATACAGCAGACCCACACACAGATTGTGGCAAGTGCATGAGTCATTTTAATAATGGAGATGACAACTCTTTTAAAATGGAAGTTGCTCTCTTTAAGAGACAATGTTGGTTTAATACTTGCAGCGGCACATTCAGGGAAGCCAAACAATTTGCATGACACTCACGGCTTCACGCTAATGAAACACACATTCCACGTCAAACATTACACAAATATATATATTAATTTATATAATTAAAGTGCATTGCGGTGCAAAGCATGCTGGTAACTGCATAATTAATCCTGCTGACCAACCCCGCAGCATCACATTAATGTCGGCCAATCGAGGGCAGCGGGTAGGATCAGAACAAACGAAGATGTTTGCCTCGGGGACCCCATACAGGCGGTGCTTCGAAATGGTGATCGGCGTGTTGATTATATGTCATACAACGTCATATAACCCAACTGTGTAGATTCTCTCAATTTTGTCTGAAACCTACGGCCAGCTTAATGCAGAGACAACCTTGCATGCATCAAAACGTCACAGGTTAACAAACGGATGGATTGCTATGATTCCGGACAAGCCCCCAATTATGTTATGTTGCGTCTCAGAATGTCTAGGGAGAAAAAGGCGTAGCGTAAAGCGTAAAGAAGGGGATACAAACGGAAGTGAAATGTGAGGTGAAACTGACGTATGTGGTGTACCATGGTGTAATGCACATAGAGGCTGTTTACACAATATCTATAATATAAACAGCAGCCCAGGTGGCTCACAAGTGCACCAAAGGAAGGAAAAGAATAAAAGTAGAAGTCCTTTAATACTTAAGTCAATTTGTTTATTGAAAGAATTGAGTAAAGAAAAAAAAAAAAAAATTACTGTACTAACACTAGCTCTCTATCCAAAAGCAAAAAATGGGGAGGCAGCACTTCTAGTCTAGCGTGGCTAGATAACCATCTTTTCCCGGTGTACAAGGGTGGGTATGACTGGGGGTGGGCAAATTCTAACCTGACCCAGGCAACAGGCATGGCTGACGAGTGACGCTTACTGAAACTGAAGCTGCACTCAGGCGGGCCGAGCTAAATGCATATAGCCCGGGAGCACCGAGCAGAGTCTACAGCAGGCTGTAGTGCCCAGCAGTCGGAGCCAGCTGCAGTTATCCAATCCTTGTCCTTGCCGCTGAAGATGCCAGGAGCAGAAACCTCTATACGCTTAATTAAGAAAGTAAGCTTGATGCACACATTAATTGTGCCAATACACAGGAAGATAGCGAGGGCTTTCACACTTTGCATGCGGTAATGTTGTGCCAGACTCTGCCTCACTACCTACATGCTGCATTTTTTGCGACGGCAAACTGTGAAACCAAACCTTAAGCTGAGATCTGAATTGGCCGTACGTGCTAAGAAATCCGGGATTATGATAAGCGAATATGGAATCGTTGATTCCATTTTTTCCATGATTTCTTCATTTTTTCTAGACTTCATTTAGGTGTATGAAACAAACACTGGGCACTTATATTGACTTTGGTTTATTTTAATATAATATTATTGCAATGGTTTTGGCGATATTGTTTTAAATTGGTTTTAAAAACATATCCTTATTCTGCAACACCCACATAAGAAATTTGGCCAACAACTCCAACAGCTAACTCGTCTAGCACACTTTTCTCTGCTGTATGAGTATATTACACATGGCATCCCCGTTAAAATGCCTGCAATTCTCCACAGATTCCCTCCTCTGAAATGATTTTGGTCTTGAATCAGTATCACTCTGGCAAGTCTGCCTGCCCATATACAGGCTCTAAATATAACTTGACACTCAAAAGGTGTTGCTTGTGTGTGTGTGTGTGTGGTATTTGTTGAAATTAATGGTTTTGGCATGTGGTGTTTGAAGCACCGTGAAAGGCACACGTTTTTTAAGTGTTTCACTGGTAGATAGTAGCGGATATAGCCCTGCTTCTTTTTGGATAAACAGTACACAGAGAGCACAGTAATTATAGCTTGTGCTTTCAATCAGTTAATCGGTGTTTCTCAGACTGGTCCTCAAGGGCCCCCAGAAAGTCCATGTTTTTGTGAGGGAGCAAAAATGTGGACTGTCTGGCAGGCAGCTGAGAGGGAGCAAAAATGTGGACTGTCTGGCAGGCAGCTGAGAGGGAGTAAAAATGTGGACTGTCTGGCAGGGAGCTGAGAGGGAGCAAAAACGTGGACCATCCTGGGGTTTCCGAGGACCTGGTTTAAAAAACACTGTTTTAATGGTGCACAGTAATTATAGCTTGTGCTTTCAATCAGTTAATCGGTGTTTCTCAGACTGGTCCTCATGGGCCCCCATGTTTTTGTGAGGGAGCAAAAATGTGGACTGTCTGGCAGGGAGCTGAGAGGGAGCAAAAACATGGGGTTTAAAAAACACTGTTTTAATGGTACCATTAAACTGGACACTTAAATTTCAGTTTCATCACAGTTCATCTTGTTGATAATCAGCCAATCAACCTATCAAACAAGCTGAGACTCGTTTCCATTTTATTTGCCCCAATATATTTTTGCATATAAATGGAAGTAAATATATTATGAATACCATATATGAGCTGATTAATAGTGTGATTAAGAGTGTTCAGTCGTTTAAGGTGGGATGATTACGGAGTTAGTTCTTTGCAAGAACTGATGGATACACAACACCTTCAGTTTTCTAAAATCATTTTGTTAAAAAGATTCAGTGCAAGTATTAACTGTCTGTTACACGCGTCACCCGCTGACAGAGACTACTCAGAGTATTTCAGTGTATGCCCAGGTGCCATTCAGCATTTAAGTGTAGGACAGATTTCTCACTTTAAAAACAATTTCATACTGTAATATTTTAAAATTATTGCATTAATAATGAAAACACGGAGGAATATAGCAGCTTCAGTGCTGGGTCATTAACATCAAGGTAGGTCATCGTCATGGTCATTATCGTTAGCTTGATTATGAGCGCGGTTGACCATCACATCTGCAGTCTGGATCTGCCTTTTCAGGTCAGGCTGGACCCAGCATCTGTCGAGTGCTTTATTTTTCCAGCAGTGTGTCTAACCGTTAGTCCTCAGCACATCACAGTGGCTGCTTCAAAGATTCCCCTTTGTTTATTTTAAGTGTTACCGCCCCCCCCGCATGTCGACACTAGAACCCCAGGTAACTGAGGCTTTGCCATGTGTTAAAGAAATCTTTACCGCTCTCCTTTTGGGGGGGGGGGTGTTTATTCAGAGCATTTGTGCCAGCCCTTTTCTCCAGCCTCCTGCCTGTCTTGGGGGGTGAGAGGTCAAGGTGGGCTTGAAAATTGGAGGTGCAAAGACTTCTCCAAACCGCTCACATGTAATTCTTGACCAGCCATAGGGAATATATAAATGTGATCCTCAGGCGAATGGCATCTGATGTAGTTACAGGGTGAGTCACACTGTATTCCAGGTAACCAGCAGCTCATTCCTCCATTATTCAGTGATTCACGTTAATGACTTTGTAGCACGCAGAATTGCGTGAGCCAAATGACAAACCAAGCGTTACAGCTGCACCGGTCACTCCTCACAGTTGTGTCTTCCAAGACTTCCTGGAGATCCAGGAGAAGGTAGCACTATGCTCACAGAGAACAGGAGACTTTCGGCTGTGCAGAGAAGCTCTCGCCCATCTAGTAAACATACGCAGCCATGTGAAGTCAGCATGGTTTAGCGAATGCTTTGCCCAGTTTACCCTCTCTGTGACATCACAATGGTTGATATAGAAACGGAAGGTGTGGAAATGCAACACCAGCCCTGTCTTGTCTACATTTTCGACTAGCCTCACGTGGCTCTTGTTGCTAGGCTAACTCAAGTGGAGTCATACTTCCCTAGTCCACTAAACCCAAAATCTGGGCTGCACAAGCAGATACTCCTGATGGTGAAATAACTGTGCTCAGACCATGACAGCATGACTGTAACAGACTGTTACGCCTTTTTTGAATAGTTAATTTTTCTACTCCATTGCATCAATATAATATTTTTAATATTCTAGGTTCTGTAATCAAGAGTTGCTTTTGTTTAATAGACTATCCTGGCTTTTCCTCAGTTTATTACTAGGTTAGAGAAAACATCTGTACTCTGCAAGCCAGATGGATTCGCCAAGATGTATCCAGCCAATTATCTACTTGAAAATCAGCAGCATTATAGCCAATCTGAGCCATAGAGTACTTAAAACTGCAGGAGGCTGTTAAGTGAAGACAGTTGAGAGACCGCAATGCTTCAGTGAGGATGTGCTCAAATGCAAACTGTTTTTTTGTCTCTAACGTGAAGGTAAGCCCCACTGCATTTTGAACAATGGACTCATTGTATAACAGGTCAGAGGGAAGCACTGAAAAGATATCTATGCAAAGTGAAGTTGTCTCTTAGACTTCCCAGGAATTCAAGACAGGTCGTGGTACAGTGGAATGTATCATGCTGACAGTTCCAGAATGCATGCAGAGGCGAATGATTGGCTGCTGGGATAGCAAAGCCCCTCCTCTCAAACCTCCCTCTGTGTTTACAAAGTATGCAGTAAGACATCAGTCAAAATGGAGTCTGTATTTAGCTGCTTTATTTTCAACTGTTGACTGATTATCGAGAAAAACACCAGGACAGACATTTTCAGAATAATGATCTGAGTGAGCCGGCAAGGTCGATACCAGACGTTCTTTGTCTGTGCCACATAGGATGTATTTATTGCGCAACAAGTCGAAAATCACAAACCGTCACGAGAGAGACTGATAGCGAAGGGCCTGAAAGGAGGGGAAAATGTCTGTAGCAGACATGTGGGGGGGTCTGCTTTTCCTGGAGCTAGAGGTCAGGGGAACTGATTTGAAGGCCTGACTGATTGTTTCCTCCTCTGCAGGGTTTATGACTGTCCTAAGGAACAATGAAATATAGGAAAAAGAGCTGCTTTTGTGTGTGAAGTAAGATTTAATGAAGGGGGTAGGAGGGTGCTCAGTGATGGCAGTGTCTCTCCTTACAGTGCTTTTCCACTGCACTAGTTACCCTCAAGAAATAACCAAAAGCACGGTACTTCAGGGTGCTGGTTTTTCACTGGTGTAAAACTGGTACCGAAGCTGAATGACATCACAAGGGTGAGGCGGGGTATTTTGTACAGAATTCGAAAAATAGCTGTAGAATATTATAAGGCTAGGTGATGTGCGATATTAATACCAACATCGCATGTTACAACATGCATTTCTTACATCACTGGTCAGCAAAATTAAGATCAGGCTTCAATTCTGTATGGAAATTATAATACAGAGGGTTTAGGTTCCGCTACAATATTTCTTAGTCTGTCATAGGAAAAAAATTGTAAGTTTTTCAATTGTAATGCGATTCCTTTTCAAGATTATCTAGTATATGTTTAAAAATCAGTTTAAAGTTTACCTGCTTTAGCGTGAGCGATACATGCGTTCTCCGAGACAATCATAATCGTTTTCATCCTTGCTGTTTAAGTCACTCCTAGACTGGTTTGTGAGTAATTTATGTTGAAGTCCTTATTATAAAAAGCCCAATATTTATTACAACAAAATCACATTGCAACACTTGAAAATTTTCCAGTACCATGTTGTCATAGCAGGCCTATATTATAGAAAATACTATATTAAGTTTATGTCTTGTCATGCTATCCTTATCTCTGGTTCTTCTGACCGATTTGCAGTTGATGCTCGGGTCTTTTCATTTCTCCATGCATTCATTATCATTATTATTATTTTACTTTGGTTATCATTGTTTTCTGAGTTAGCAACTTTTTTCAAGATTGCGTTTGTGCTTCAGGGGCAGCATGTTCAACATAACCAGTCAACATAGCACAAAGAACTGAAGGAGCGAAACAGCAGACCAGCTGGTTTAGCACTTATGGTACTGGAACTCCATGGAAAAGGGAAAGTACCAAAAGTATGGTACAAAAAGTATGGTACTTGGCGTGGTCGAAAAATGTCCTATAGTGGAGCCCAGTGAGCACCAGATGACCTTCTGATATCCTGGCATTAGCGTAGGGGCTGGACAGAAACAAAGATGAAAGGAACTTATGAAAAAGAAAGTATGTCTTCTGCAGATAGCAGATGCTGGCGCTTCTTGACGGTTTTGTGGATATTGGAACGGCACGAGGTCCTCTCTTCTCCCTCTCCCGCTATCTTTGCTGCAAGGTCTAGCCAGATTGTCGTTTCAGCGTAACAGGAACCATCTCGCAAACTTTCACTGGTTCATGTCCATTGAACAAAATGCCTTTCCCCCAAAAGAACTGAGCAAGTTATTTTTAGGGAAGCTTTCGGGAAATCTGGATTTGTATGCTGTGTTTTTTTTCTCTTGCACTGCAATAGTGAACTGTGCTTATGATGGCCGTTACAGATGAGTGAATGTGCACCTGTTTTTCCAATAGCTGCCTTTGCAAACACCGCAGTCGCTCATCACGGGAGATGGTACATAAGATACTATGCAGTGTTTGCATTTATGTTCTGGATTTTTTTGTCAAATCTAAGATTCAATCTCTGGAATTTCAACTATTCTGCTAATGTCTTTTGACATGCAGTTAATTTTAGTTTTCTAATTAAAAGTAGTTATATGCTTCATGCCAGCGATTTGCACAAAATTCTCTTCTAAGAGGTGGTTTGAATTTTTGGCCATCGTGAAACAGTTGCAGTGTTCCAATTTTCCAGTTTTAGAGTTTGATTTCCAGACTTTATCAGAGCACAGGGTATTCAGCAGCTGGTTTGACTTGTGCTGAAACCATTTTTAAGCATCTCCGATCGACATGATCTGTTTTGAGTTGGAGTTACCTATTTTCCTCTTCATGACCCTTGTCTGGTGTAGTAGTTTTTTATTCTCATTGAAGAATGGTAAATTTAATAATGCGCTTAGAGAATATTCTATATCTAACACTATCAACTTGAGCACTGAATAACACCCAGGAAACATTTGCACCACTCAGTCTGCTCAGTAGCATAACATTTAGCTCAGTAAGTGTTGTAATATTTCAAATATTGCCGTAATATATGAATTACAGATATTTACCTATTATTATATGTGAATCATTTTTTTACTTTTTACTCTAGCTGTAATTCTAGAGTTTTTAAAAATATGTTTTTTCCTGTTTGTTTCAGTGTTTTGGGAATGTGTGTCATTTGTATGGTTCTGTCTGAAAGCGAGATTCCCTGTCGCCAACAGTAACCGGCTGCAGCGTCAGTCAGTGGCCCCGCCGCATGCAGTTCTCGGCGCAGGGATGTTTTTGAGCTGCACCGGGCAGCGTGCGCTCCAGCAGGCCAGTTTACTTTGGACCAGGGAAGAGAGACCTTCTCATGGCTCTCCTGAATGAATGCTCGCTGTAATGGAAGATCTGCGGTTTCTTGAGGGTGGTCTTGTCAACATGATGCTGAAATTGCTTTTTTTGCGACCCGCATTTCAATAAAGAAGCAGTTCGCCCACGGACATTTTAAGCACAGACCTCCTTTTGTGTGGCGTGTCGGGTAGAGAAATCTCAGAGACCTCTAAGTCCACCAACACAATGGTGCAATCTGTCCCTGAAATCTCGCTCTCTATTTTATATGGTCATTAAAAATTCGCCACCAATGCAGTAAGCTTTCATTATCAGCTACAGATGTTACTGTGTCTGACTGTGGGATTAGTTTAGCTTCCCCTTTCTATGCACCTCGCGGTTCTGCACGATGGTACCCAAGGTGGCGCGCAGGTCAGGTTCTGCATGTCAGCATTTTGTTGCATGTCATGTTTTCATTTTATTGCTTCACATTTCGTGATAAGCAGAAAAAAAAAATTATAATCTGTGTATGCTCCGGATCCCGGTGCAGGAGACACAGTAATCGGCCTGGTTTGACAGCACGGTCTCAAAGCCACCAAACAGAATGAGCTTCAGAGGCTCAGCTGCCCAATGGGAGGAGCTCGTATCCTTGCGTGTGCTTCTCCTTGGGCCTGTGCGCCACATTTGCCATGTTCATCCAGGCTTTTCAGCACATCAAGCTTATCATCTGGCATTGCCTCATCGATTTTGTTGAGTGACATATTTTGTTTATGCTGTTTTTCACCACATTTGGGCTGTGGCTGGCGATCTTCTTCCTCAGTGCCGCTTCCACTTCTGGCGCGGAATGAGTTGTCTTTGGATTCACTTGGATTCTCTATTTTTAAATACTATGCCTGAGGAAAAACAAAAACAGATGATTGACACTTATATATACGGCAACACACCTACCTTAGTTACATTAAAAAATCCCCTTCTTGGTTCTTGATTATCCATTAGAAAATCAAACCCTCTTAGCCTTAATGCTCTTGATTTAGGGTTTGCCAACCTTTTGATGACCACAGGCTAACAGGGTCATCTGCTGAGCCTAATGGTATTGAGCAGCTTTGGCTGTGGTCCTCCCTACCAACATCTGAATGTCCAATATTGGCTAATATTGTTCTGACCTGCTTGTATGAAGATTGTATATTTTCAGGAAAGGATCTGATACTGATTATCAGACAGCTGTTAGCAAAACCATGGGACTTCCACTGAACAGTCTCGGAAGACATCGACATATTAGGCAGCTACATACCTCAGTCTGAACCCTTTGAAATGTAATGGAATAAAGGTTGTTTGAATGGCCTCATATTACCAGCACCTTTGTTAGGGATGCGCTTATTGATCGGCTAGTGACCAGAAATGGGCGATTTTCATTTAAAATGACGCAGACACTGGATAAGAAAGAGAAGAGATGCCGCCAAATACGATATTTTGTAACGAGTGTTTTGACTTACCATAATATAGATTTGGGTGAGCATGAGACTAAAAAAGCGTGAGTGTCACTCCAGATGCGTGAGAGCAGGCAGCCCCAGCAATTCCTGTGTTTACCGTCTATCCCTGAGCACCTGCAAATTGCTGGCTTCCCTGGCTGTACCGCTATAGTGTTAAACTGATAGTGTCTGTTAATAAAGATAGTAACATTCATTATTAAAGACCTGTCATATCATTTATTAATACGGCTCAAACTTTCTCTGCAATGCTTTTTTAATTTACCTTCTTCATGTTGGTCTGTTGCGTCGAAAAAATTCTGCGCCCTCAAATGTTGTGGAATTTGAAATATTCATTATCCTCCCCTCCCCAAACGATACATTTGTTTTTTGGAATATTGGAATGCTGTTTAATACACATTTATTTTTCTTTGTAAAGGTAAGATTTGGTATTCCAAAAACCTTTTTCTAAAAATAGTTGCCAAAAAGTCGGAGGTCGTCTTATAATTGGAGTAGGCTTATATTCAGGCCAATATGGTAATTAGCCTGCCAGCACTTAAGTTTAGACATTCACGCCATCTAAAAATGCAACTTGCGCCTTAAAATTTCCAGTATCATGGTTTCAGAGGGAGGAAACGTTTCATATGTATTTCAGTTCTGTGTCTAATAATAAGTCATGATCACTGAATCCAGTACTGAAAGTGTACTGCAAGAGGAGAACTACAGGTTCACTGACCCCAGGCAAAATTCTGGGCCCACTTCCTGTCCTGGTGGGAAAGCAACCAGCCAGTTAAAATGAAACCTAACAGAGCACGCTGGAAAGGCCTTGTGTTCCGAGGGTGGCGCTTTGGTGTCCTTGTTTGTCTGTCCACACATTGTCTGGTATTCTCCCTACCCGTGCCCCACTTCACATTGTGCCACTTAGAAGACGGTGAGAATAGAGAAAGCGGAATATTTACATTAGAGGATGACGGAGGAATTGCGGAAATAAGGTTCAAGTTGTTTTGGAGGCTTACAGCTGTTTTGTTTACTTACTTGTTACTCTGCAGGGCTTACAGCTGAACATGTTAGCCGTTTATTCAGCTGGAGAGATTGACCTCTCCTCATAAATGGTAGCATAATGATCGTGGGTATGAGCTCACAACAGAAAGGCGGCTGCCTGAAGTCTGCAATGAAACCCCCCCTTAGCATAATGCTGAACTTGAGTAACTCCAGTAACAAGTAAGTAGGAGTCGTGTCCCCCGCTGGGATTTGGACGGCTGGTATTTGGTCATGTTGGAAGTCTCTGGGTACGTAGCCAGCGTGGGAGTTCTGGGTGTTTGTGTATCCACTAGCGGTGTAACGATACGCGCATTCGTATTGAACCGTTTGGTACGAGGCTTTCGGTTCGGTACGCATTACAAACTGAACGATTCAGAAAAATACTTTTATCCCTCTGGAGTCGAAGGCATCCTCGGCGATGCCGAGTAGGCTATCTTTCTCGTCTATTTCAGTTCATAACTCGCTGAAATCTTATTATAGAAACATGAA
>JAODLC010000123.1:22562838-22605345 GCA_026781145.1 Hippopotamyrus pictus | reverse complement strand
TACACACACACACACACACACACACACACACACACACACACACACACACACACACAGAGACACAGCGAGCACAGGAACTGCTGAAGACAGGGGACATGTGTACCCCCCAAAATTTAACTTGACTTCATTTATCTCCCAAATAATAAGCCTTTGTATTTAAATGATTAAGTTGTTCCCTCCTCAGTTTCAAGCTCTTTATTACACCGTTGCAGCCTCCATACTCTCAGCCACCGTGTGACAGTCGCCTACTGGCTCGTTCTGTCATTATAATAATAGTGTTAAGTACTTCGTAGCTGTAAACGGTCATTCATCGGAGGCTCAGCCTAGCCACACGTATGCCCAGCTCCTGACAATGTGTATGTTTGTATCACTTGTACGTCACTTTATAAACGCCTCTGAGAAGTAAAAATAAATGTAAATTTACTGCTGTATTGAGTCCCACACAATAACCCAGAACCGCATATTGTGGATACGACTGCAACTAGTCACAATGAGTTAACATCACATCACCCATCATTAAATGTAATTATGTCATAACTACGAAGAGTGAAATCTGGAGAACACAGAGGTATGTGGCTGAATATGGCATCTGGGTTTTGTAGTTTTTAAGGGAGCAGCTCAGTACATACTGACATTAGCAAAATGTGGCCAATGAGCACTGTTTAATGTCTGTGTCAGGAAATCCTAGCTGTACCACCCAGTTGAATGTAAATTCAACCCAGCTGAGACCTAGGAGAAGAAATTGAAATGATTATGCTTACTGCTTACCCAAGTAAACAACAAATAGTCGTAGCCTAGCGTAGTTCATCTATAATTGTCAAGGCTCCTTATTATTCCAAGTTTTGGCTATAGCCTGTGAAGACCACTCCCACTTATAAATGAAAGGAGCCACAAAGAAGGAATTCATAGTCAGGGTATTACGGATGTCGGCAATCTAATCTTAAAAGGGAATTAAGAATGGTAAGCGCTTGTCTTGTTCGACCATTCACATAAGTTGGAGTCTCGAAATTCCCACCTGGAAGTCACACTTAGCGGTGTGGTTATGTGTCAAACGTTAAACTTCCCAGCTAACAAGAATGGCAAATGCACTATTACTGCAATGAGCAATGTCTGTGAAATGCTGTCCTGTAATAGCCATGTTTTTTTCTTAATGTTTTTTTTTTTCTGTCAAACACATAGGCTAGAAGGCTGAACTGAAAGCCAAACCAAAAATCCTTCTTTTGTCTTGCTTTGTGTGTAGCCTAAGTCTACTTTACGGACAAAAGCCATAACTGCTGGTCAGTCACTCTGAGTGGCCCAGGGCGTTGGAGTACTAAAGGACGCTAGTCGCAACATTTGCAGCGCAAGCTAAACATTATGACCCTCATATAAAAAACGCGAGTTCACCACCTGGGCCCTCTGTGTAAAGAGCAAGAGCTAACCACCAGGGCATCTTGACATATATAGCACAAGTTAACCACGAGGGCCCCTGGCATATACAGCACAAGTTAACCACGAGGGCCCCTGACATATACAGCACAAGTTAACCACGAGGGCCCCTGACATATACAGCACAAGTTAACCACGAGGGCCCCTGACATATACAGCACAAGTTAACCATGAGGGCCCCGGGCCCCCCGGCATATATGCTGCTAGCTGACCACCCGGGGCACTTGATACATGCTGTGATCCTTGGTGCATACAGTGCAAGTTTAGAACATTCCCTTCAGACATGTAGTTATGTGCTGAGCCTCAAGGCCCCTGGCCCTTCTCCATGCAGAGTCGTGCAAAATTAACATCACGGTCACTGGCCCCCATCCTCAATATGCTGGTTGACATTTTACAACATGCTTTCACAAGAGTGTGAATTCAGAATAACAGGGACCCTTGAATGACATTATGCTGTTTATATCACAGCTGCTACAACACTGCTTCGCGTGGTCATTCAAAAACGTGCATTATTTTCACGCTTGTATCCAAGAAATTAATTTTTAGCAAAATTACCTCCCTCTGTTACTTAGACACAGGCCAATAATGCCAACTAGCTAATGTGATAGATAAGGTTAGTTATTTCAAGTCCTGACAAGTCAAAACATAGCAAGCTAGCAAAAACATAAATAGCAATGATTTAAATCCCTTGGCTCTAGTGTAACCCAGAAATATAATGTTAGTTACAGTATGTTAGCATATATGTCGATGTAGTGTTAGCTCATTAACTCTGTGGTCATCATTCCAGCTAGACAGTCATTAGTGCTAAAAAAAGACATCTTCATGCTGTGTTGCCGTAGTTTCATTGTTAATCCAAATAATACTTTACGTAAAATTACCTCCCTGTGTCAGAAATAATGGCTAATAATGCTAGCTCAGTAACTTGCCAGATAAAGTTAGCTAGTTCTGTACCTGACAAGCATAGCAAGCTAGCTAAATAGCCTTGATAGAGGAGCAGAATCTAGACCATTTACATGGTATGTGCCCTGAACTCCCCCTCCCCTGCTGTGATGGGGGAGGGGGGGACTCCAAAATGCAGGTGCCCAGGGGCCTGACAGGACCATGGTCTAGCCCTGTCTAAGCACTCAAGCCATCCCTAAAAATCGTCTTGGAAGTCTATTCACCGATGGTCAGGATAACAAGAACGCTGCTCTAGGAAAAGGAAAAGAGGAGTGAGAGGAAGGCTGGACGTCCGGCTGCCCAAGAAGACGGGGGGTGGCGCTACTCACTCAGCGAAATGATTTCTTCCTCATTCACTTCGAGGCGTGTGGCCAACAGCAGCGAGAGGAGCAGAACGCCCCAGAGAACCACAGTTAACGGCAGCAGTAAACAGGTCATTTGGAATGAATCAGATCCAAGCCTTGGAGCATCTGGGGGAGCCGCAGGATCGGTCCCCCCCCCAAGGGGTGTGGTTTGAGGGCGGCGGGTGAGACATGGCCCCTTAGCTAAGCCGGTTCTCGAATATGTGACTCAGCTGTCTCAATGAGTCATGGTGTTTAGTGGCGCTCCAGTCCTGCCGCACTGTGATGCCAGCTGTGTGTGTCGAGGGGAGGTAGGCAGACATGTAGGTGGGCAGTACCCTGGAAGCCAAAGCCAACAGGCTGTCGGTGAGATAATCACGGTTCCAGGAAGACTTTGGACATGAGGCTGCCGTATACTCGACGTGATCGCTCTTAAGGAGAGCGCCGATGTCATCGATTGCCCACTCATTTAAAGCGATTCGTTCATCTATCTGTCTTCCAAAACCGTCCAAGCATTAAAGAGCCCAAGAAGCAGGGGAGCACTCACAACACAGGTAACCATGGCGATTCACTAAACCGCACGCGGCCAGACCGTGGGAGGATGTCCCAGGCCGTGGAGCTGCCAGCAGACCTCACTGGCTACCTTGTCATCCCTCTGGTCATATTCCTGGTTTTGGGGCATGTGAGATGAGTAACAGTGGTATGGCACATGTGACATTGTTGACAGCCCAGGAAACTCCTTCGTGGGGCTCTTCTTAGTGAAAATGGTGCTGAACTTAAAACAAGCCCAACTACAGTGTTAGGAAACAAACAAACTTGTGAGCCATGTAATGGACACTTCATCCTTGGTGACCTGTGTACAGCTTATCCTCTTCCTACCAGTGTGCAGAGGTGTATATAGCCACACTCACCACAAGCAATCACTACAAATTGCCAATTCAAGACAATCATCAGTGCAGACAGTGTGTTGCAGAGGCCCCAAGCAGGGGTTTAATTTCCATTTTCATACAGATTCATGTAGATCGTAAAGTAATGCCCCGGTTGGTCTCTTATTTATCGGGGTGGTGGAGCATTCTTGTTCCCAGACCAGCATATTAAAGCACTTTAGACTTTAAGACACGTTGAATAACATATTATAAGCAGCATTTGAAAGATTTCACAATTAAGATTATCAAGACAGAAGTAGCATACAGACAAAATGTGGATTCAGACAGCAATGACACAAGCAGCAGGTATAAGGCCAATAAAAATGTGATAAAATGGTTATAAGACAGCGTTGGTCTTTGGCTGATGACCTTATGGTTCTGGGAACCCTTTAAATAATAGTAATATTATTATTGTTGTTGTTTTCATCGTCATTGCTGGTTTTGTTGTTGCTATAAAATTCTTAAACTAAATACTCAGATTGTTTAACCTCTTAAGATTAATGACTGGTGTGCAAGGATTTACCTACTGTACCTACTCAGAGTCTCCCTTGTTAGATGTGCATATCAGTCAGAGAAAGTCCCGCCCACCCCCCAAATGCTGTTGACCATGGCTGTTAAAATTAAAAAGCAAGGTTAAAAAGTGCAGTATCCCCCCGAAACATGTCTTTATGTTTTCACGATGCTGCAAGACATCCAGCAGGAGGTGCCGTGGGACTCAGCGAGCTGCTGCGGGGGTCTTTTTGCAGTCAGAGATAGGGACCTTACGCTGCTCGGTACGAGGATCGTAGGTCACCTCAAATGTGCAGGAGAGGCGCTGGAAAAGAGAGACAAATTAGGAGAGCTGCTGACCAATGAAGCAGGTGTGTGTGTATTATCTGGTCAGGGGTGTGTGTGTGTCTGTGTGTGTGTGTGCGTGCGTGCGTGCGTGCGTGTCTCAGGGCGCAGCTAGGGAGAGTGCCTCTATTGCAGCACTCACTGACCAGCATGGCTCCATGTGCAGCCACAATTTGTGGTCGCCCTTAATTAATGCCTATATCCCATGCCAGATAATTATGGGGTGTTTTTTTAAATTACCCGTTTTCCCAGCATGCAAGATTCCAGGTCGGCGTCTGTGGATTTCGGGCATTTGGTTTTTCCAATGGTGGCCCATATCTTGTATTTGATGATGTTTGTCACCTAGGGAACGGGCACAGTGACATCAAAGCGTGAGGAAACAGCGCAGGACAACGGGCTGAAAGTCAGCATGGAGGCATTTATATCTTGGTGCATTCCATGTGCAGAAAGACCAAGCTCAGTGTCCCAGTAGCCTTACCTGCATCTCCGCTGACGTCACGTCCAACAGCCGGAAGAGCATCTTGAACCTTGACTTGGAGCTGAACTTCTCCGTGGCTAACCGGGCTGCCACCTGGACCTCAGGGGACTGGGGCGGTATGCTGACTGATCCGCCCAGATGGTGGGTGCGGCCTGGAAACGAGAGAATAACGCCCCCTGCTGTTTTTCTTCAAACTCATGCTGACCTGTTACAGCCCTTTGCTTTTCCCGTGTATGTGTTTGTTTTCCTGGTGGCCAGGCTCAATAGAAAAGTGCACAGAAGCCACGGAAACAGGTACACAGACACTTTGGCACTCGGCGAGATTTAACGGCAGCCAAAAAAGACGACAGTCAGAGAGAAGCCAAGTTCCTTCTGCTTACTTCTCCTAAGCATCCGAGTCATCCCTAAAAATAGCCCTGGAAACCTATTCACTGATGGCCAGGATACACAGCGGTAAGAGACTTTACTGTAGACAATGGCACAGAAGAGGGAGGAAAGGCTGGACGGCCGGCAGCCCAAGAGGGCAGGGTGTGTTACTACTCACTTGGTAAGATTTCTTCCTCATTCGCTTCAAGGAGTTTGGCCGACAGCAGCGAGAGGACCAGAATGGCAAGGAGAGCCATGGTTGACTGCGTCAGGAAACAGCTCATCTGGAATGAATGAGACTCAAGCTCTGGGGCATCTGGGGGAGTTGCAGGATCCGCCCCCCCAAGGGGTGTGGCTTGAGGGCAGTGGGTGGGACATGCCCCCTGAAGCAGGTCTGCAGGCAAGTGAGTCAACTGTCCAGATTCGTCATGGCATTTAGCCCTGCCCGGCCCTGGAATGAACTGCATCTCTGCAGTGCCATGATGCCATACTGTATGTGTCAAGGGCAGTTAGGAGCAGTACCCCAGTGGCCAAAGCCAACGGGCACATCTGCATACCACAGCTATCAGGGAGGCCTTTGTTATGAGATATTCACAGTGCCCCCGCCCCCGAAAGCAGAGAGGTAGCGGGGCAGGAGAGCACTCATTGTTATGAACTTAAGAACAAAACTAACTGAACACACTGGGAACAAATACCCCCCAAAAAAAAAAAAAAACACAAGAAAGACCACGAGAGGTCAAAAATCAGGGGAAAACACTAGAAACTGAACCATAAATAAACCTACACATGGAAATAGGTAATACAGAAATTGTAACTAGAGAGACAGGCAGCGTAACACTCGCAGAACAAATCACAATGACTGACTGTGGAAATCAACTAAGGCAGGCACTTAAATACACTGATACTAAGGACTAACTGAGGACAGGTGTGAATATTCAAAAACAACCAATCAAACAACAAAGCAAGGCAACAGGTATAATGAACTACAATAAATGAGCACTGGATAAGGGAACTCTAACAATCACCAAGACTGGGGAAAAGACCTGGGGCCTGTTTCACGAAGCAGGATTACTTGCTTAGCCAGATAACTTGCCAGATTTAAGGTAGTCTGGGGTAAATAGACCTTATTTTCATCGAGTTACATTTAGCCTATACTACCTTAAATCTGGCAAGTTATCTGGCTAAGCAAGTAATCCTGCTTTGTGAAACAGGCCCCAGTACAAGCAGAACATAAAACAGAGCACAAGCATACTAACTCAAAACAGGGAAGCAATGATAACTAATAACAAACACGAGGGAAAAACAGCAGAGGTTGGCCTAGAACTCATAACCAGGGTGTTCACAGCCTCTGAGCTGCACACGCAACCTATTAAGCTACACGGCTGTACAAAGAAAAGAGGGAAAACACACCAGGGTTGAAAAGCAAGAGACAGAGAAGGGGGGAAAAAGGCAGAATGGCCAGCAATGGATGCTGGCCAAGCAGGGAAAGGTCAGAGGGCAGAGTCAGGTGGTACTACACTAACAGGAAGACTATTCCATACTCTAACTACACGCTGTGTTAAGAAGAGCTTTCTCAAACCCAGTTTAAAATGTTCTCCTGCTAATTTCCACCTATGGCCAAGTTCATGTATTTGACTAATATTGAAGTAATTATTTGGTTGAACAGCATCCAGACCTGTTAGAATCTTATATACCTGGATCATGTCCCCCCTTAGTCTCCTTTGCTCGAGGCTAAACAGATTCAGGTCAGCTAACCTCTCCTCATACAGCTAACATTCCTCTAATAGTAAGGGAATTGTATGAGATATCTCACTATCTCACTAGTCAATTTTAAAAAATCAATTTTTCGAAAAATAATTAATCGGCACCCTAACTTGAGCAGGTTTTTTTCATGGTTTCCCACGGGAGTTGAATTTCAACATTTTAATTTCATGTTATTACACACCTTTACAAACATATCGGTGAAGAAATTGTTTGGTAACAATTTAGTTGGCAGATATTTGTGTTTCCCTTACTGTAAGACCAGGAATCATTTTTGTAGCCCCACACTGAACCCTTTCCAAAGCAGCAAGGTATGGTGACCAAACCTGCACGCAATATTGTAGGTGGGGTCTTACTAAAGAATTGTATAATCTTTAGCATCACCTCCCTTGACTTAAACCCAACATCTTATTGGTCTTTATAATTGCTTCCCCACGCTAGCCAGAGTGGAACATGGAGGCATCAACATACACACAGAGGTCTTTATCATAATCTGCTACCTTTATTTCAGTGGAACCCATAAAATATCTGTACTTTATATTTCTGCTCCCTGCATGGATTATCTTACATTTATCTACATTCAATTTCATCTGCCAGGTATCAATCCAGTTGCTAATTAAATCAAGATCCCGTTGTAGCCTCTGTACTACTAGTTCAGTATCTGCTACACCACCCACCTTGGTGTTGTCTCCACATTTAACCAATTTACTGTATATATTGTTTTCAATATCGTTAAAGTAAATTAGGAATAACAGTGGCCCTAAAATTGAACCCTGCGATACCCCACTATGAATGCAGGCCCACTGTGACATTGTGTCTCTAATAACTTCCCACTGATTGCTGTCTATTTACCAGTTTTCAATCCAAGCTGCTACAGTTACTGAAATCCCTACTGCTTTGAGCTTAAAAAGGAGCTGTTTGTGGGAGACAACATCAAAGGCCTTCTGGAAATCTAAGTAGATCACAACATAGACCTTTTTGTAATCAATTCCTCTGGTACCTTCCTCAAAGAACTCAAGCAGATTAGTCAAACAGGACCTAACCACAGCGATTCATTGATGCACAGGCGGTCAGACTGTGGGAAGAGACCCCCCGAATGGGAGCCTAGGGTTACCATATGATCGGGTTTACCTGGACACGTCACTCTTTTTGGGCCCCCGTCTGGGCATCTGGGTGGTTTGTCAAATATTGGCGGTCTGTCCAGGTTTATTACTGCAACCCGTATGACCCAAGGTTGCATGTTACAGTGGAGTACTGAGTGAGAGAAAAGGCACCAATTTTCAATATACGGCAGCCACTTAATATCATCACACAGCATTTGCAAGGCTGATGCACAAGTCGACTTTAAAAATTAAATGATATGCGTATCCCTGGGTGTCATGCTGCTCTCGCGTGACATCAACTTGTGATGTCAATGACTGATGTGAGCAAATGGACATCTTTTTCGTCTCACCAAATATGGTAATCCTACTGGAGCTGCCAGCAGATCTCGCTAGCTACCTTGTCATCCTTCTGTTGGTATGGCACACATGACGCTGTAGACTTATTGGGAAACTTCCTCATGGGACTGTCCTTAGTGGAAATGGCGCTTTAGTGAAAACAGGCCCAACTAGACTGTCAGTGTGGCTTAGTGTGGTCCTACAGACGCAAGGCCTGTGAAATAAACTGTTGTGAGCCATATAATGAACACTGTCATTCTTTGTCCCCTTTCTACTACTAATCCTATCTATACTAGTGTGTAGAGGTCCATAGCGCCATCTACTGGTCGGAAGCGTGTGCGACATACTGGAAATATAGACAAACCATCAGTGCACACAATGTGTACCAGAGGCCTCAAACAGGAGTTTAATTGTTACGTTTATGCAGCAAAATCGAAAAAAGTGTTGCGGTGTGTAACTGGGGAGAGCAGTATATACTCGTACCAGCTTAACATAACGTACGGGAAGAGGTTATGGGTGTGGGAATACTGAAAGATGCAGGTTCATGGGCAGTATTCATGGGCGGACCCCCTCCCCCTCCACCGCTCGAAAAAAAACACACTGTAATGTAATTATTAGACCGACGGTGGAGTCGGGTGTGGGTACCCCGAGATAAAATGCTCCAGGCGCCACTGTCTCTGTTTATTGGGTAGATGGAGCATTGTTCATGCTGCTACCTCAGCATATATTAAAGCACTTCAGACTTTAAGTCTGTCGAATTACATTTATTACAAGTAACGTTTCATAGATATCACAATTAGTTCTATCAAAACAGAAGCAGCATACAGACGAAATGCAGATTCAGACAGCAATGACAGGAAAAATGTACGTCATAACAAAAAAACGTGACAAAACGGCTAAAATACAACGCTGGTCATCGGTTGAAGACTACGGTTTCGGGAATTCTTCTTTTATATTATAATTATTATTATTATTGTTGTTGCTATAACAGTAATTATTAATATTATTATTTTATTATTATTATTATTATTATTATTATAAATTGATCAAGTAAATGCTCAAATGACGGTCTAGACACCGGTCTACTCCAAATATTTATTCGCCAACACGGAGTAGATCCTGTTTGATGGATGCGCATATCAGTCAGAGAAAGTCCCGCCTACTCCTGAATGCCATTGGCCGTCTCCTCGAATAGCGACTATCCAGCAAAGGCGTCAAAGGAGAGTGGCCGTGGATTTCGATGCACGCCGGTGACCACGGTCATCGGAATTATAAAGTGCTTAAGAATTCTCCATCTTCCCGAAGAATGTCTAAACCTTGTGAAAAAACGAGGCGATGTACGCTCTTATGATGACAGATACTAGTGACATGGTTGAGTAGCCTGGTAGCATTTTACAATTTTGCTTTTTTTTGTTTATATAGAGTAAAGGGACTGACCACGTGTTGTAACAGCCAAATTGAATTCAGCACTCTAGTCTATGGGATGCCACCAGCGTGTTGCGACATACGTTGCGGTTGGGGAAATGCCGAGTGGAAGACGGCATGGACGACACGTGTTATCTGTAATCACGCGAACCAGTAGTGTTACTCTATGCAGATCTCCTATGTTCTCAAGTAGAGAAGGCATTTTGTATGACCTGGCGCGATATAGTCAGTGTGTGTAGAAAAAAAAGTATGATGCTTTACCAAACTCCGCCAAAGACGTGTATGCGCAGCTTTTTACGTGCATGATACGGATGCGGAGGAATGAGACAACACGACACGTGCCAAGTTGGAGTGAAGCATAACCACAAGAAGCTACGTATTGTCACGCGTGCAAAAGACAACTCTGTGGCGGCAGAATGCAAATATTTATCTAAATTAAATGCGGTCGGCAGCTCCCTGTGTGTGAAATGCATGCAGACATTATTGGTGGGCTTTCTCGTGAGCTTGTTCCTGTTCTCCCGTAAAATGAGAGACTTGGATGGACAGAACTGTACTCGGAAACAGCATGGATGTTTTTATGATTACCAGAAAGTCATGTGTCACTATCTGTGACACAATGAGCCTGATGCTGGAATAGTAATGGCCAGATATATGGACTTCATGTGTTTTATCACGTAGTATAATTACTACTCAGCCCCGCCCCGATGCCACAGAAATCCCTCCTGCCCGCCTTGCTGTCATTTTCCCTCCAAAAAGGGAAGTTTCAGCCGTCGATGGGACAGATAAGTGGCCTCGCAGCCACTTAATAAGCAGCAAACACTTTTCTTTCTTGGCGCCGCTCGCGAATAAGTAATTCTTATTCACTTCCCCAGACATACAGCCCATGGACTGTTTGGGAAAACCCTTAAGTTCAGTTCGGATATTTTGGCAGTTCAGTGAAATACTAAGTTCAATTAATACATTTTGGGCCGGTTTCATGTAATATGCTGCGGTTATTAGAAGATATCCAGGTTATTAGAAGATATCCAACTGCTCTAAGACGCTAATTGGGCGGTTTGGGGCACAGTCCGGGACGGCAGTGCAGTCGGGCACATCTCTTCATACCGCTGGACCTGCGAGGAGCTCCCGGTTAGAAGGGCTAGGCGGTGTGGAGGAGAGCGGTCTGTATCCAGTAATCGGCAGCTTCGCGGATGCGGAGCTGATACACGGCGAAGAGCACAGTTCCTGCGGGCACGGCAGCGGAGCCTGCGGCCAGGTAGGACAAAACAGACTTTTGCTTGTACGTCTTTTCCCTCCATGTCAGTGTGGTCTGTTAAAAGTAATAGACGCACGTAGGACTCGGTCGATCTTAGGCAGCCAAGAGTCAGGGAGGCGTTTCATGGCGTGTCATCCCAGATTAGCCGGTAGATGGCGGTATGGTACCTTGGCTAAGCCGTATATGGACCACAAGTGTCCGTGGAGAAAGTGCCTTATTATGGAGCGCAAGGGAGCCCCCTGGATTTGTTTAAAGGTAAAATGGGGTGTGTGATAACATAAGGTTGTTGCACAGTAATTTACAGTGCTCTCTGTGAAGAAAAACACTGGGGTGGAAGCATGGCAGCCCAACCATTTTCAGTTAATTTGATTAACCTAGTTTCTCTTTGCCATCTTCCTTTCCAATCTGAAAGACTGATCAGATGGGGAGGGGGGGCTCTAGTGGCTGCTGGGCCCTTAGTAAACCTGGCTCGCTTATGTCTTGGGCCCTGGTGGGAAGTTGCTCGATTGTCATTTCAAACCCACTGCTCTGGCAGATTGTACAAAGCAGCAACAGAAGTGTGGTGGTGAGCAGCGTGTGCCTTAGCTGACTGAGGAGGAGACGGACACAGCTCAACTTAACCCCCTCCCCCTAAAGCCTGCTGGTGCCCTCTCTCGCCCTGGCAGGTGGTACAGGTGCTGTTCAGGCTTGATGGCGTGCAGTAGGCCTGGCTTGGTGTCTGCCCCTGTTCATTTAGTCTGCATTGCCACTTAGGGACAGATCCCTGTTTCACTGAGGACTGGAAAGCAGCATCCTGTGTGTTGGTCTCTAATGAGATGCAGTTTTTTAGTCAAGGGAGTAGGAGTGTTTCAAAGGGGGGGGGGGGCACAACATCATAACTGAAATACAAAGGTCTATTTATTAGGGGGGGACAAATGACGCCAGATTATATATGGGGGTACACCTTTGTTTATAGTGATGGATTTGCATGCTGATGTACTGTAGTGGTTTTGCTGGAGCTTTTCCAAGGGGGGAGGGTTTATTGTGTTTGCCGGTGAATGCGGAACATGTGTTGGGGGGGGTCTGTCAGCCGGTCTGTGTGGTGTGTGTCGGCTTTGCAAGCGTCTGTCAGATTGTCGTTTTTTGCTGTCTTGTGTAGTTTCTCTGCTTGTCACCGTTTAAGAATGGGGTCTGCTTCCCCCCCCCCCCCCCCCACTAGCCAGCTGCAGTTATAAAAGGGGTATTTTGATCGCACCATTTGATGTTCTGTCAGTGTCAATTTATTAGTTTATCTGACCATTTCGGCTAAGCTGACGGGTGCAGTCTCTGCCTTTTCTCAGATCAGTGAGATAGCTTATTTATATTATATGTAAATACGTTGAAAATGTGTGGTGAGCGTAACCTGATCTTGGAGCTTCTTTTGAATGTTTGGAATAAAGTGCATTTTAAGACTTGCTGTGTTTGTCTTGCATGGTGATGTGCTGAATGGATGCTCTGGCTGCTTCTGGAGCAGTTCCAGGCATCTCCCCATAGGCTGCTGTCAGCTTTAAGTGTGGACGAAGTTGGCGCTGGATGGGAGATATGGCATGTATCGTTGGAGCAGCACTATAAACTTCGGAACAATTGACTTGTGTGGGCTTATTCATTGTGTGTGTGCTGAGTTTGGGAGGGGAAGGTGGTAAGAATAAGAGTCAATGGAAGTGAAGCAAGGAGGCGGAGGACCTGGCCAATGCAGCGGTATAAGGAAGGTGAGTCTGTTGGGATTACAGGAAAGGTTTGGCAGGGGAGTGTTTGGTATGTGTGACTGGAGTTGGGTGCTAATGGAGGAGATGTAAGGCAGGAGGAGAGGGGAGATCTGTGGCCAGCTGGGAGCAGACATGGGTGAGTATGGGTTAATTCAATATAATGGTTTCTTTAGCTCTCTTTCACAACCTTGTAGGGCAGCATTTTGTCAGTGCAAAAGCCAACCCCATCAGAACACAGCCCTCTCTCTGAGTCCTTAAATGCCCATGCAATCAGTTCATTCACATCTCAGAAGCAGCACTCTGGCATCTCCAGGTGAAACAAAAGTCTGTACACGGTTGACAGCCAATACTGTCTCTGCTTTGGTTCCAGGCCTTCCGTCCAACACACCATGCCTTCTGTGCCATGCCAGTCTGCTTTGTCCTGACATCAGTTGAGTTCCCATGGCCTTGTGGATTCTGGGTTTTGTAGTCCTTTGTGCGGTCCTGCTGAACCCCTTAGTGGCATCACTGCTTCTCCTTGAAAACAGCTCCTGTGGGCTGCCAGGTATCACAGACACCTGTCAACAAAGCGCATTGCCGAAGTTATCACCTTATCTTGTGCCCTGCTCAAGTGTCTGTGCCACCCATTTGGCCCACGGTCATTGAATCTTTGCAATAACTACCGCTTACTAATGGCACTTTTCCGCAGCCACCAAGACCCGAGCCGAATCCCGAAGAGACTGTTTCCTATTGTAAATTATGCAAGCCGTACCTGTCCTGTAATGGGGCTGACATGGCCCTGCTTACTAGCACGGCTGAGAATGTGACTAAACCAAGCTGGTTGCTTCACCACCATCTGATTGGTCAAAATGCACAGAGATAAAGAACTGGAATTATTCTTTATTAGTAGTATCACACATCGTGATATATTGATACATTACTCGGAACTTAAATTTCCATCCTCTTACTCAAAAAAAGTACTACAGAATGGCTGAATGAAAAGGATTCATAATGAATATTTACGCAGGTGAATGCTAATTGCGGTAACATTTGATGCTAACATAACATAGCGATTCTCACAACCTTGCTATTAAAAATTTAAATTAGGACATAGTAAATCGTGATGTACACCGTACACACAGTACATAAGCATTTCTTTGGTTTTATATCACTGTCTCCAAATCCGACAGTGCCTTTACCGAGGTGACCCTTCTGCATTGGACAACCAAAGTTAGCTGGACTCGCGCTGTAACTAGTCTCCTCACGGTATGGATTGGGTATGGCTCATTTCCTGCATGCTAGCGGAAAAGCGCCAAAGTCTTCTGCCCATAGTATTTATTAGACTTACACACACCTCATATCTTCACACGCTGCATTGACATCATCGATGCCAGCTCCCTCTTCATCATGCAGTCCCTCCTCTTCTGTCTCACCCTGAAGTGACATGACAGGGTCTCATTTGGCAAACGTGGTTGGCAGGCAGACAGAATCCCTACCTCTCTCCCCCATTCATGCCAACAACTACCTCCTTCATTCTCACATTACATGTACGTTTAGACTACATTTACATTTACTGCACTTACATTTACACTTAGACTAATGTTAATGGGTTCTGCATGCATATCAGCCATGACAGCACACAGTCCTGTCATGTTCGGTTACAGTCAACGCCTTCCTCTCACCAGAGGAGGATGATCAGCGTGCACAGCATCAAAAGGATGACTCCCGCTAGCAGGCCCAGGCACACCAACACGCCCACGCCCTTTGTCTTCTCCACGGGTAACTCTGTGATGAAGGGCACACGAGCATGACACGCTTATCAAACGCGGCACATGCCACCGATCATTCAGTTTCTGACACTACATACCACACCTATTTTCCCCTCATCCCACCCCATCCCTGGTACTTTTCCAAAAGTCTTACATGTTTCCATACAGTTCGTTATCGTCCTCGCTGAATTTCAGACAATACGCCTCTCTCCTTCACTCCAAGGCAGACCCACCGCACACAGCACACCAGGATGGTGTTTCCTTTGGCCTGTAGCATTTGGCCTCGTTCACTACAGCCTGGCTCTTACACCCCAATCTCCCTTCACATGCACCCCCTCCCACCACCGACAATTCAGAACCAAGGCACGCACACTCATGTTACTAACGTAGCACAGCCTTCCGCTTCATTGGCAACAAATGCACAACATGTGTGTTTCTGCATGAAAATAGGCTGAGTCAGTCCCACTCAAAATTTCCAAGTGCGGAAAAAATCATTTCAGCCAGCGGTTTCACATTTCTGATACCCAGGGTGGTGGATCCCTACAGCACACTGCCGTCTTGTTTTCCTGGGACGGTTTCTTAGAGAGATTTACACCGCAAGCTCTCTCGAGCCAGCTTTTTTCACACACAGACACACACACACACACACACACTTTTCTCTGGATAGCTAGCTCCATCAGCTAGCCAGCCAGCTGAGTGTACATCAGCACAGCCAATCAGACGAGCTCCCGGCAGGGGCGTCTACTCAAGGCTGCTCCTCCAGCCACTCTCGGGAACGTGGCATACAGATCTAAGTCAGCAAGGCGTTGGCAGAGCACTGACTGCCCTAAAAATAGCCACAAGCAACTGGCACCATCCACATAGTACACCAGGGAAGGTGTACTACCCACAGCAGAAGTATCTATTCAGTCACTAAAAACACCACATGGTGCCTACAGTGGTAATACTGCACTTCTCCATGACAGCTTGAGACACACTGGCTCATCCATGGTCTACTGCTCCATCTGACACAGCAGCATTTCTCCTAGGAATGTCACCAGGGTGACGAGATGCCGTAGGCTAGGCATCATGAGGAGACTCCACACTGAGGCCACAGTGCTCTCTCCTTCCCCCCATGATGAAGCCAAGGAGGGCACCACCGCCAGCCAAATGTGTCCCATTGGACCTTACAGAATATAACCCAGATGACTGCTTTTGAAGTCCACAAGCAGATCAAATGTACACTCCTGGCAGTCCACACCCTGCTCTCAGCCCTCTAAAACAGCTCTCAGCACTCCTGCACACAGACAGACAGAAACAGGCAGACACACACACACACACACACACACACACACAGGAACCATGCGCCACATACCTGTGGGCTCCATTGTTATCGGCTCTGTGAAGACGTCGTAGGCCGGATCCTCCTTCGTGGTCGGACTAGCTTCTACTTCAGTCGACAGACCGGCAGACATAAGAAACACAGCAAGACACGGAGGCCTCAGAGTCTTGTAAGGCCGCTCTTCCTCTCGTCACGCCTCATCAGTGTGCCACAGCACCCCCTGGTGGTCTCCACCTTCTTAAAGAGCTTCTGTGTACTCCCAGGTAAAGTCAACAACCTCATCCTTCACTGCACCATGATTGCACTGCCTCCACATACCAACTAAAGCCGCTAGGGGCCGGGTGGGAAACCTCACCAATCCAGGGCAGAGCCAGCAGCTCAGGACTCCACTCGCTCCAGCTGCCAAAGCTTAACTCGTCTTCAGCCTGCACCTGAATGAGGTGGGGGTGTCCAGAGACCACATCCGTGATCGTCATGGTGGTGCCGGTCGTGATCCTCTGGGAGGGAGAACAGGTCGACATCGGGCATGAAACACATCACTCTCACAATATGTGCACCATAATTGATTCATAAACCCTCCTCTGGGCGATGTTCTACACCGTGTCCTCAGAAGCAGAGACATATTCACTGATAGCCCCCCCCATCCAACACTTGAATTAAGGCAGAGGTGTCTTCTCCCATGATATCGATGCAGACAGTCCTCTACTCTATCATCATGCTATCCCAGCATTTTCCCATCAATTCAAAAGCAGTGTCTCACCTCAGACCAAATGTTGGAGCCCACTGGCCGATAGCGCAGTTGGAAGTGCAGCGGGAAGGCGCTGCCCTGCGGCCACGAGCTCGGGTACCGCCAACTGACTCGCAGCTTTCGGGGCTGTCCCGCCACCGGCTCCGAGGTCACAGCCTCGGGAGGGTCAGGTCTCACTGTGTGCGGAGGGGGGGGGGGCAGCGGTCACGTCAGCACATGGGTGAGACGGGGGACGCCGATAACGATGGGACACCTACACAGCTTATGGAACTGCAGCTGTATCCGGGTGGAGGCCGTGCCTAGGGGGTTGACCTCGGTGATGTTCATGGTTGCTGTGTGCCACCACGTGGGCGCATCACCGATGGTGCACTCATTGGGCCTGGACGGCTCCTGGTGGCACGTCTCCACACGGTCATGATACCTGCACAGAGGGTCAGTGGATCACATCTGGACTCGGAGCTGTGGCACAGTTCATCCCAACACCAAAAAGACTTCTCATTATTCAAGGGTCACGTGAACCGCAGTGCTGTAAACTACAAATTTATAGCAGCGCCAAGACAGGAAACAGTGGTAGTCACATGACTTGGCCCATGAAAGCAGGTGCTGGCTTAAATATCATCACTATGCAATAAACATGCATCTACAAAAATCCATTATTTCTGGTGCATGAGAAACACATGTTGTCAGAAACTACATTACAAAATAAACCTAAAGCAACATAATGCGACAAATACAAACCTATCATTACACATCTATCACTGAACAGTTTAATGTTATTAATGGACTTTTGTGGATTGTTGTCAGTGTGGCAGATATGCTGGTGTGAACAAGACACAAACTAATCTCATTTTATGTTCACAAGTACCGTTAGTGATGTTAGCTAGCTATCAAGCTATGAAAGTTAAATTGTTATAATTAGCGATATAAAGTAACCCATTGTGAATATAAATGCTAATTATTACAAACATAAATACTAGTTAAACATGACTTGGTCAATCGGATGTCAGACCCTATCAGTTAACAGGCGAATGGGTGTATTCCATCTAATGAAAAGTCACAATTGTCAAAAAGTGGACTACGCATTTTTCATCAGACAGTGATGCTATCCTTATCTCCCCGGATATCAACAAAGTGGACACAACACCTACCTGTAGGTGGCGATGTACCTGCTGGGCAGATACGTGTTCATCAGTGGCTTCCAGAAGCAACGGACGACCTTGTGATTGGCCATCCTGCACGACACATTCAATGGCTCCGGGGGACCTGGGGAGACCACAGGGGGGATCCATTCACAGACAGCACACGCAGCCAGGACACACCTCGAAAGCTGCAGTGTATAGCTCCCTGTTAGCCACACACTAACCAGCCATTCACTGGATGTCATAATTGACCTCCACTCTTCATGACAGGGTTGCCCCTACTCACAAGTTTACCGCCCATTGGTCACAGTGACCTCCTGCTCATGAGGAGGGAAATAAGAATAGCCGCTGAACTGCATAAGACCCCCTCCCCCCTGCAAGAGCGAGCATGTACGCAACATATCACTGTATCAGCGACCTCCACCTTTCCTGTCAGGAAGCTACAGAGGTCACCGGGGACAACGCTTCCTGCCATTGAGTGAGCCCAGCATTTCAGGGGAGCCGTTTCCCGCTCCATCCAGCCCTACTCCACAAGTGCACGACTTCCTTCGCTTGTAACTTTCCAGGGAAGTGAGCTTCCGCTCCAATTGACAGGGCGGTCACACAGGTAGTTAGTTCAATTCCTGAGGGCCAGGATTTTCTTGGAAAGAACCTTGATGGACAACCTGTCACAGACATGCAACCCCCCCCCACCCATGGATGGGCAGCGAAGGGGCAGATCACCTCCACTACAGGTAGATCTCGCTCTGTACTGTGACCATGACATCACACGACGTTGCTAATGGCTCGTTAACCCAGCCTCAAGCTGCTTTGAGTACCCATGCATTGCCCTAGCTTACATCCGTGTTGGGCATGGCGTGTCTTGCATATCTGATGGGCATTATACCATGTTCTCACTTTTCATTTCACACTTGTCTCACTGAAGATCACAGCCAAGACTTCTAGGAAACCCACTGCATATTATTTACTAATGAAATAAAAATGAATAACAAGATTCACAATAAGCCCCATCCTGACCCAAGCCGGTCTAATCCCCCGCATTGGCGGCTTGCACCGTTTTGAGATGGAACGGCTCACGTACGGCCCAGGTACAGCTTCACCGCGTGGACCACGTTCCCCTTCTCATCGTGGCAGCTGTAGATTCCCTCCATGTGCTGGGTGGTGTTAACCAACGTCAGGCCACCATCCGACCCCAGAACCGTCTGTCCTGGAACTGGTGTGCTCCCATTCAGCCGCCACTCTGCCAGGGACCTGTGGCACCCAGGAAGGTGATGGAAAAGAGTCACACTCTCCCAAAATGTGGTGGCATTGCCATGGCGATGACCCCTGTGGGTGACCCCCACTTACCTGGGCCATGAGGAGCTGCAGGCCAGCGTCACGTTGCAGTCCAGGGAACCGTATTGGACGTCTGCAGCTTGTCGGAAGAGACAGCAAGTCAGAACAACCACTTTCCGTGTAATGCCCATTGCAGCCATATTGAGAGCACTGGGGCAGATACACACCATCGACCAGCTTGTTTCTGAGTCTTACTCTGTACATCTGGGGTTTGTTTGAAGGGCAGCAGTAAGTGTGTCTGTTAAGCCTGTTTTGTTTCCAGCGAAGGACAGGCCTCGTGGCCGAATAAGGCGTCCAAAGATATAAACACAGGCAGAGACGGTTTCCTCACACGCATTAAAATGTCACATGTCCCCTAAACCCAAAGAATTGCATTGTGGATGAAGGGAGGAGCTGCAGCAGTCCCAGGGCCACGTCCGCCAACCCGGTCACATTCCACACGGCTGCTGCTCAGGAAGACCATGATGCAAACGCCGACTTGATGAAAGCACAGCCCACCTGGCTGACTTTGACCCCTTAGGTTGAACCGCGGTCATGCCACTAGGGTTCACGCCGGCACGCTTACCACCTCCAGCCCCTGCTTCTCACACGCGTCACACAGCTGGCCCCCTAAGCATCTACTGTGGATCCTGCTGACATTTACCTCAGCGTTACAGTACTGGCCACAAGCTGCCGTTAATCATTAACAGTGAATAAATAAAAACAGTGGGTGATTCACCGGGCCTGTATGGGTCTACGGTACGGCGGCCTGCCTCTCCTGCACATGTCCCGACACAAACAACTCTACCACTTTCCATACACTGGCCATTTAGACAAACTACTCAAAGCTGCACACAAGCAAAAAAAATAGTCTGCCATCCAGTAATTACTCACCGAGTACTTGGTCCTTCTTTACTCAAATGATACGTTTCACCAATGACCTTTTCCTTTCAGCTCAGGAGAAATGCACTCAAGTTCGCTTGCTGGAGTGACATGACACAGATTTCACACTATTGTGCCCCCAGTTATTCCCTTAGGGAATCTCCTGGAAGATTCTAGCTACAAACAACTGGATGCATGCCATCTGCCTGTCACAGCCCCGTGTACTCATTTCACACTGGTTTCACACGTGCCATGCATAGATCCCTCTATTGGCAAGAGAACTCTCTTCCTCAACTTACAGACACGCCTAGACATTTCGCTAATGGCATTCTGATGTCAACAACCACTGAAGGGTCATCTGTGGGTTTGTCTGACCTCAGATACACCCTCAAAGTTCATCTCCAATCCAGCTACACCTAGGCAGGCGACTCACCTTCAGGGATCCATGGCTCAGAGTTGATGTGAACACAGAGGATGGTGAGGATGGCAAGGGCTATCAGACCACATGCTTGGGTTGAGGTGGCAGACATCTGAAAGGAACACATGGGGGTGGATTTCAGGACATGGTGCTGAGCAGAGGACCGCCCCCACCATGGTGCTCATGAGACCGCAGCTGGACGCAGTGGCATGCTCACATGGGCAAAAAGGGGAGTGGTACATCGTGTCCGTGCTCTGGGATCAGCAAACAGGTCACTTGATGTCAGGAACACACGGCAGCACCGGCCACATGCCATATGGCCCAGTCTCTCTCTGTTTATTCATCTCCCCTCCCCCCCAAGTCAATTTCCTGCTCTATATTGAGGGTGGGCATGTTCCCCGAAGCCACTGTGAGGGCATCAGGTTTGGGTTTCTGAGGGAGAACGAGGATGAGGCTTGGTCCAAGGCCTTCAAGATGAAGCTCTCATGCAAACTCGATCCAGGGGCTGCCCTGCACCCCCCACCATGTCCCCATCCGCCCCCCAGTCAGGAAACCCCCAGCGATATTTCAAGTGGACCACTGCAACATGCTTATTTACTTGCATTTGGGCTTCCCCATGTTTCCACTCAGCCCTGGACTTGAACAGCATATAGACGCAATCCCGGGGGGGACAAGGAACCTGACTGCCACCCCCAATGAGAATGTCAGTTCTGGGGTGGGTCTGCTTTCAGGGGATTCACTAAACCAGCAAATTGGAGGTGCACCCTTCCAGTCCGACCAATCGGAAGGCTTAGCAAATACCTGAGTTGAAAAAGGCCATATCTCAATGTTGGGACAGCTGAGAGATGGCTCTGCCTCTGCTGCCCCCCCCCAGAAACCGAGTACTGAGACAGGAGGAACACAGCACATGGGTTCAGTGACCTGGGGGCGCCTGGCCTTGTGTGGGGGTGGCTGTCCTGTACTGAAAGAAGATTAAATGAGAGTGACCCCGTAAATCGCACTCATGCGGACATCAACATCTCCAGGGGTCTAAAAAGGCGCTGCTGTAAACAAGCGAAGGCGACTGGGGCTCCAGTAAACAGAGTTCTGCAGCTACAGCACAGAGAATGAGAGCTGGGAACTGGGGGAGGGTCCATCACGGCAACAGACACATGGAGAAATTCACACAGGCAGAGCTGGAGCCCATGTGGCCCCCTAGGCAAGCTTCATCACCAGCGCCCCCTGTCTGAGACACAGGGAAATGGGCTCGTGGCTACTTTTGTGGCCCTAATGTGTTGACCGACACTGCGTGGAGAGCATGACAAAATGGCACAGTTGAGCGCGTGAGTGAAAAGCCCTCATGATAATCACATACTGAAAGACATCCTTGCGACTAAGTCAGACTCATTAGACCCAGGGAAAAAAAAAACCTGTTGTTTTTGGCCACACTCTCTCTCTGGCCGGGACCTTTCTACGAAATGACCAGCCGCTCAGTTCTGAGGAAGCGCACGCCAGCGAATGTGATTAGTCCCACATGTTTACGGCACGCGGGCCTGTGGGGGGGGGGGGGGGGAGGGGGGGCTCTGCATTGCATGGCTCCTGCATGGCTTCAAAGAGAAATTAATCTGGCACAACGCACCGGTGACTCTGCCAAATATGAGCGGAGGAGCGCGGCTCGAATTACGGAGATATGAATGTCATCCATTTTCAACGGCACTCCCCGCACTGCTGCCCCACACTCATGAGGCCCCAATTCCTCAGCCGCCATGTTCCCAGACAAAGGTCCATTGTTTCAGAGCCCGGGATAAACGCCTCGCAGAAGCGCCTGCATGTTACTATTATACTGAAAGGTGGGGGCTGACAGCTCCGCATATGGACCCCATTCACAGGAGGCCAGTGTGGGAAGCGGCTGCCTGGGGCCCGCTGGCTTTCGATTTCATGCCCCCCCCCACGTGTGACACTGGCTTTTAAAGGCAGCACATCCAGGTCAGACAGTGACCTTCTCACCTAGTGACACAGGGGCAGAGAGCGGAGAGAAAGCCGGAGAACCACCCCCAAGCTACAGCTCCAGTGAGCACCACTGTAAGGTCACGGCTCGATGGGGAGTGAACGCTGACACCACTAACCCGACTGATCAGAAGCCTCTTAAAAATAATACCTCTTATTATGACCCCATAAGGAAAACTACACGAGGACACACTGGACATGGCGGGGAGGACCCAAATTCAACACAGCATAGCACCACTGATTGAGCCTTATTCTTTTCAGGAGAAAGTCAGTGGATGGTCCCCGTCTGGCAGGTGGAATAAATGCCAGCCACGAGCCGCATTTCCCCCTGGGGCGGTGGTGGGGGGGGCTGACTAATGGTTGCCTCAGTTTGTGGTTTTTACAATCAAGCCACCTACAAACATTGTCAAATGTGAGAAACTTGTCAGGCAGTAACGCAACAGTATCCTCTGCTACCCTTCTCTGGTCCCTAGGATTGCGCTGCCGGTGAGGAAACAGTGTTTACCGTTAGAGCTATTCAACAAGGAGGAGGTTGCAGGTGCCAGGCAAGGGCCTCAGGATCTCATCTGCCCAGTCTACTGTGAGCTCTACCTCTTGGCCCCGGTCCTCCGGCTTCCTCATTCCCATCATGATTTGAAGCAGGAGCCCCATTCCCCCACTGATCCTCTGGTTACCATCCTCTTTTGATACAAGTCTGAACATCACCCACCCAATGAGTCACTCGCTTATAAGCAAACTTCTGAATGGCTTTTTTATTGGGAGGGGGGTGGTGATAACAGGAATGAGAACTTAGGAGTGGCATACCAGAGATGCTCTGGGGGCTGCTGCCTGTGTCTTACGGCTGATCCATCTGTGGGGAAGATCTATCCCGATGGTAACGAAGCAGAGCACGAACCACCAGACAATTGAGGGTCTGGACCCACAACTGGGAAAGTCACCAACCTGATGCAGCCCACTTCTCATGGGGAGATGTGTAACCGTATATGGAATGTAGTGAGTTTGAATCCCATAACTGGCAGGTCATATGACTGCTGTGCCATTGGGCAGGGTCCATAACCCCAGCCACTCCAGGGATGCTGGCTCACCTTGTAGTCTGATCCCAAAACCTGCTGTCACCTGTACAAACATACCTATGTCTCTCCAGGTGGGCTATGCGAAAGCTACTCAAATCCCCTACGGGGAAGAATAAAGCACTGTTACCCTCAAGTCCCAGCCAGAACCCACACGAGGGGCACCCATTCGTGTGCAAACAGGGGGGGGGGCGTGTCCAGGCACCTCTCTGTGGTACCAGATGGTTTTCGCAAAGGGTCATACACAGAGGTGCTTGCTGTACCTGTTAGTGTCTTCAGACTGACGGGGCCTGATCTGATTACCCACTTTCACTCCCAGGAAATACAGCGGGCAGCTGCCACTTAGCATTTCCATGTTCATGCAGTGGAGAATCTGACTGCTGTTAACCCTCAAAGAGATCCAGAGCCCAGTGGCCCAGACTGCACCGCAGAGAGGACCCAGTGCCTTGTGCACTCATACGCAACACTGAAATGTTATCAGGAAAGATGCGATTGCTGTCCGTCTCGTTATTGTGCTGAGATTTGATGAAGGGACAACAGGAAACCACAACCAGACTCTCATTTTTCAGCACACGATTCATTGAGAGAGTACAAACTTATTATGTACTGGAGTCATCATGAATAGGGCCTTACATTTTTGCCCTCTGCTGCAATCAAGAGATTCATTCAAATCGAGAATCAGCTTCACATTAAAATAATCAAATACAAGTTAAAGGTATAACCCTGGACAGCCAAAGCTCGAATGAATCCCAGTCTTGGGAAGGCAACATTAATCTGCCTAGCGTGTAGATTAATGCTCGGCCAAAGACCCTCCCCCCCCGTGAGTTTGCAGAACAAGCTGTGATGTGCACAAAGCTGGACTGTGCTGTAGTGTACCTTGGGAAAAAAACAGGGGCCTCTGGGTAAATAAGCAGTAACACAGCAAGCATTGATCCAGGATGGAGGGGCTCACCTCACCCGCAGGACCCTCTGCCCTCCGAAGGAGGCTAAATGTGAATACGGACACACTCCACACACACACACACACACACACACACACACACACACACTCTTCAGGTGCGGTTAGTCCTGCCTTGCCAGATTCACCATATTCCCCGCAGTTTCCCCCCCCCACATATTTTCACTAGATAATTAGAAAAACAGTAAAAGATGCTGTTTTACCCTGGCCATGGATGGTATGGCAGGACTGTATCGATTAGCTCCCTGACAGTTGTCTGTGTTTGCTGGGGAACAGAGTGTACACATCCCACTGCGTCCCTGATGGTTCCCTGCATCCAGCGGCTACAGGACACTAAGCACCGCCTCTGCTTCAACGTGACGCGCGGCTTGGGAGGAACAGCGAGGGAACACGAGAAGGGCAGCGGCTCCCTGCGTCTAATTAAACTGCTAAAAAGGCATGAGGCTGGAAATGAAGGCAGCAAGTAGCAAGGATCTGTTTTCAGCATCTATGAGCTCGCTGTCCTTGACACACAAGCTGTAGTAGTATCAGGCATTTCCTGCTTTTCAATACAAAAGCCACCGGTGAGAGGCCCCATGGACAGCCCGTCCATATAGCAGAGACAGAGCACAGGAACACGGTCTTTCCTCCTCCCAGCAAACAGCACCAGCCCCCAGGATCCCTGCCCCTTTTCTTAAAGGTCAGCCGCAACACTTGTCTGGCAGAGGAGTTTGCCCACTGACAAACGCCCTTGTCCCTCCCCCTCCTTCCTGCACATTTCCACCAAACAAAACAGGCCCTCTATGCATCTGAAGATGAACAATGACTGTTTGCCCTAACGATAAAAAAGCTGTTATCGGTGATGCCCTGTAGGTGCTTCATTCACCGTGATCATTTTGGGCCAAACCAGAAACCAGAATGCATTTTGCTGATGTTTCTGCCTTCATCTCAACACGCTCCAACACGTTGTGAACTATCGTAAAGACAAATGCCCCCTTCGGCGTTGGGGGCTACGGAGACCAAATGATTATCCGAACGTCTCTATGGGAGTACCGTGTGTTTAGGGGGGCGGGTTGGATCGGGAGCTGATTTCAACCTTACCAGTGTTGAAACCAAACCTATGCCTGCTAGGCTGCTAATTCAGGGGGGGAGGGGGCATGGCATATCTCAGGAGTCCTCTACAGGTGTACATTGGGGTGGGGTGAGAGCACTTCGCTAGACCACATCAGACGCCAGAAACTCATATGGATTGAACTGAGAGAATATGCAATCAGAGTCTACTCATGGGAAGATCTGTACCCCAGTCATCTGGTACCCATTACAGCGGTGCGTTTGCCCTCAAACTCCATGCCAGTGAATGAGGGAGGGGCCATGTTTTCCCCTGCACCCCCTCCCCTTCCCCGCTTGTTTACAGTTTTCAGAGGCCCTGAGCCCACAGAGGCCTCGCTCATATGGTGGATTTCGCAGCCACGGGGCCATCTGGAACGGCACTCTTCGTTTGTATTAAATCAAAATGACATGATAGCTCTGACAGACGGGGGGGGGGTCCACGCATCCCTCTGCGCTTAAAGTCGGGCAATCTCCCTGTCTGAGCAGTCGTACATACTGGAAAATAGTTAACAGCTGTTTAAAAGCAAAGTCAACGCTGGCAGTCGCGCTCCGGGGAGCCCGGCTCAGCGACTCAGGATAGGGCAAGCAGGGCCATTCTCTGCCCCTCGGAGGGGGCCGCCTGTGAGGTGCTAGGGGAGCAGCACTATGCCTGCGCTCTGGCCGCCAGATGAAAGACAGGCGTCTGAATGGGGGTGAGAGGGCCCCAGCTGATTTATCAGCCGACACCGAGCCGAAAGCCAGAGGAATTTATATGCAGGCAAAAGACATCAACGCACAAAATGTACTGGGAGGATGGAAAACAGAGGACAAGCTGAGTACCAGCAAGTGGGGTATTTAATAAAACTGGTTGCCGTGTTTATCCCCGCTCGGTTTTGTGTGGCCTGATCGACCACGGCGTGCCACGCTCCTGCACTCAAATTACCGTGAAATGGCACTTTCGCAACACAGGAGCTCTTGTACATTTGCAGACCTGAGTAAACACGGAAGTTCATACATTGACCAAACCGGGAGTCCCCCTCTCTGACCCAACTGGCCAAACCTCGGCCATCCAAACACACTGCGAGGCCCTGGAGCATGTCAAACATAAAACACAGTGGCTGGTATGAAATTTATAGAAAGGAACTTGAGCCACACTCTGAGGGTTATGTTCCCATACAGGGCAAATATGACACCCTTCAGCAGCTATCAAAACACACTTCAGAATTACATACAAATATACAGCCAGACGGATACGAGATTTAAGGTTGTCATGACAGCCTCCTCCCCACCAAAAAAACGTGGCCTCCAGCCACACCTGGGGCAGCAGTGCCGGCGCCATGGTGGGTGGGGCCACTGAACAAATGGGGTGGCGGAGCACTGGAGATAAGCGTCGGGATAAAGTGACAGAGGTGACAGCCATCACAGGCCCGCCGGGCCAGGGACGCGGCGCACTTGGCGTCAGTGTCATGCTCCATTTCCCTAAAGGTGTTACGGCTATTTTTAGGAGCTCACCGCAATTTGGGGAGGGCTCCACCACACAGGAACGGATCAATCGCTGACCGACAGAGCGTAGCGCCCGGAAACACCGCACAGACTGCCAGGGAGACCACACAGCAAAATGAAGCAAGCATGAAGTGACCCGAGACGGGCCCAGACGCCATGTGTGCAGATCATGCATAGGGCTGCAGAAATCCCACATGTGGGTAACGGGCACTGGCCCGGTTTGGGACTTCACGTTCCCTTTGTCTCTTTCGTTTGGATCACTTTTGCTGGTTTTGGACCCAATCATCCAAACCCAAGCCTGACCTCGAGACCTGAACCCATAATAGACCAGTTAGTTTTTCCATCAAATGTTCCTTTTCTATACCCCACCCCAAGACAAACTTAATTTTGGGTCTCTTCTTGATTGCCCTGTCCTGCCCTGATTCCATCAGCTCCTGAAACAGGGGTTTGTGCCCAAGAAACGGCCGGTTCTGGGCTGAAATGGCATCTGTCAAGCTCTCCTCTCTGGCAATTATACCCCCCGTCCCTCTGGTTCCTTTGCAAACTTTGTTTTATTTTTCTGGTAATCAACCATCTACATGGGGGGGGGGCAGTGATGAAGGCAGCAGTTTACAAGCATGTCATAAATGTCAATGAAAGAATAAAGATAAAAATGAGCATTGATGCATGGCAGCTCATGCTAATGCTCGCAATAGTGATGCAGGCTGTTTGGGAAACATCATACACGACAGGAAACACTGCACACATCCCAAAACGAGCACTAAATGGGACCCTGGCAATGACCCACCCCAACTCCCTCAGTACCATCCCACCTCGGGATCTCTGCTGGCAGGGAGGAGGACCTCACAGACACCCCCCACCCGAAGGCCACTGCTCTGGACCTAAACTTCCATCCTGTGCGGCAGTGTCTAATTACACAATGGGTGGGGTCAGCGCTCGCAGCGACACAGTACACGGGCCCTGGGCTGCCCGATATGGCATCCAGCCCTGATCGGGAGCACCTCCTGTTGCCTCTGCCCTCCCCCGTCCCCAATCCCGCTGGCCTGATGAGGCTCTGGCACGCTGTGGGTCTGTGCTCCTGATCATCTTCCAGTCTACTCCGAGAATGAGTCACGGTGAAGGCCGGACCCAGGCCCAGATTTCTCGTCACTGAGATGTCTTTACGAGCCATAGTGAGCCCAGGACACACCACCCCCGCAAATGGGGGGAGGAGGGTTTCAGCCTGGGGTTATCACATGACATGGGAGTATTCAGCAAGACTGCTGGGGTAACTGCAATTCAGAATGACTCTTTCCCCTAGGAGGAAAGAAGCAGACCTGCACCATGGACCCAGTTTGAAAATATGAACAGGACCGGACCACTCGGTCCTCAGCACTCAGACTGTAACCGACATCTGTGTAGGTGACCACAGCGGTTAGAACTGGACCCACTCTAGAGCTTAAGCTTTCCCTGCATTGGATTCCTTGGCCCAGCTGTCCCACACATTGTGGACCACACACAGTACCCCAAATGTATTCATGATCACCTTCTAACCCCACACCAGATCAGCCCACTTTTTGACATCCCAAGTGGTTTCCAGAACCTTATTCAGATCAAGCACTGCAAGTACCAGGGATCTCTTAGTTTAACTACTACGCCACCTGCTGGTAGACTGAGACTTATTTTGATCACAGAGTGTGATCTTTAAACAGTCTTCCTGTCATTTGCACGCTGCAGCTCCAAACAGTCTTCTCTGCCTACTAATTAGGCAACTTTCTGGTCAGGGTCTGCCTGTGTACCCTGGAAGTCTTGCGGTGGTCGAGAAGAACCCCAGCCTGACCAAAGAACGGTATGGCAATATGGCCAAGCCGATGTTCGGGCACCGCAGAGCATTCCTCTCCCACCACAGGCTGGACAGCGCGCTGAACGCAGCACAGCGTGCTTTGGGGTGTGCAGGCGGGCTGCAGCCTGCATCAGACTCGCACAAAAGGCCAAACGGGAGAGAAGCTGAGCTACCAAAGCATTGTCAGACTTTTTTAAGAGTCTGATTAATAAATAAGCTTTGAAACACTATATGTCTCCTTTGAGGCTCAGTTTTCTTCAGACCGTTTTAAAATGTCTGCTCTCCAAACCGTCCCCCAACCACGGCTCACTTCATTCCACCAATCGACTTCTCTTTCATGTCCCTAATGACCCTCATCAGCTGCAATCACCCCCCCCACCTCTACACGCGACACTCCAACCACAGTTAGCGACATAAACACAAGGCTGCCCAGCGCATCACTACAATCAGAATCAGGCATGATCTGAGCCTTTAGAATGAGATAAGGCCTTGAGGATAACCACATGGGGGCGCCCCACTAACCACCCAGGGCTTTTAGCACATTTTTCTTTCCCGCAGGCTTCCCCTAAGCCTGTCAGGTTGATATCCACAGTGATCGAGCAGCAGAGAAAAAAAACGAGAAACACAGGGAGGTCAAATCCCAGCTTAAGCACCAGACTGTCAGCCACCATGATCAGGTAGAAAGAAGCACCTAAAAAACCAGCTGTTACCGGATTCCCCCTTTAAATGGCACTTTTTTCCGCCCCAAAGCGCACCTCATGGAAACCCATGTGTATGCCGGTCCATCTGCTCATCACCAGTTTAGAAATCACTAGACAAACACATTCCACCTGCTTTGCACGTTTTGCCACATGCATCTAATGACGAAGACACTTTAATGGCACTCTGTTGATTTTAATCCCGCACAGCTACTCAGCTGTTACTACTGGAATATACTGTTAAATGATCAAGCACACGAGAAACGTGGCGTGGACAGGCAGGATGCAACGTGTTGACGGAAACCGCGGGAACCGCAAACCCCAATGGATGCTGGGGGAAACCGCTGTGATCCCCTGCACAGCCTCCAAAGGTATGGCCCGCCCGGAGTCTGGCACTGACGCATGGTTACCGAACAAAAAAAAAAAAACTTTGATGACTGAAAAAAATATACGAAAGGACAACAAGATAATTTTTACTATTAGCAGAAAAAAAACTTCCATTAAGTCAAACTGACATGACATAAAACTGAAAGTAAGTCTCAGATGTGAGTCCTGTCTAAAGTGCGTGTGCGAGTGCGTGTCCTTGTCTAAAGTCTCCTAACCAAAGCTGGAAAGAGCTGCACGTGATGCCTGCCTTCTCCGCATTACACAAGTCCGCATTCCTAACACTTCCAAACCCGGAGCATATTTTCGGTTTTTACACATCCGTTCAGATTAAATGCCCTCTCTGAAGTTATGACAGGCAGTAATACTAATAATAATAATCGTGGCATTGGCATCTCACGCCTAAGGCACACTGAAAAGCTGCCACCAGGGATTAAAAATACTCGCCGAACTGCTTAAACATGAAGACATCAAAACAAGCAGTCCTAAAACAGCACTACCTGCATCCTAACGGGTAAATTAAAGTAATTGAGGTAAACAGATTAAGAAGTATGTTCAAATCTTAAATGGTCCCATATGCTCACATGCTACCCCCTCCCCCCAACGTACAGCAATTGCGTTGTGACAGATAAATGGAAGCATAGGGCCAACATGCTTTGTGTTTCCTGGCCTGTTGTCAGTGCTCCATTAAGCCGACAGAAACGTAAAGCTAAAAATGGCACTAAATGTTAAGTGCCACTCTGCCTTCTGAGTGACCCTGCCACACTCCAGTGGGATCCGCCCTCCACCTTCGGCAGAGCCAATCAGGCGATGACACTGGCCTGTCATTCATGAGGTACCTCAGTAGTATGGAGTTATGACTAAAGAGGTTAACTGTGGGTGTCACCTCTCATTGTTTTAATATTTTACGCTACATGTCCCCAGTGGACTATGACTCATAAAATGGTCTCAGCTTCAAGTGAGAGCTTCAGAATTGTGATTTTGCTCCTTTTCAATGACAAGACTCTCACCTGTGGTAAAGCCAGTTTACCTTTTAATCCGAGCAGAGACCCGTAACGTAACTTATAAGAAGCAGCATCCAACCCCAAAGCGAAAGAAAAATGTAAATGCGTCCGCACCATCGTCCGACCTTGGGGAAAATGAATTAGCCCATAACAGCTCAAAGTACGAAAACAACCATATTTAATCGCTTCGCTATAGTTTATTTTAATTTGTTTAAATTGGCTATAGTTTTCCCACCTTATAAACGTTACATTCGAGGTCCTTTTGCATTCCAGTTTTTTTTTTTCTTCTTTAAAAAAATTTACAACCCAGATTCCCCTCCAGAATTAAGGAATGCGCATATGCTGATGTTTTCTTAAGCCCAGTAAACAAGTTAAATTCTTCACCCTAAATCTTAAATACCACCAATATACGTCACTAACTTTAATACAGCTGAGGACACTATTGACTAAACTTTTAGCGATCGATACGGAATTTTGCAACTGGCGGCACACATTGTTTACCTATTTGGTGAAATATCCAGCTTTGCTTGAGCTGGATGCAAGATCGTCAGTAGTAAACATTTTACTACACAAACGTAAAATCGGGTAATTTTGTTCTGACTAAACCGCTAGTTTAACGTAAAATGCGGGTGGCTGAAAACATTCTTGAGTAGAGAAAAAGTCAGTGATCGTACACCCATGGGGACCACAACGCAACCGAAGTATGCGGGTCATCATTAGTGAGCAAAACAAAAAACAACCCTGTGTTGACTGTCGCGGTCGGTATTTTTAATACAAAAAGATTACGTGATATTTAATATCACCGCTGAGAATAAAGGTTAAAAGGCACCCCGTGGTGGTCGTCCTGCTTGACGACTGATGCACACCCTTCGGAATGGAAATCCACACACGGGACGCCAGCCCGCTCGACTACCGAGAGAAACTTTCTCGACTGTCCGACTCGACATGCGGGCGATGTACCGCTTCGGGAAAGCCACCGCAGTTCCGCACGGGTCACCGGAAAACAAGTAACTCACCTTAACTTCAGATAGGAGTGGGTTTTGTCCCCCGATTAAAGCGGCGTATTCGTGGGACTCTTCTCCATGGTATCGGCTCTGCCCCCCGTAAGCTGCAAAGACCCGGGCTTACAGGATACCGAGTCGCCGGGTTTCTAAAGGAAATCAGCCATTGGCGAGCCGTGCTGTCAGTTAGAAGCGATGGGGCCGGAGCTGGGGGGAAATTAAAAAAAAAAAAAACTTTCTTCCAGTTATGTACGACCCCCTTATGTAGACCTTAGAGCCGTTTAAATGCTTCGAGAAGATCAAATACGAGTAAGATTTGGGATCTACGGTACCGACCGGTAGATTACTTATCAGAGCCTCGGCATCGCTACACCTTCCAGGATTTAAAGCGAATTTACCTAATTTGAAAGTGGAGATCGAGGGAAAGCTGCGAGAATGCGACGGGTCCGTAATGAAAGTGTTGTGGAAAATTTCTGCCGTGGGTCAGAACGACTTCGGGAACTTGGGAGCAACGGGGGGGGAAGGGGGGGAGCTAGAGAGCGCAGCTCATTAACATACGGCGACCCGACACAAGCAGGGTCCGGTGTGCTCTGGACACAAGAGCAAGTCCCCGTCATTCCTTTTAGGAGTAACCTTCCCTTTGCGGGTTGCTTGTGTAATACCCACTAAATCTTAAACATATATCGGATTTCCCGCTACAGCAGTAGCCCCCGACTTCATCTAAAAGTCCGTTTTTCAAACCACAAACAATTTGTATAAAACTATATCAAATGCAATCTAAACAATTTCGAGCCAAATCGTAAATGTAGCTTTAACCTATAGAAGCAGTTCTATGTCGTAAGTAGTCAGATCACGGACAGCTGTCTTAAACAAAAAGACGCATCTTCCTTTTTATGCGCAATTTGGTTGCTTGTATGCATTCAAAACACCTTTGATGCCTTGGGAGATATTACTTCCAAGCGCCGAACTTGATAAAAGCGTAAGTATGACAAGTTAAAGCAGGTTCCCACTGAAGCCTCGGGCGAACACTTCTGTCATATAGACCGTGCAAAATCCTGACCCACGTATGCTTCCCGGTTTAACACCCAAATCTTAAGATACAAATAGCCGTTCCTCTGCAATAAGTCACCAAAAAAAAACTCAATGAATGGAAACGGATTAAATTCTATGTTCAGTCTAATAGTCAAATTAGGTATTGTCAAGTGCCAACATTCAGTTGGTAGCCGAGAAGTGCATACGGGAGTCGCCTTATCTTGCCCATCGGATAATTGTTGGAAACTACTTGGTTTTCAAGACCTTATTTCTCCACCCAATTTTAGAAAAGATCCTTTTCAAAATGCCCAAAACGACACACCCGCCCTGAAAATTACAAGACTTAGGGCAATCCAAAAAAAAAAAGAAATGAATAAAGAGTATATATGAGTAATTATGAACAATCATTTTGGGTGCTGCGATAAGTTCAAACATAACTAAATATTTCGCTGCTACTTTCACCATCAAAACCAAAAGAATGGGCGTTTTCATAACAAATATTGCTTTACATAATTAAGAAATCACGAAACAAGGACACGCAATTCAGTGATAGAATATTTAGCGGAAGCATATGCGCTACCACTTTACTGATGCGGCATAACGATCTATATTTTGATTATTTCTCTATTCATTATGCGCGCAATAATTGAACCCGTATTGCCAATATCGGCAAGATGAATACAAGTGTACAGCATGTGCGTGCGACGTTGTTCAGATTTCAGTCACGATTCAGCACCTGCTGCAAATCAACATTTTTTTCTCAAGTTTTTTTTTCGTAGAGCTTCGAAGTACAGCACATTATATTTTTTTGCGTCACTTCGACCGCTATTAACTGGCTGAAGCGGTGTCCCATCGTTTCTTTGCTAAGTTAATACAAGTGCAGACCGAGTACGAAAGTATGAGGAAATGGTTACAGCCGCAAGTGGAACCTTTGATACTTGAATAAAATGTTTCACTCACGTAACGATACGAAAGAAACAGTTCACGATTATCAATGATTTATCACGTAATGCGGATCTTCATGCACTTGTCTGTGGTGAGAAGACAGTGAGATGTGACCTTGAGAATTTGGGGGAGGAGGGGCACTTACGTGCAGAGTCCAAATGAACTAATTAGGGCGCCAGGCCATGGAATGAACAAAGTGTGCATGTGACCCGGCCTATCGGAGAGCGGGGGACGTCTGGAAAACTCTTTTAGGCCCATATTGTCGTAAATTAGTTACAGGTGAATGCGGTCACCGCCTGATTTACAGCCCCACGAGCGTCTTATACAGTTATCAATTACTTATTTGGACATTCGCACATTCGGTTATTCTATTTAGAGTTGGACGTCAAAAATTAAATGGGAATATTTTAGACAATGCGTAAGCCAAAAACATATAAACAATAGGCTACTTAAATTATTTGTATTACATAAAATCATATAATACATAAATATTAGTGTTATTTAGTATTTGATACTGAAAGTGCATAAGACATCTACAACATTTATATAACCTCCTATTTATTTGTTTCTTTTTTTTAACTGTGTGATCTTCGCATCTTGCCTTGGGTTGCCTACCCCGCACATCTTATGGTCTCTCTTCACTGTACAGATCGGATACGGCTTGATTCCTGCGCACCAGTGTGAAAGTGCCATTTGCCTCGGAAACCAGCCTCACTTACATATTAGCTGTTTATTTGACCGTGGAATCTCGCGTTTCTTGCAGTAATTTTTTAAAGTTTTCAGTGCCGTCAAATTTTCATTTTTAGTCATAGACCCAAGAATTGTTCTCGAATCGGATTTCTGCCCCTACTTCTCGCGAATGTTAGAGTGACTATATTTTTAAAACATAGACCTTTTTATTATAATAAAACTTGTTTTAATGTCAGTCATATCTCATGACTTTGAGTGACAGCTGGACACTATATATTTTCTTTCCCCTTTTTATTTGATGAAACTAAGGTAAGGTAATTAAATGATGCCGATGTGCGGTTACTCAGTTATAATGATAATAATAAGGGCTTGACATAACTGGTACGCAAGTACGCATTCACCTTTAAAAGCGATACGTGCGGCAATCGATTGCTGTATAACAGCGTGAATGCGTATGTTAAAATGCACGATAAATTCTTGTCATATCGTAGCAATTGCACATAAAATGCGTACGCATTCACTTTGTTAGAACAATGCATTGTCGCACGTATCGCTTTTAAAGGTGAATGCGTACTTGTGTACCAGTTATGTCAATCCCTGATAATAATGTTCGGTTTGCAGAACAAGCCAAAACGCGCGGTACGGGTCGATTCCGAGCATTTCTGCCTTTAGTAAGATAGCTACATCTGCCGGACAAATGTGAGAAGCGTCAGGGGATCCCTGTGCCCCGCTTATAGAACAGCGAGACTCAAGAGAATTTTAGGAAACACACAGACACGTTTGTGTGCGCTAAAGGCCATCAAAGTGCAATTTTAAGACACCCATCCACCTAACCACCAGAATATGGGAGGAACCAACAGCGCAGGAGAGAGTTTGATATTGGGGAGACATGACTGGATAATTAAAATAGACCTACAAACTGTTATTTATGTGGGGGGGAGGGGGGGTTGAATGAATCCAAATTAAATACTGGGTTCCCCCCCCCCACATTCTATGTCTCTGGGAAGAACCTGCCGCATGCATTGGATCTCCGTCAGTGGTCAGGGACGCACAATGACGTAAAACGCGTCATAAACGTTCGCGCGGACACGTCCACTAGTACGCATGCGGAGAAGTATGAAGCAGCCTGCAGTTTCAGATTAATTTCAGAGTGGCCCCAGGGACATTAAAAAAAAATGGGTGGGGGTGCAAAGAAAGCTGTTACTGACGTCTTTCTACTAAGCAATGCTAGATGAAGCAATGTGGTGCTCTACACAAAATAAAATCCGCATTGTTTAATGTTATACTATAACACAGTACTTAAAATAATGACAATAGGCCTATAGCCTAAGTAACATTGTTAAATAAAGAAACATTAAATAAATAATTACAGATATTAAATTATGTCTTAAATTATAGGTGCACGACGTCATAATGCATTATTTCTTTCATAGGGTTAACTTAATTGCGTTGTTTTTCATTCCCTAATGGCAGGACAGTATGAGCATTGAGATTTCAAATAGAATTTCTAGGCTCAACATACAATCTATACATTTTTTATGGCATTGCAACATGATTGCAGGCTATATGCAATTAATTGTTTCACAGCCCTTTTGGCATTTTTTGTACCATCTTACTAACCTTAATTTTATGTTTAAAATCTTTACCCTTCCCCCACATCACATGGCTGTTCTATGCTGGCACTGCAGGGGGCGCCAATACGTCAGCTAGCCAAATCGTGCGCCTCAAAAGTTGCCGCCGATGAGATTGACTGGCCTTGCTACCCAAAAGAATAAACACCACATTATCATAGATTACAGAATATCTATGGTTATGATACCCTGTCAATCATGTGAAGGTACGCTTATTTAAAAGAGCCTATAATCTGCTAATTTTTACTAACCTTTAACTAAAAATAAAACAGGACACGTTTTAATTCTTAATTTTGCTTTTCCAATACTGTACGCTATAGAAAATGGATAGGCAGTATTTAATTACATTGTGTTTCAGCACAGTGGTCAGGTTTCTGAACAGCCGTATTCTGTGGTTTTCCATTTCCTTAACAGCCTGAAGAACTCCTCCATATCTAAGACTTCAGAGTCATGTCCATATAGTTTCTCCACACAAGTGACAGGATTACTTCACGTTAAATCAAAAGTGTTTGACTAATTTTATAACTGGGATATAGGGTGACCATACATACTCTTTTGGGGACCTAAACATGCCTGAAATGCCTGGGATTTCGCTTTGTTTCATGCTGACAGTTGCTTTGTATAATCTTTTCATGCGCATACACTAGAGGCCAGAAGCATTTTTTATAAAAATAAATGATACACTGCCTTTTCAAACTTTTATTACAAGAAAATATTAGAAATACTTAAAACAAATGTAACTGGTTTTGATGTGTAATGTAACAATTTACTGTGCATTGTAAGTGCAATTTAATGAATGTTAGTGCCTAAGTATGAGTATGAGTTTGTCAAAATAAAAAAAATAATAAAAAGGTTTCCATTAGTTGGGTTTGCATGGGAAATTCTGAAGGGTTTCCTCATAGTAGCTTTCAGTGGAAAGCTTCCGCCAAATAATATCTGATAGCGTGACGTTCGCGCAGAATTCCTTCACAGGGTATGAGTCCATTACAGGAACTTTTATTTATTTATTTATTTTTTATTTTATTCCCCTACAAAGATTAGTTCTTTTTGTTCTTCAACTTGTCCTCAGAAATATGATGTGAATGCTTCTTCCCTCCTCGACTATGGCCAGTGAGAGCCAGTGTGACATGTGAGGCGGTGCTGTAAGTGAGCATATGATTGGCTGGAAACTAAACCTGGGACCGAATGTGTACGCCTGCGATGAACAACCAATAGTCTCTCATTTAGTTCTGAACGAGAGACCTGAGTGAACGAGAGACTCAGATACTGCACGAGAGAGCCGTACCTCAGTCATGACAGTAATACACCACCATCAGACTGAGTTGTGGAAATGAAATTAATCTGCATGTGGTGAAAGGTCATGTGACTGTATCGCAATGATTATAATATCAGGTCAAGCAGACAATAGAGTTAGCAGTATGGGCACACTGCTGGCCCCATGTCAGTAGGGTGTGGCACCCCCCCCCCCCCCCCCCGGGCCAGGATACATGCGGTGATATGGTGTGGAAGGGAGTCGTACAGCTGTTGTATCCTCTGCTGCATCAAGTCAGCAGACAGCTGTTTTAAGTGACCCTCGAGATCCTGCAGATTGGCAATGGGTCTGAGGTGATGTCTGCACTGATCCCACACGTTTGATTGGGGAAAGACTGGGGGAACTGGTGGACCACGGGACGACATAAACATGGCGCAGGCAGTCCATAAACACACGTGCCATGTGTGTATGGGTGATGTCTTGTTGAAGGACTGTACCAGGTTGCTGTCTCAGGAGGGGTAAGACATGCGGACACAGGATATCACTGATGTAGCACTGCGCCATCAGGGTCCCCCGAATCACTATCAGAGATGACCTGAAGTCGTACCCTATGGATCCCCACACCATGATTCCAGGAGAAAGGCCGGTGTGTCTCTCCACAACATTGGCAACATTGATGCCACTATACGCACCCATAACGGTCATCCGTGGTAATGCAGAACCAAGATTGATCGCTGAAGATAGTATGACCCCACTCGCCATCAGTTCATGCCTCCCTTGGTGTGGTCTGTCTTGGGCAACCAGAGCCTTTAAGACATGTGGGTGCCCTCACGTGCCCACTGGTTCCAACATCGGGTGACTGTGAATTCTGCATGCCCCACATGCCGGGCAATTGCATGATATAGCCACCCGGCCTTAAGCAAACCCACAATGTGACCCCTATCAAACTCCATCAAGTGCTGGTAATGCTGTCTAATGTGCCTATGAGGCATCCTCTGTGTCTGGTGACTAGACTTGGCAGCTCCTTGCAAATCAAGTCATTTATCTGAAGGCTTAACTTTTTTGTCACTGAATGTATATAGCCTAGGTGTGCAGTGATTTGCCGTATTCTGCAATTGGATTTTTGAGATGCAACATTTTCACAGTTTAAAATGTTCCTTAGCGTTTGGACTCGTTAGCCAACTACAAAAAACAGTAATTTCGCCTATCACTACAAGTAAATCAAATCTGCAATTCTGGGAATTAATTTTATCAGTTGCGTTACATGTGCATATTTGTGAACATTGCGTTCCGCGCTCTTTGTTTGACTTCACTGAGAGCCAATGAAACCGGAGAGCGCACTCGGTGGGCCGATCCAATAGCAAGGAGCGGTGCTTCCTGCCTCCCAATTGGCTCCGCCACCGAGCTTGGTATCACCCATTGCTTTTATAAAACTACTTTGACGAAATAGTGTCTGCTTAGGGCAGACTGTTGTAGCGGACTTTGTGTTAGGGGAGATTGCCTGACTTTGTTCTAAATACTTTGTGCTTATCGTCGTGTGCATGCAACAGGATTAAAATTTGTAGTCGCATTCTCTTTTTCGTGTCTCTCTCTCATTCTCCTCGTCAAATGCTGATGTAATGTTAATGCAACGCCTGCCTTTGTATCGTCGCTTCGCCTCTGGTTACAACTCTTTGCTTCTGTTTTAACTGCAGCAAATGGTGCATCTTTATCCGGTTACCGAAGCATTTATCGGTTTTTCTATAAACGCGCCCGTAGTGGGGATCAGTCAGTCCAGTTTCTCAGTGTCACACACATATTAGGAAATCTAAAATTATGCTTGCAAATCCAACTGTTTTGTTTTAGAATATCCCCGAATTGTCGTTGTTTCAAGAAGTGGGCTAACTAATGAAAAAGCATGATTGATGTTGAGCTTAGCTATGATTTGCACCAGCGGGCCATATTCAAAAGATACGGTCCGGCGAAAGAAAAGTAATTATGAAACCGTCCAGTTAATCCACCAGCGCTAATGGGGGCAGACGGCCGGCTGCTTTCCGACAGCCAAAACTGAACTGAAACTAAGGTAATTAGGTCAGGGAGCGAGGAGGAATATTATGTTATTTCTTGCTTTCTGTCTTACTTTCTTTCTTTAACAGCGTATAGGTAGTGCAGGACCCATGAGTGAATGTATGGAAAGGGGATTCGGTGTTTCTCTGCTTTTGAAGCAAACTAGGAGTCGGCTTCACATACAGGCAAGCGGATCCGCTTTACTTGAGTCTTTCACTCTCCTACTGCCACTGGTTTTTTTTGGGGGGGTAGACCTGATTAATGAGGGGTCCAGAAAATGTTTCTTTTTGTCAGAAGAGAATATAATTGCGTCTGAACATCTGCGCCAGAAATACGGAAAGCAGAGAAGATGAAAAGAAAGCGAAATCGTTGCCGAATAATCTTTGAGAAACCGGCCAAATTTTTCTGGCTTATGCTTCCCATTTCAGAAAGCGCCGCAAGAAATGTCCGTGACTGACAGATTTATTCAGAAAGCTAACAGACAGAAGGTAAAAAGGGAAACCGCTACTTATAGGTCTGTAGGTGAAAAGCGTTTTTTTGGTAAATAGAGCACTTCGTGGCCTTGCCAGTAGGTGGCAGCCTAGGCACACAGAGAAATGCACACACCGAAGTATGGCTAAATAAGGCTTTTGACAGGACTGCCAGGTTAGGATGTAGTGGGTCAATGAAAGGGAACAGAAGGGGCCATGAAGTTTGAGGGCTGGCCAATCAGAAGACAGAAAAGCAGCACTTGAAGGGAAACAGCACCCGCTTTCTCCTACATTTGATATTCAAGGCATTGACACTGCAGTATTTCTTGTGAAGGTCCAAAGACTCCTTGGAACAAGCTGCAGAAGGCGCAACCCCACGTGCTCCTACCTGTTCGCCAGGCAAGGACACTTTGCAGGCTGAAAAGGACGTTATTCTGAATGAGCCGACTGAAAGGCCTCTGTGGTAAATGCCTCCGGCACGTCAAGAAGACTGAACGGCACCATTAAAAAATGATGATCTCATTCCACCTCTCTATTTTCTTCTACGGAATTGAAATTTGAATAAACGACATCGCCAAAGAGGACATTACCGTGCACGAGCACAGCGCAAACTGATGCCGAATGCAGATAGAATCATCTCCGACGCTTATCCAGGACTCTCTCATTACCTCCCCACCATAAAGTGACTACGATGATTCGTGAAGTTATAGCGTGGTTTCAACTATGTCATTTCAGGGTTTGTTGACCACGGATTCTCTGGGAGTTGGACTGAATTAAGCTTGTGCGTGTGTGTGAGGGGGGTAAACGTGGCGTGCTCTCTTTGGAGGTGTCCTTTATCAGAGGTCTCTGCAGTGGAGATGTTGGATGGTATGGATATGACCGCTCCAGTTCATTTGGCCACCAGGGGGAGCTGTCACCTTTCCAACCTGGCTTGAATGAATGCTGACAACTAAAGGAGGCGGTATGCCAGTCATATGCCCTGTCAGCTCTCCCCATCAAGCCTCCCTGCAGGCATAAAAATGCCTACTAAATACTGCCCCGACGATGGCCTTGCATTCCCCCTGCCTCCCCCCACCCCACCGAGCACATACCGTGTCACAGGACCCTCTGTACTTTTGTGCGTCTCCTGGGATACCGACATCACAGATTTGCGCTGGAATGGCCTTCAAGGCCCAGAGATGTCTATGGATGAGCCTGACCATAAATCAGTCCAGATAAGGCTTCTACTGGAGTTCTACCCCTTCCTAAACTGCCCTTCCGTAAGGTTAAGTCTCTAGACCAGGGTATAAAATACATCACCCAAACAAGCCTGGTTCTAATTAGCACCTAGCTCAGATAGCCCCGATCCAATCCTACACACTTCCAAAAGTTAGTGAGATTGTGAGATGCCACAAAAGAATGTCTCAATTCATCTCTGGCACTTCTGAGAGGGGTGTCATCTGTAAAGCTAGACAGGAGACAGGCATGGAAACCCCCCCCCACCCTCCAAGCCTCTGTTCTCGATTAAAGCCATGGTTTGGACACCGCCTGCATCGACTCCCCCTCCCCTCAACGCCTGGCAGAAGCTGGTGCCTCGTGTTTTCTGAACCAAACTGATTTTTTTTTTTTATTGCCAAAAGCATCCCACGCAACATTTTTGCAGTGCTATTAAAGACACCTTCAACGTGGGGCAGGGAGGACTCACTCTGCTCCTTGGTGCTGGGGAAAGGTACAGGCTGTAAGGTGGGTAACAGGTCAGATTCATGCGTACGGCTGCAGTGGCTTGATGATCAGGAAGAGACATGGCCGTCATGCAGCTGCTGTCCATCTAGACTCATCTGTCTAAAACAGGGAAAACATTGCAAACATGATTAGGTGACCCAGACCTAAGCGGGTGGCTGTGAACCACGAGGCCTTCCTGGCATGTTGTGTGAGGACGGGGCGTCTGAGACCCCGGTACCTCCATGTCTCTGGCAGTCTGGCTGTTTGGACTTCGTTCCAGCAGTATCACAGGCTGCGGGACCAGTGGCACAGGACAGCTGGGTTTAACCGGAACAAAATACTTTATTCTGGAAAAATCCAATCAGAAAATGGGGGTAAGGCCCTTTTAAGAACAGCAACCATAAACTGAACTTCTAGAAACCAAAAAATGCCACGAGGCTCCTTCGGTAACGGATGCTCCACACACGCTCCAGTCCTGCCACAGTACTGACCCTATAAAGCCCTAACGAGGCAGTGAGTCTAAGCTGGGCCAGCTGGCTTTCATTACGTGGGTTAGCTGTGGACACAGAGCTGGTGATCATTCAGCAGGGTGATGCAGAAGATAACCCAGAGTCACCTCAGGCAGCCTCAGATCTGGCACTTCTCAAGACGAATTCTCCAAGCCGGCAGTTTAACGCTCACTTCACCTCATACCCTCCCTACACGCTCTCCTTACATCTCCAGCACCATGTTATGGCCCCTCATGACCCTCCTCCTGCCC
>JAODLC010000123.1:22532376-22557818 GCA_026781145.1 Hippopotamyrus pictus | reverse complement strand
TATGGGGGGACACCCCCCCCCCCCCCCCCCCCACCTCGTGTCAATAACTAATTTTTGAGGAAAGCCTTAGAAGACTGTGACTCCAATGTCAGAGTCTGACGATGGACTCCCCTAGGTACATGGGGCCTGACTCCCGCCTGCAAAGTACTCCTGGTCAGCGCCGCCCTGTCTCCCGCTCCTCTCTCACATCTCACCCTGAAGAGACCCATGGATCTCCTTTGGCAGAACCACCCCCTCCCATCCAGCATCAAAGGCACAAAGTCTTATCTGGCTCAGCCCAGCATTATGTATGCTCTCATTAACGATTAGCCAGGAATCACACTCTGGCTTAATAATGCAACAGGAAGTCCTGTCTAGAGATGAGACGTGTTCAGTCGGTACGTTTGGACAGATGTTACCCCAGCTGGACACCAAGATCAATGCTGTCCTGCTCTGTGCTCACTGACCACTGGAGATCCGCTTTGGACGAGTTCGGACGAGGTCAACTCACCACACGACCGACAGCAACGTGGATGCCAGGAGCAGGAGAGACGAGCCGGCCAGGGCCCGGCAGCCGTCCGCAGGCGTTGACAGCTGGGGTTTCGCTGAGGGGGGGGCCGCGGAGGGGGTGGTCTCTGGGTGGAGAAGGAGCAGGTGAGAGGCCTGTCCAATCTCAGTGCATTCAGTGTAGCCAGGAACCAATCACAAGAAAAATGGATCCATTAAACCACAGAGCCAAACAGAACAGCAGGTAATCTGGCAGCGAACCAAGAGTCCAGGCCGTAGTGGTGCACTCGACTAAGTGTGACTCACTGAGGCAGAGAGAGTGGCGCACTGAGGACAGAGACACTGAAGCTGTGTGATGCAGTGAGGGGACAGACACTGAAGCTGTGTGATGCAGTGAGGACAAAGACATTGAGGCTGAGTGTGACTCAATGAGGCCAAGTGTGATGCACTGAGGACAGAGACACTGAGGCTGAGTGTGATGCACTGAGGACAGAGACACTGAAGCTGTGTGTAACTCCCTGAGACTGAGCATGACACACTGAGGACAGTGACACTGAGGCCAAGTGTGACTCACTGAAGATGAGCGTGAGACACTGAGGACACCAGCACTGAGGCTCTGCGTGACGCACTGAGGACACCAGCACTGAGGACACCAGCACTGAGGCTCTGCGTGACGCACTGAGGACACCAGCACTGAGGCTCTGCGTGACGCACTGAGGTCGGCCGTCTTGCAGAGGATGGACATGTGTGAACTCTACCCCAAAAAATGCCTTTACTGTGCATTTCCCAACCTCCCCTTACACAGAAGAATGTGTTCTTCATTATCGCCCCCTCCAGGCCATCGCCTGTTGTCACGAAGCAGCTGTGCAAATATTAAAAAATAATGCCGTATTTCATCACGGCCCCAGAAACTTGTATAAATTCAGATTCTTTACGGTGACTTGCCAGTGATTACCGTCTTTCCGCTGGCCAGCCACTCCCTGTCACATTCCAGGGCTCTCCCAGACCCCGCTGTCAGGTATTTTCCACATGCATCCAGACACTAATGTGCAGCTTTGAGACATTTTCTGAATGTCCCTCTGCTTTACAGAAGGTCACCATCTGATCTGTTCAGCTGAATGCCTGATTCGCAAAAAACGTGTGAAAAAAAAGCCAACACATAAATGATCTAGGGCTATTCCACATGTGCTTGGAAGCTGTGTTTTGCACAATGCAGCTGGACAAACCCATTACATTTCCGATGCATTTCGCAAAAACAGAGCTTGTTCAGTTAGAGGATCAGCTCTGTTATCAGAGTGTTACAGCTAGTTCTGGGTTTTGGGGTTTTTAAATATTGAGTTTTTTGGCAGGAACTCACTACAATTTTACCAGAAAAAACATGCAATTATTGAGGACAAAACAAGTTGCCTTACACAGATGAGCAGCCATGGGGGTAAATGCAACTCGATTAGGATTTAACTCCCTGGCTTCTCAGGTAAGATTTGAAGAACTGGGCTTTGAGAGGCTGATCTGATACCGTCCTCAGGACCAAACTTTCGCCCTGGAATGCAGCCCTTCTGTATCCTGATGACTACTGACGTCTCTCAAATCCCCACAAACTGAGTGCGATGATAAAACTATACCTGGTCTCGATTCCCTCCTTTTAATGAGTATCTCAGCAGGTTCTCTCGCTTGGTTAACACCCTCATATCCTGGGTAATATATATTAAATTTTCTTGCAAACACTTTCACATTGCTTTTCTTGTTTTGGAGGTCATGTGATCGATACCAGCATTGCTGTTGGCCTTTGAAGAATCGGTGGGCCACTAGAGGGCAGTGCTGAGTTTTCATAGATTTCCCTTGATGTGCTGCTGTCTGCTGTAGTCTTGGCCGTTGCCTTTGGGCTTGTGAGAGTGTGCGGGATGCCTACCTATAACGACCTCTGCCTCAGTGGTGGAGGTGCTTTGCCGGGGCTCATCCATCCAGGGCGTGGCATGGACAGCTACACTCCAGTCACTCCAGGTGCCAATTTCCATGTCCTTGGCAGCCACCTGGATGATGTATTCCTTCCCCGCATAGGCGTCCGTGATAGTGTGGCTGGTGCTATCTGACAGCTCCACCTGCCAATCACACAATGGAGCATCAGTCTGTGGGCGGAATTAAAGGCAGACTGAGGCCAATCGGAGACACCTCTGTTGTAAACATCTGGCTGGTTGCTCTTCCTCAGTACACCAACACCAGCTTGCCTCTGCGCAGTACCAGGAATGTTATGACCGAGGGAAATAGGCAAAGGACATGCCAGCCTGCCCGGCTTAGACTGAAAAGGTGCGGGAGCGAGATGGATCGAGGTGCAGCGTCAGCCAGGAGCGACAATGGCTCCACCCACGGCAGACGGCGCCTGGCAGCCCTCCTGCATCAGCAGAAACCCGATCAGCTGAGGGCGCAGGTGGGGGGCTGAGCCAGCTTTAGTCTCTTGGGGGTCCCGGGGCGGGACAGGCAGCCGACCGGTGAACTTCCAGGCCCCCGTCCAGCCCCAGCGCCAGCTTGTGTTTGGGATGAACGCGGCAGAGCTCTCCATTCACGTGTGATTTTGCGCCGGTTTCCGACACCAGCGGCCATCGGTTTATTCGAAACGCCCGCTGAGCCGCGCACAGGAATTGGATCATTGCTGGCCCGCGGGTGGCCGTCGGCTGGCTGCGATTTGGGCTCCTGTTTGAAATAAGGAACAGCAAAGTGGGAGAAGAGTGGAAGCGGGGAAGCTGTTATGCAAGCAGAGAGAGGAAGGAAAAAACGGGAGGAGCTGCACCCTAAAAGGCCAGCGACTCTCTGCACCCCATGGGGCGTGATCTACAGCTGTCAGCAAACAGGGGTATGTAGCCGATGGGGAGACGGTGACGTGGCTGTTAGGTTTGGGGCAGAGCTGTAGAGGGCAGAGGTAAATGGGCGGGGGGGGTGTCTGAAATGGAGCTCTGCTTCACAACATCTATACGATCAACCACCCTGGAGAGATGGCTATTAATATCCTTTTTTCAAAGTGCATGTGTTGTATTTCAGCCCTGATGCCCCACCCCCACCCAAGCAGGCAGCTGGGGATAACTTAATGTCCAACAGGCTCCAGATCAGGTGACAGAGTCGTCTCAGCAGGGTGGAGCCTAAGTATTGGTCATGGCCGGTGACCCAGCACAGCACCAAACAGAAAAATAAACTCCTTTGTTTTTTATATCTGGCCAGGAACCTGGCCTCAGGGTGCAGGGGGCGGGTTCTATACAGGAGCAAGGCCTCTCAGCCTGGCGACTGCATGATACATGCTGCCCTGGTACAGCTGTGCTTACATCTGTCGGCTCACGGGAGGTGCTGACTCTGCCGACCACTGAGGGCGCTGTTGTCACTGTAGGGGCTTCACTGAGGAATGAGCAGAGGTGGGAAGTAACGAAGTACAAATACTTCATTACTGTACTTAAGTAGAATTTTTGAGTATCTGTACTTGACTATTTTTGTTTAAACTTTTAACTTTTACTACCTACATTTTAGCATGAATATCTGTACTTTCTACTCCTTACATTTTCAAATCAGGCTCGTTACTCGTTTCATTTAATTTAAATGACGTCTATTAGGGCATTTTGCCATGCATTTTACCTATTCCGAATCAACAATGCGCGCCATCCAGACGACTTGACTGACTGGTTGAGGCTTAAAGACGTTGGTAAACACACACAGAAAAGACAATCCCATTGGTGTATTCGTCTTTGCACATAATGCACAACAATAGACATGATAAAGCGAGAGAGAGAGTGAGAGAGACTAAAACCAGGCAGCGACTCGGTGGGAAAAGATATCATGACTGCAGTGGAAGAAGCTTGAAAAGCAAGTCATTTGAAAGATGCTGAGGGCATCAAGGAGAGACCTTTCATTCTTCAGAGGAGGACCGTGACTTCTTTTCCGTAATAGCACAGAACCCCAGTTCCCAAGAAACGGTCAAACAGCTGGAGATTTACTTGGGATGCCCAGGCGATGCAATGAAGATACCCCAGTCTTTCCTGACAGTATTCAAGCGGTCATTGAGGCTCAACACTCCACTACCAGCCTCAGCTGCGTGCGAGAGTCTGTTCAGCACAGCCGGACTGATATTCACACCAAAAAGGGCATGCTTTGATTCCAAGAACTTTGAAAGACAGCTTCTTTTGAAGCTAAACAGAGGATCTGGTGGTCCTATGGTGCGTGCCTCAGTTCTTCTGGCTTACACAAACACCTAATATATTTGCATACAAATAAAGTTTTTTGAACACCACGCACATTGAGTTTATAATCCCTCTATCTTTTACAGTACTATAATGCATGATGTGTTTAGGAAAAAGGCAATCATCATGTATAATGATGGTTATGGCCAGTGGAGCTTCACTGTAAGTATTTATTTGGCTTTATTTTTCTCTGCTTGCGTTCTACATGGAGTCCAGTCAGCTTTGCCCTAAAATGGTGGTTTTGTCCTTTGCAAGGGTACTTTATACTTTTATACTTTAAGTATGCTTTAGAGCCTGTACTTTTCACTGTAACCTGAGTAATGTCAATACTTCAGCTTTTACTGGAGTATTTGTAAAAACATGTATCTATACTTCAACTTGAGTGAAGAATGCATGTACTTCTGACGCCTCTGGGAATGAGTTTTCGTAGACACACGTAAGAAAATACAGAACACGGCTGTAGCTGTGAAGCTGCCCAGCTGTACTGCCACAGGCTCATGCTGCGTCTTGCGTGTTTCTGACGGAAATGGCGATTCTTCTCTGAATCCCTGAAGCGCCTTTCTCCTTCCAAGAGTGTCCGGGTCGGGCACCGGTCTCAGCCGCATCCCATAATTCAGGGGCCTTGATCTGCGCAGACCATCACCCTGTCTCGGTGAGGACCACTTTATCTGCTGGCTAAGGATCTCCTCAGAGGTGCCCCAAAAGTGTTCAGCCCAGCCCAGATTGGCCTCACGTTTATTTTTAATTAAATCGCAAACTCACTCAGCCGCTGGAGCCTTAGGCCATGCTGGGGATTTCTAATGGGGATCCATCTCTCGCTGAGCGTGGGACTGTATTTTAATTGCAGGTATAGGTTTTCCAGACGTATCTGAACAGTGAAATTTCTTGTTTTCATTTAAGTCTTTTGTGTGAGTCTCTACCTGCCCAGAACTCACAGATCAAAACAGAAGAAAACTGTACCAATAACCCAGAAGTGGTGTTATTAGCTGACAGTGACAGATTGCGCGATTATACAACGCTGTCATCACGGACCCATGTGAGCATTTCAATAACCCCGATGCTATGAAAATACTGGCCCGTTCAAAGCAAACTAATGTTTGGCATTTTTGGATGAAAATTCTAGAAGGAACTGAAAAGCTAAAGAACAGACTTCTGAGCCAGTCTAGGATATCTACTGGATATTCATGAATACAGCCGTGTAGAGACAGGAAAGTACACACACATAGAGCTCATATAGTCCTGTCTTTGTGGGGACCGTCTGCTCGTCTCAATGGAAAAAACCCTAATGCCAGCTATGACAACCTTAACCCCTACCCAGCCCCAACCTTTACCATGAAGTAACCAAACTAAATACGAGACTTTTAACATTCTTAGTCTTTTGATTGCATCAAAGATCATTATGGGGACCTGAAAAATGGTCCCCACAAAGTCAAAATAACAGGTTTTTATTCCATTATCCACAATCCCCTCCAAAGAAGACGCACTACTGTCTTCAGACCCCATAACAACTGGAAGGATGTTAATATCCATTAACTATACACAGCCCTGCTGTCCATTATTACCTCAGAACAGGATCAAAACAGTGACATGAAGAATGCTGTCACAGTGGTTATCATCTGCTAACAGACACCCCTAATCAGAGTGGCTTACAAAGGTGGCTCTTTCACATCCTCTTCATTTACAAAGCGTCTGATCTGAGGAATTTGTAATGGAAAATCAGGAACGCACCATTCAGACTCCTGTGGGGAGCTTCCCCATCCTGGACGCTCCAGGAGCCAGATGATGCAGGCGAGTCCATCTGTGAAGACCTGTCCCATCTCGTTATTGTCACGGCAATTATTCGCACTGCCGCAGCCTGAAACGCACCCTTAAATATCGTAATTATCACACAGGTGGAAGCTGCGAGCTTCCAAGCGCGTTTGCACGCATGTTCACGCGTGTCCGTGTTACAGAGATCACCCGGCCCTGGGGGTGGGGCGGGGGGCGGGGAGGGCAAGACAAGGTTAACAGGCAGGGGCGGCCTGAACATCAGCAAGGCCTTCGCCTGAACTTTTGGAAGGACCCTCATTCCTCCAAACTGCTCACACAGAGGGGGAGCTTTATGAAATTTTTTGCGATATCTGAGCAACATCTCACTAAATAAATTATTCATTGGGCTCTGTGCATAAACAGCGCAGGCTAAGAGGAGGGATTTCATCTTTTAAATGAATCTAATAACCATAATTATTTTGTCGGCTCTAATTTCTCAGGCCTGCCTTTCTGTAGTTGTTTTTAAGGATTTGCATGAAATATAACGCCAGTTTCGCTCGATTCATGATCATTAGCAATTTAATAGCCAGAGAGATGGTGATGTAGATAAATCTTAGGATTCAGCTTACGAACTTATAATAGGGCAAAATTTTGGGGCTTCTGAAGATACAAAGAGAAACGATGACTAAGCCAGCTAGGCCCCTCACCCGCTCCGTTCTTTGAGGGCTTCCTTTTGAGGGAAAGCGTGGTACGTGGCCGTGATCGTTTTCCCAAATAGGATGGGAAAGGTACACTTGTCCTTTCTGCTGGACTCCATTCCCCCCAGCCAAGGAGCGTTTGGAAAAAGATGTCCGAGTGGGGCAGGTTGAAGGTCTGGCTGCCAGCAGACTTTGTTCGCAAACTCGGACTTGGAGCGGCATGCAGAAGGGGTTTAACGGGAAGGTGAGAGAGGCTGCCATTCCCACCTTCTTCTGAGGGGGGGAGATGGGCTCTTTCTCCCCGCTGTACCACCTGACCAGGGGCCAGACTTCATTCTTTTGTGATGCTGACTGGTGCCTCTAGGGGGCGCACATCTTTGACCGACGCTCCGCACTCAGCAGCCTGTCCGAAAGGCGCCCATAACACCTCTTTCTCTTTTTAAATCCCTCCTTCCTGTGCTGACGGCATACGCATGTGCTCGATGCCAGATGTAACGCGTGCATGAGTTGCGTTGCACCAACCAGGGTGAAGCATCGAACTTAGAACGGGGGGGAGTGGTGGCGGGAGCCGTGTGATCCAATGTCTCAAGGACGAGACATAAACACTGGTACAATTAGGACAATTAAGCAGCATATCCTGGGTCATAGTGGAATGCAGGGGGCATGCAGAACAGGAGCATTAAACAGCAGTGCCAGGATCCGCCCCCCTCCCACTGTGCCTGATTGCGCCGCTTAATAATGATCTGTGTCACGTTTGACTCACGGTCATTGCAATAATTTCCTGCAATCAACACCAAAACACGGATAGCGGAGGCGTAAATTCGGATCCGGTTGAATTTCAGGCGTTGGCGGTGATGGGGGGGGGGGGTTCACAATGTGTCATTACTCTGGAGAGCTATCCATTGCCATCGTTTGACACCCCCCCACACACACCGTCTGCCGTATGGATCGGCAGCACAAACACTTCTGCATGAAGAAGTTTGGGGCAGGCGGGGGCACAGGAGTGAGGGCGGTGTGCGGATAGCCGGGCCCTTCCCCTGGGGGGGAGGCTCTCTGTCAGTCGGCCGGTGCGTGGGACAGCTCATACCGGACATCTTTACAAACCAAGCTGCCATGCCCCGGAAATGGCGATGACTCCACGGCACGGAGACCAGACGGCCCGCCTGCGGAGGTGCCTTCAGGGCCGACTGACCCATGGTAGATACCAGTGGCCGCAAGTTGGAAGGGGTGGGGGTCGGGATCGAGGGGCATGACCTGCGTTCCCCTATATTAACACTCACTAATAAGAGGCCTCACATTCCTCTCTGCTCTCTACATCCCTGTCTAGGAGAATGGTGGGGAGATCTTAGGGGAAGATGGTGGCGCAGGAGGTAGTGCTATCGTTCGGCAACCAGAGGGTTGCAGGTTCGAGCCCCGGTTCCTCCTGACCCCATCAAAGTGTCCTTGAGCAAGACACTGAACCCCAAACTGCTCCCGGTGTGCAGGTAGCCCCCGCCGCCGGTGTGTGGATGTGTGTGTGGATGGGTGAATGTGAGGCATGTATTGCAAAGCGCTTTGAGTGCTCGTAGGAGTAGAAAAGCGCTATATAAATGCAGTCCAAATGCAGTCCATCTGAAGAGTGTCACAATGACGAGGAGAGCCGGTGACACAGAGCTGTCCCTACATGCTTTCCCTATGCACTCTACCCTCGCCCTATGCCCTGTCCTCATGTGCTGTCCCCGAGAGCTCGATACTCTGCTGATGAGTTTAAGGTGTTGCCTCTGAACTCACCACACCTCTATTTCCAAAATGAGATAATCAGGTGTGGGGCTTCTGGAACAGCTCCCCCAAGAGACGAAGGCAAAATCCCAAAGGGTGGGGAGCTCAAACAGCTGTCTTCGACCATATCCATTAGTGAAAGCGCTTGGACTGGGTTGGTATCAGATCCACCAGCACAATCCGGTCCTGGTTAAAACCTTAATCCCTGGAAGTGGCTTTAGAGGCATGGCAGGAGCAGCCATGGGGAGAGGTAAATAACGGGGACGGCGTCGCGATCGATGCCCACACGGGCTCAGAGGGGGGGGTGATGACGGGTGTGGTTCCAGGTCTCGGGGTGACACTACAGAGCAAGTGACAATTGAAGCTGCCCCACTGGGGACTGATAATTACCGGCCAGCGTGAGCGCCAGCCAGTCATCAGCCGCAGAGCTCGTCAGCACACTAAGGATAATCAGGCCCTGTTTATACGGACGGCGTAGGGACAGAGGGATGGCGTACTGACAGCGGCCATGGGGCACCAGTTCGATCGTCCCTCAACCTGTCAGACACATGAGACCGGCCTACCCCTTCCGACGATCGATCCGTGCCTGATTAGGCTGACCGAGCGCTTAAGTGTGTGCAGAAGTAAACAGTGGAAAGACTTTAATTTAATTAAATGATCACTGCCTGAGGTGGGGGGGGGGCAATGATAAGCCCAGCAAGGACAGTCCTCAAACACTGTACATCCTTATATTCCGTGGGTGAGCCTTTCCGCTCCTGAACTTGCGCTGTAACAGTCAGCAGGTGGCGTGCTGGTTAAGGAAGCAGCCTCCGGAATGTAGCCTGTTTGAGTCCCGAGAGGTTCGTGCTGCCGTAGCCTTGAGCGAGGCGCTTAACCTGCATTGTATGTCACTGTTGCTAAAAGCGCAGGCTTAGCAGCTGAATATAAACGCCGCGCTGTGGGGAATTGGGGCTGCAGCTCTGGGCACAGCCTGTACCTCAGCTATCAATTACGCAGCGATGTAGAGTCGGCCTCGCCCTTCTGCGTGCTCCCCCCACGCCTGCCTCATTAGTTCCACCGGAGACAATTGACCAGCTCCTCGCTGGCTGTCTTTTCCACACAGCCAACCCTGAATCTCCTTTCGGGAACAGAATTTTCTTGGGGTATTTCTACAGCTTGCTCTTAGCGGCAACGACCTGAACTGCTGAATGCCGTGATCCTGTAGTTTTCACAGCTGCCTTTCAGGCGGTGGGAGATTTACACGTGTAGCACTAGGTGAGAGGGTCACTGTCCAAACGGCGGCATCCAGCACACCCAGCACTCCCCGGGGACCCTGAGAGCCAAGCACACCTAGCTGCTGCTCTCTGACGCCCCCAACTGGTACATATAGGTGCTGAGACTCCTCCCATCACAGGACGGACTCCGAAAATTCAATTAATCATACTAATCATTGAATAACGCATTCATTAGCGTCCTGGTACTCCGCATTGTATTGGTTATAAGGCTCTCCCGAGGATTTAAGGTAAGATAATATGAAATGTATTGATCTCAAGAGGAAATACAGGTACATACAGCAGCAAGGGATGTAAGAAACGTACATAAAGTGCAAAAGAGACAGGCACACATTGTGCTCACAAGTAAACACAGTGCAAATAAATGTAATGGTACACAAACATAACATACGAAAAAGAACATGCAGGCATCCCTCCTCTGCTGTGCCACCACGTTCACACCAGTCCGAAGTGCTTTATCCCAGACGCCAGAGACCTACGAGAGCAGCTGTGAACGTTGTAAGCTTGGGGGAGGCCGGCCGGCGCTTTTTTAGATATATCAAACCCGGTTTCCGTGCCTTTGTTCTGACGGGAGCCCCATTAAACACGCTCTCGTACGGCATCGTGTTTCAGCTAAACGCATGGCACGCTACACTAAGTGCAGCTTTCTGGCCCCCGGCTTCCTGTATTTTCTCTGTGGTTATTTCACGATTATTCAAAGGGGGTGGGGGGCGTTAATGCTGCTCATTTACCCCGGCGATGTCATTCTCCGCAGGTGTATGAGGCCGTTTGTGTGACACTGCCTCCCTTTGGCCACTCGGAAAATAACGCGCCTCCGTGTTGTGCACCGCCGGGCCCGAGTGGAAACCCAGTCCATTAGAAGGTTCTGGAACATTTAAGCACACCACACACTACCTGTTACACACATCACTTCCTGCCTGATACCAGTCCAGGGCGCTGAAGCAGAGTGTATTGCATGGTGCATCCATTTAATCCTGGCACCAGGACCAATACTGCCACCCGGAGGCTGTCCTGTTCGTTGTACCGTCCCGCCATATTTCGGTAGATGGCGAGTAATTGGACAGAGGGACAGACGCTCAGGGTCTCGCCTCGACTCGAGACAAACCCCATAATGCCCCTACAGACAATCTAACGTGGAGGCATTTCCAGAGCTCACTTCTGTGTCATTGAAAAATTAACAAAAACACAAATAAATCTTAGATCTGTCATTCTGGGTCAGGTTTCCCCTGTACTGCTTGTGTTTTTAGCTGAAAGTACCGCGAGTAACAGGTTTCATCTGGGGAGGCGAGTGAATCGGGAGACATGCGGATGATTCCCACCCCATAAGCTCACGCCGCCTCCGGCTCAGACGCAGGCTGGCCGTATGGCAAGCGCGTGCGCATGATGAGATGCGGGGATAGACAGCTGAATAACCCCTTTCATTCTCTCATTTCCTTTGCCATGTTAATGGGATCACGAGCCTGGGACTATTGATTAATCTAAGTGGCAGTGGGAGGATGAGAGCGACTTCTGCCAGACGTAAGAAAGCCTATTAAATACGAGGGGGGCTGCATGTCAGGGCAGAAAGACAGCGGGAGTGCAAGGAAAGGGAAAGAAAGCGAGAGAGAATAAATGAATGGAAACAGCGATGGGGGAAAGGCATGGGGGCCTCTTCATTGTTGCGCTGGCCAGCGAGGATGCGGATTAACGGGAAAAGGAGCCCCCCCCCCCCCTCCCGGCTAGAACTCCCAGGACCCCCTGGGAGCCGCACGTACGGATGGCCCCGTATCCCACACATGTGTAGGACAGGAAGGCAGCATAAGGCGGCCGTTATGAGACACTACAGGGACGAGGCGGTGTGTGTATGGTTGCCATGGTTACTGCATTCCAGGCAGCTCGATAGAGAATTGGGCACGCTGCGGCCAGGGGGCGGAGACGGGAGAGCCAGCGAGACCCCGGGCGAGTGTGCGGGGCCACGGCGACGGCGCGGCCTGAGTTCACCCGCAGCGAACCGCGACTGAAGCAGGCGGACCGATGCCCGGCAATGTCAACACCCAATGACATCACAGGACCATCAAGGCCGCCGCCGCGTGCGACCGCTGGCACCTTCTACCTTCACGAAGAGCTCAGCGTCGTTCAGCATGGCCGCTGGATGTTAGCATCACCATGGTTACCGTCACCATGTTAATACTACATGGCTACGATCTAAAGCTTTCATGTTTGAACTTGTACCTGTAACACAGACTTAAATATAGGAAATAATACGTACTGTGTTCCTTACCTAAGGGATTTACTGCTAACGGGAAATCGTCAAATGTTTAAGAGAACAGAAGCTTCTGGATCCTCTTATCCAAGTGGCGCGTGGCTGCAGAAGGGCCCTGAGAGGCTGCCTCCTCTGTGCCTGACTGAAATGAATAAATGATGTAGTGGCCCTGCAGCCGGTCTGGGCGGGTGCTGCGGGGCACGCCTTGCGAATTGATTTATCAGACCTTGTGATCCCCCCCCACCCCCAGCTCCAGAAGGGAGTCAGCTTGTTTTCCTTTCTGTACGGTCAGCTGGACTGAGCCCAGAGAGCATCAACCTCATTCCTGATGAAAACAAATAGGGATCTATTCCAACACCAAAGGCGATCCCTGCTCAGAAGGACCTTGCCCATCACTCCACATTCCTGCAGTCTCACGGTGGTGTTTCCTGAAGCACGCCTGTGTACACAGACTCTCTGCGATCTGGGGGTGTCCGCTTTCATGGCCGGGCGTGGGGGGCCGGCGATAACCTCCTCATCATGGTGCCCACGGCAGGCTGGATCCGCTCTCCAAAGAGGCTGCGGGCAGGATCAGCCACACCTGATACTTCACACTTATTTATCGAACACTTTTATTTAGCGAGTAAAACCCTCATTTAGCACTGAGATTTTACTGTTACTTTACTGTTACTTTACTTTACTTTATCTCACTCATGGTTACTACATGAGGACCCCTTCTGGAGTTTGTCCCTATGACCTCTGGGTTATGAGAACACGCTCTTAATCGCTATGACGCCTAGTGGCCAGACTGCTTCTGGTGTCAGTGCTGGGTGCCATTATATGGTTTTAACATGTTTTTACATGCACAGTCATGGTGAGGAGCTCAAGGGTAACGGATCCCAGGCTGGCCGCGTGCAGCTCTCACAGCAGTGATCCGGCACGGCCGTTAGGTCTGAACCAGGATCAGTCTGTCCATCACCAGACATACAGGGGGACCCAGGGGAGGGGGCATCAGGAATAACCCTGCCCCTCCAGCGCTCTTTTTATGGCTCTGCTGACAAGCGACGTGACAGAGAAGCCATCCACCGTTGAAAATAACCCACCATTATAAATATTTAAGCAAAGAGGATCTATGGAAAATGAGCTTCATCTGACCAGTGGGGGTTATGGGGCGGGGCTGACCCACCCCGGCTGTGACAATCAGTGCTGGCAGCTTACTGACGCACCTCAGGGCCCTGTCCCACCACCCTCAGCCTCCAGTGGGGGCTTCGGGTGGGCATAACAGGACCAGGAATGGTGGGCCTCTGTCTCCATAACAACCTCCGCAGAATGACTTCAGCTGAATGACCTCAGAGAAGGAGGATAAGGCGAAACGTCTACGGAAACGCGGAAAAGCAGGTCATACAGACCGAGCCATCGCCTCACGTGCGTGTCTTCCTTTAAGGAGAAACATGTCTTGTACCTCTGAGGGTGGCAGCATCCCCGCCCCCCGCACTTGAGACTCTCTTGCTTGAACATTATACATCTCAAATTAAATTTTCATTCCGCTCAACTCCATCGCCCGCGGCAACATCAGGCTGGGCCCAATTTGGCAGAGTCTGTAGGTACAGGAGCCCAGTGTAGGCCTATAATCCGCAAGCACGTCTTTCGATAAGCGACGCGCTTCTGCGTTTCCACCCATTCTTCCGCCGCATAACCGCACCCGTGTTGTCGTCTTCACCGCTCAGGAAAACGAAATATGAACGCGTGTGTCTCCTGTCTTCGAGAGAGGCACACCGGCCAGTATCGCTTTTCAGTTTAATGGAGCTGGCAGGAGATGACATCAGCCTTTTGGGTGAGTTTCGCTTAAAATACGAGAGCAGAGGGGACACTGAGATGGGCTCAATAGAAGCATATTGGCGAGGATGGATGCTAGAGGACCAGTCGGTCGCAATGCCAGAAAACCTGACCCGGAAAAGGTAGCTAACATGCACAAATGCAGATACACACACACACACACACACACACCTGTACTCATATCTTTGTGGGGACTGCTCATTCATTCCTTTGGGCAAAACTCTAATCCCAACAATGACGACCTTAACCCCTACCCAGCCCTAACCTTAACCATAAGAAACCAAACAATATACATGACTTTTAGCATTTTTTGTTTTTTGATTGCAGTCGCAGATTTTTATAAGATTGAATTTCTCCTTGTGGGGGTCGAAAAGCATCAAAATATCAGGTTTTTATCACATTGTAAGGACATTTGTATAAGGAGATTTAGTCCACATTCACACACAAAAAGTCATTCTCTCTCTCACATACACACACACACACACACAGTCATTCTCTCTCTCTCACATACACACACGCACACATTTCCAAATAGAAGTATCCTGACCCAAAATTTCTAAAACATTTCCTATCTACAGAGACACTGATTCTCTCTCTCTCTCACACACACACACACAGTCCATATATACCTATCATTGTAGGGACTCTCCATTCAAAATACAAAACATTTGGCATTTTTGTTTTTTTTTTTTTCATTGCATTCACTGATTTTTATAGAACAGTTTTGTATTGTGGAGACAAATACAAACCCACACACACTCACACAGACACACACAAACACACAGCTGCCACGTGTGTGTCCACTGTCACTACAGGATCACCATCCCTCTCTCTCTAACGAGCCACCCTGACACACCAGTTCCTGTCCTGACTCTCCGGAGGCTGGAAGGGGTCCCAGAGTACCGCACGTGCTGACATCCTATCCCAGCATGCACTGCTTCTGCTCAAACCCAGCCTCCTTCCTTAATATTTGCTCCCCATGTTTTCAGCTCAGTGCTGGACAGCAGGCAATGCTTCATATTGTAACTGGAATGTTTATGGGGCTCTTCTGTCCTTGGTATTTGTTCCTTGGTATCTGGTACATGGGAGGCAGAGAGGACCGCTTGTCCACAAAGGTGGCTGGAATTAAAAGCCCCTGAAGGGGGCAGTAGAGTGCGGCAGATGGCGGTGCCTTGCTGGCAAACCTGAAGGCGTGCCCAGCATGGATGTTCATGCTCACCAGAAAGCGCCAGATCTTTCTGCCTTTCTGAGAACACGAGCTCCCTACTATGCACAGGGCAGCCACATGGGGGCGTGCTCTAGCCGAATCGGGAAGGCGTGTCATCGTACATTCCCTGCAGAGTCCTACCACACTGTTGTTGTATTAAACAGGCCAATTAAATCTCTGTATATCCTTCACGACTGAGCCATAAGGTGATATCAGACTGGATATACAGCTCTGGAAAAATTAAGAAATAAAAAAATTCACTATTTCACTATAAAAATTTCTCAATTTCTGAGTGTGCATCTGGGTAAAATATAAATTTTTTTTGCAAAATCCCAGCCTGGCTCTTCCCTGCTTCTCTTTAGTAAAGAGCTTCTTCCTTGCTTTATGGGTCTTCAGTCCTGCTTCTAGGAGCCTAACAGAAATTGTCCTAGCAGAGCACTTCACACCTGCATTTACTGTTTTCCGTTCCTTTTGAAGGTCACTTGGGGGTATGAAATCAATGGTCATCTCTGGCATTAGAAAATCACTTCCGCCCTTTACCTGGCTGGTTTTTGGTCATTCCCATGTCCCCTGCTTCACCTTGTTCTTTGTCTTAGAAACGTTGAGCCTGGAAGCAGCGTGCCTTGCAGTGTAACCTTCCGCCAGCAGAACCAGGATTAAACCAGGTTCTCTTCATTTTTTCCAGAGCTGTATATGGAACCTTTGCTTCCATATTGGAGCTAGGACCTTTCACCCCTGGAGAAGCCGGATAGCTGTTCTACAGTACAGACACACAGGGAGCCAGACGGCTGCACTCACGTGTTGCCACTGTTCCCGGATCAGTGGTCTGTAGCGCAGGAAGTACTTCAGGGGGAAATTCTCTACGTCGGGCCATGTGCTTGGGCTGCTCCAGGTCACCTCCAGGCGCCGCACGTTGTTGGGGATGGGTGCGGCCACCACCTTCTCAGGCGGATCGGGTTTCACTGGGGGGATGGGGAGGGGGGGCACGGCCTTATACACACGGAGCAGAAAGGTGCAGCAATGTTCACGGCCGTTCACAAACAATTTGAGATGTTCATAACGTTTCTTAAATGCCCCTGTAATGGTCAGAGCCTCACACTGTCCAGGACTCGACGGAAATTCTGTCTTCAATACGTCAGAAACCCATCAACAATATGAAGATAAAACAGACAAAGAGAATATAGAAGAGAAATTAATGGATATAAAAATAAGGGAAGATTAGGTCAGCCCCCAGAAGCCAGAGAGAGATAACAAGGGAAGAGATGAGGGGGAGGCTATCTAAGCTCCATCAGCCCCCCCCCCCTCCCCAACAGACAGACACCTGGACCACATGAGGATTTAGATGGGGGGGGCAGTGATGGGCATGGGGTTCTCTGGCTTTGCAGCAGTTGGTGGGGCCTGGGACTGAACCGGGGGGGTGGGGGGAGTTTGTGGGGTTCAGTGTAGATGGACAGGCCGGCCACTCCCAGGCCGCTCCCCCCCCCGCAATGGCAGCCCGCCCCCATTCTCGTCCCTCTGCCCCGGGCAGCTCATTACTCAGAAAGCCTGTAAGCGCCCATTGTGGGCTGGTACTTCTCAGAAGCCCCTGTATGGACCTCTATACTCGACCTGGTGAATGTGGGGGCTGGGGAGGTAATGATGATGTTTGCACCTTGCTCCCCCTCATGTAGAGGGTAGCATCCGCCGTCACTGGGTCCCCTTCCCTGCCCCCACCCCACCAATCTCCCCCCCGCAGAAGCAGTTAAAAGAATAGCGACAGCTAAACTAAATTACATTCTGGTAAAATCTACAGGCACAGATGGCAGAAAGACAGCCAGCACTGACGAGCCAGACGGAGACGTGTTTACCGATGTTGAACTCGTCAAAGGAGATGATGGTGGACGCCTGGCCTAGTGCGTTGATGGCAGTGACGTTCACCCTGTACTTGAACGTGGAGAAGAGTTCAGGGAACTTCACGTTACACCGATTCTTGTGGATCGGATCCCTCTGGACATCCAGGGACCTCTGATTGTGTCTGAGAGTGAGGAGACAGCAGTGGACAGTGTCACATCAGGCAAACCCTGCACACTTCTGAAAATAATTGCCACCTTCTGGGTCTACAGGACCTGCCTGTCCTGCGGCTGATTGGCTAAAAACCCGGCCAATCAAAACAGCAGGGCATGAGGTCATCTTTACTTTACAAATGGCTGACATAAGCTTGCCCCCTGGGAAATCTAATTTGTGGCAACCTCACAAGTCACAAATGAAGGTAGAGATAAATCACTCAAGAGCTGTGCATATATATTTTGGGGGAATTGTTTGCAATACCTCATTCAATGAGCAGCAATAGCACAACTGCATTTATGTGACATTCCAACGGCCACCCCCTTTGTGGCCCATAAGCCCACAACACATCTAGTCACACTGGTCCTAAAGCGATATGATGGACCCCCCCTGATTTCATAAAATTTTAAAGTGATTGCACGATATACGTCTTTGAACGCCGTGGACAAAAACGATCCACAAAGGAAAGGTAAGCAGGGCATCCACTTTGTCCTCTGTGGAAGATCGATCATGGCAAAGTGATGATAGCTGGTTTACATCATGGCCGACGTTACGAGCACAGAGTGTGATGGTTTAATGACCCTCGCGTGGCCCTCGGAAGGACAGATAGCCCCATTCGTCGCCAGCGTGACGCTGCAAAGGAGCATCTGTTATAGGAAGCCAAGCTCCCCCTGCAGCCTGATATACCGTGCAGATTATTAGGCCTCTTCAGTAGGCCTCTTCAGTAGATTATTAGTCCTCTTCAGTAAGCGATGGATTGCATTTATCTCTGAGGAACTGATTCCAGTCAGACCAGCTCAGTCCCCCCACAGACCCCCACTCTACAACCTTGGTGGCCAGATCATCTCTGACTCATTCGAGTCACCGTCGGGGGCTGGTTTGTTTGGGTTTCCGGCTCCATATTTATAACTAATAATTGTCAGCAAAGCTCACATCCAACCAAAACCAACCAGCCTGACAAACTGAAAATGGCCTGAGGCAAAGGTCGAGGTGGGCGAAGTTTTAATCCATCCATAGGGGGCGCTAACCCAGGCGAGTTTACGTCAAGAGGATGATGCGACTAACACACACAGGGGGGCGGGGGGGGGCACTATTGCTACTCTGCAGGATCAACAGAAGGGGGCGCTGTTCATCTGCCGGCGATCCATACGGAAGGAGAGGTGGGCAGGTGGAGAGGGGCATCTCCTTCACCCCCGGGAGCTCCCTAAAACAGTGCCAAACTCAATTTCCTCCCGGAAATTGCTCCTGGATCGTGGTGTGATGTTTGGTCCCGCAGTGTCACCAGCGCTGGCCCGAGCTAAAAGTGCTCTCTGCCACAGTGTCTCAGGCACTTCAATTATCTGAAGGGTGGCCAATAAAGCGAGTGTTATCAGGCTGAATATTTCAGAGGAGGAGGCAGGAGATGCCCGTCGAGCTGGACAGGCACACCTGTTGCCGTCGATTACGTATGAATGTGTGCCTAAGTGCTCCAATCAGCGCTGAGGATCGCTGATTTGCCATGGAGCGATAACAGCACCTGGAAAGACGAGCATGCTGCGAGTATTGGCGGGCCGGTGGGGAAACGTGCTTTTGAGCCAAGAAACCGAGCTCCCCTGGCCTCCCGCTGGAGACCCGGCCTGCGGAACCCTCTGATCTCACAATATCATCCTTCTGTTTCCCATTAAGAAACAAGCTGGTCTTTACCCTCAGTCTTTCAATCAGTCTGTCTCTCAGGATGCAGGAGGCTCTGGATTTGGAAGCCTTTTCTCCAACTTAATGTTGGAGAACGTCACTATGTGACATGTTGTGGGTTTGACTTCCCAGTAGCACACGATGTTGAGTTTTTGACTCCAGCTGCCTTTTAACCCATCTAAATACATCAAACGAAAACCACGCTAATGAACAAGGCCTTTCTGACCCAGATCCAACCAAGCTGTGCGTGCCTATGGGCTCAGTAGGTGCCACACAGCTCCCATCCCAATCCAGCTGGAGTTGCCCCCCTGCCCCGAATGAGCATGTCGCCGCCCTGCTGGCCGTTGACGGAGCCTTACTTGACTTGGACCTCGAACTCAGTGGGGATGTAGGTGAGGTGCTGCAAATGCCAGCTGCAGTAGAAGCCCTTGGGGTAGGTGTTGGAGCGGCACATCACCACGGGATCTTTGGGAGGAGCTGAAGGAGACGGAAGCAATGGGGAGGGAGAAAGAGAGAGTGTGAAGGGTCGTCACTTGCCGGCACGGGTGGACAGGGCAGTGGGGAGACGCAGTAACCACCCCAGCCCCTCCCCCCAGATTAGACCACTTTCTTACACCTCCACTGTACCGTGTCCGCCGCTCGCAAAATTGAAACCGATGATTTGAACTAGTTGCCTTGGCAACGCGTAATATTACCTTATTCCTGCTTAGCAGTGTGAAATATGGAGGGGAGGGACCAAGGGAGGGGCTTAACTGAACGTACACTTTCCGAATTCGTCTTGACAACCAACAACATGATGCCTGGCTGGGTAAAGTGGCCGCCAAAGTGCAGTGCAGATGGCTGACAGCACTGCGTTCATATGCTCACAGTCCCCCCCAACGCAGTGCTAACATTGCTATGGACAGCCACACATTTCCCACCAACCACAACACCAGCAGACAGCAGCTTCTCTGACACGCTCCTACACGCTCTGAATAAAGGGCACCCGTTTGTACCTTTGCCTGGCATTGGCGGGATACAGAAATGGACTCCCCAAGGTAAAAACAACATTAATGTACCCCCAATGGTACAAAAATGTTCCTCATAGTCCATTTCTGTACCTCATAGTACATTTACCCTTGAGGGTACAGCCCCAGTGACAAGCAAAGGTACAAATTTCTACTCATTTTTCTGAGTGCAGGGCTGCTAGAGCACCCACAATACAAACCATACCACAGCCCAAAAGCAAAATCTCAGGCAGCTTAAACACTCTGCCAATCACATGGTAAAAGAGGCTGGAGGGGTATCCTTATTTTCTACAGGAAGACAGCACCAACAGGCAGTAATAATCAATCCATCCGCACCATCAGGCAGTACTAATCAATCCATTAAAGTTATAACAGCAATCCATAAAGCCCACAAAACGTGGCATATTCCCCATTAATAAATGCATAAAAAGTCAGATGTAACTCAATATATGGTCTATGAAAACCCTAAACAATCTCCCCCTCATGATTAAGGGCAAAATGAATCTCAAATTGATGAGACCGATCAATGCCGTTCCCCCGAACTTCCCCAAACTCTGCCCTAATCACATCATTAAAAGTTTCTCTCCGGTTCGATGACACGCTTTGAGCCACACGCAGGGGGCGGCACGAGGTTCACGCTGTCAAGAATGATTTGGGAAGATTGACAGTCCGACAGAAAACATTCCCCTGGGGGGTGCGTTGGCCCAGCCGTTGACGTATTCACGGATGGTCCCTCGATTAGTTAGTCAGCGGTGAAAGATCGATTGCAAATTACAGCGTGTCCCCAGTGTGGATGATCAAGAAATCTCGTTTGCAAAGGGAAATTTTCTGGCTTTGAAAATGGGCATCTTCGGCGAGGAGAGGTCATCGTCCATTTCATGCTGTCAGTGTTACAAAATGGAGTGATCGTTCCCACATCCTGACGTCTTTATAAATCCACCCACATCTACAGCCAGATTGGGTGAATCCTGTGCTCGTGAGCCTCCCACCCGCCCCCTACACGTCCACATTCTCATCCCTGCACCTGCTCACCTGAACACAGGTAAGGTGTGATAATTATCCACCTTGCAGAATCAGGTGTGCTACAGCTTGATGGGCTGTAGGGGGAGCCGGGGAGCGAGGACGGGGCTATTCATCTACTGTCCTACAGTCAAAAATCAAGACAAAAGTTCTTCCATTCAGCAAGTATTGCTCAAATCTCTAGTGGGATTGGCTGTCGCTCGATTAAGAAAGACACAAAAGCGGTCTTCTGACATGCTCACTTACAAATGAGAAACATGATTTGGCTGCACATTCTATATCCAAATATTTAAATGTATCAAACTGTAAGTATGTTAGGTTTTTAATGGTGCATGTAACAGTTTTCAGACATAATGATATTTCTCAGACAAGAAGAGCAATGTAAACTATAGGAATGTAACAGAAGGAGAGTAATTACAATGGATCCCGAGGCAATGTGAGGGGGGGGCGGAGCATGGGGGGGTGTGGGGTGGGAACGCTTCTGTCCTGTAGCTACCAACGCTGTAAATGCTCTTGCATTAACAACATACCAGGGTAAAAGCTCTTTACTGGGGGACAAACGGCATTTCTGTTCCTTTCGTGACAGATAATATATGCACACACAGTAACACCAATAACACTGAAGGCAGCAATCCAGCCAACGACCCAAGGCTAGCGGACAGGAAGGGCACGACATGATGGAATTTACAGTCACTTCCTACGAGCCTTAGTCTTACATCCACGAATCTGTTGTGTTTCTGGTGAATTCAGTGATTGGAGACTCTGGGACCAGTACTCATCACCCGAAGGTTGTTGGTTCAAGTCCCAGGAACGAGGACGCATGGTTACACCCCAAAAGCTGCCATATAAGGAAGTTGAAGCACGCCACTGCACTCTGGATCAGGAGCATCTGGGATGTGACTAAATAAATAATGTCCTAATTCGACACAGGCCCGTGGGCTCCATTATCAGGTCCACCGAGGCGGCAGGGGCTTTGCAGGGGCCCACGTCAGCCAGCACGACCCCCAGGATGGGGACGGTGGGATCGTCTCTGCTTGGCCTCTGGCTCCCCGCCGGCCAGCCAGCCCTGTAATCTCCCACGATTAAAGGCTCCTTGAAATGGAAGACACCATTTTGAAGGCTAGCCTGAGAAACGTCAAGCCGCTGTCTCAACATGAAAGGGAGAGGCGGACGACCCCCGACCCCAGCTATCATCACGCCTACCCCCAGCCCCCCACTCCGGGTCAACCAGCTGGAATGCAGGGAATGCAGCTGTCGGATGGAGACCCCCACAAGAGGGCCATATGCCGTACCTGAATGGACCACCACTCCGGTGACGCCCCAACCAGGACAGAATAACACATGCTGCCCAGACACCTCTCTTCCTGCAGCACCAGAAGCCAAGGGGATAATCAACCTCTGGTCTGAAACTAACAACTTGTGAAGTGAAAATGGCCGTTCCCCAAGCTGTGAGATGGGTCCGTCTCAATTTCTTGGGGGAAGCCGGGAGGCGATGCTTCAAATGGGCCGGCGGTGAAGCACGGGTCCAGTGCCGAAAATTCCACCAAATCGCTCTCTTAGGATTCGGGCCTGCCTGTAAATTCAGTGCAAACCTGAGGCGGTGTTTAATCAGAACGGCTGCTGTCCGGTGTGGCGGGGCAGGGAGCGGGGACTTCCCGGTGGAACCAGAAGGCCCAGAGTGTAGTGGAACATTCCGGAGGAGTCGCACATATATCACAGATTCGGCCACAAGGCCCGCGGGGAGCGGCCCGACGATTAAACTGTGAGAGCCTCCCCCCGCCCCCCGCTGTCGCTTCCTGACACTGAATATTTTGACAGCAACACCTCAGCCCCCAAACAGCCACTTTCACGAACAAAGTATAAATAGCCTTGGAGGCTGACGCCATGTTCTCACCCAGCCTCGCCATCTGCTGACTGACACAGCCAGGGTGTCTGCAGGAGCACACAGGAAACACCTAGTGCCCCCAGTGTCCAAACCAGCAGCATACTGGTCAGCACCCATTCCTTACCTACTGCTTAGCATGCCTCGCACATCTTAACATGGGCAGCAAACTGTCTTCGGTCTCACAACCATCAATGTTTCCATGGCAACAGACAACGGTCTGAATGGCGGAACGGACCACACTAGAACAGGACCGGATCCACTCGAATCCGACTGCGTGAAAAGCGAAGCCTTAACACGGTCAGTAGATGAGAGATGACAGAGGGGGGTCTCTGTCAGCGAGTGGGAGAACACAGCACACATCAAGCCTCTGAACCACACTCCCACCCCCCCCCCCCCCCCCCCCACCACTTCATCAGCTAATTACAAACAAGCATGATGTCACCAGCCATCGTTTTGGGGTGCAAAGTCAGACAAACACGTCAATATATTTTAGTGCCCATTTTTTCTCCCAGAAGTTTCTCCCTTTAAATCAACAGGAAAAGCGAATTAACGTGACAGGAAGGAAGAGGAGCGGCTTAATTAGATTAGTGGCTGAACAGTTCAACAGATTTTACTAATTAAAAGGAATTCAGACGTACCAGAAATTTGCCGCGGCGTCCTACTCCTAAGCCAACCAACGCCCCCCCCCCCCCCAAGGAGATGAATTACAAGAGAAACCAAGGTTGTATTTGCAAAACAACAGCAACAAGAGTAGCAGCAGCAGAAAACATTAGCTTTATGAATCTTTCACGTTGTCTGCAGAGGAAAGGAGTTTGTGATGCATCTGGGGGGGGGGGGACATCTAACAGAAATGGAGGGAAGAAGATGGATGAGGGAAGGAGGTCCAGCGAGAGGAGCAGAGGGGCGAGTGCCGGGCTCAGGGGGTCGGGGGTGGCTGAGTGGTCCTGAGAATACAGTCCTGCTCCCCTCCAGATGAGCTGGCCCTGCTGTTCACCCCCCCGCCCCCCCCAACCCCCTCCACTCTCATTATCTTTTAGAATACAAAGAATAATAGAATATTTACTCTGCATACAAGTGGATTTTTCAGCCCTGTGTGTGTGTGTGTCTTCATGCAAAGCAGATGTACACAGTCATACGGGGTCCTGCACCTAACCCTAACCGTACCTAACCTTAACCCTAATCCCATCTCTGACAGCAGGCACAGCGCCCCCTACCTGACCCTGACACCAACCCAAACCTCCACCCCTCTGCCAGGATTTTGTACCAACCCCTCTAGCCCAACCAGGCGCAGCTACTGCTGAACTCTCCTAATTCTGCGCACACTAACATACGACACAATTTCCCATTTACTAGATGCTTTACGACAGTGTAGCGACAGCACAGCGGTCAGAGGTCATGAAGTCAAAGGTCATCAGCTGGCACCACACACCACACCCATGGAAAGCCAGTAACCCCCAGGGGTTTAGTTTATAAAGTACAGTGGTATTAATGGGATGATGGAGGCTCCACAGAAGCCAAGACAGAAAATAGAGGGCGAAAAGTGAAAAATAAACTCTCTCTCTGCTTTAAATTCAGTGTTCCTTCCATCTACAGCAGTAAGTCAAATGTGTTGAAAAGTGTGTATTTGGAAGAATCCCGGCATGAACAGCCCATTCAGAAATCTCTCAGAAGAGCCACCGATGACTTCAGATGCAGCTGGGTAAATGCTCGCACCAGACTGTTCGCATTTTCCAGTGACTTCTGACATTTAAGCGGCGGTGGCTTCCACAGAAACCCCTCTCAGCACTTGTGTCCATCCCCCGCGCGGGGTAGGAGGCTCCGAGCCGCTGCCGGCCTCTCGGAGCTCGGCCGTCCTGTAAATCTGGGGTCCCGCCGATGTCTCATTTGACCCCCTGCTGGACTCGTACCTCCGCACTGGCACTCGGGGGGGATCCCTGGAAGCGTCCTTCCTGCGTTCCCATGGCGATCAGCCACACCCCTTCTGCTGCCGGCTCACACCTCTCACGCGAAGGTGACGCCTTATCTGCATCTGAGCTGTTGGCCGCGCCCCCCCCCACCGGGCCCCATCCAGCCGCACAGCGTCCCCTAAGCCCACGCCGCGGCTGGGTGGGGCAGACGCTGTCCTGGGAAGCAGCGAGCCGCACAGGGGTCTCCGACGCCGCTCGCATTGGCAGGGGATAAATGGCAGCCATTGTCTCGCGCCGCCGCTCCACAGTCATGCTAATGGGGCTAATCTGACAGGGGGGCCCCCGACGGGCGGCTAGCACCCCCCCCCGCATTCCTGTCCCCTGTGTCACCCAGAAGGGACCCCAGCATTACATGCCTGTTTGTTCCCTTTGTGGGGTGGGCTTTGCTGTGGTTAGCAGCCGGGGG
>JAODLC010000123.1:22497480-22518241 GCA_026781145.1 Hippopotamyrus pictus | reverse complement strand
TCCAGGATTCGCTCTTCAGGATTGATCTACTCCAGGATTCGCTCTTCAGGATTGATCTACTCCAGGATTCGCTCTTCTCTATACCAATGTTGTTCCCACAAAAAGGCTTAGAAAATGAATCACTCCCCAACAGGGACACCGTACGGTCTAGCAGCATGCCCCCCGGGACTGACCGAGGAGGGGGGTCTCCCTTTTAGCCCCCCCGATACACGCACTGATTGGCCTAGTAAGTGACTTTGTTTAAGCTTCTATGGACTTCCAGAGGAGGGCTGGGCCCGGCAGGACTGTGGCTACACCGCATATCAATCATTTAACCTCCAAACTCACTGCCCTGCTCTGCGTGACAGTGACGCGTCCTGCTCACGTCATTTCTGAACCCCTCCCTCCCCACCCCCCTGCAGCAGCTTTACAGAGGGTTTGGGTCATCTTGCCTCCAGCTGCTGAACTTAGTGCCCCAAGGCAATAAATTACAGCTAAAGTTTGGGGAGTGTTTCGAGAGCGTTCCGACAAAGTTTGCGGTGACGCGTCTGATACCAAATGCATTATGAACAGATGATCCCGCAGAACAACCTCCTCCCTCTGGGGCCGAATTAGATTTTGTTTTCATTTTATTTATTATGCTATTTTGGCAGAATGATAACTTGGTCTTTCAGAAGGACTAATGTGGAAAATGATTTCTGTAAATAATGTATTTCTGCTTATAAAACAAGAAGTAAATTCTGTCACTGATGAAGCTGTATAAAAAGAACGTACTGCCTGAGGCTTTGAGCCAGCAACGTCGTCCTGAACTGAAGCAGAAACTTATAGATGTCTGTTATAAACATGAGCGAGGTGTTCATCTGAATCCAGTGTAGGTGTGGGAATGTTTACAGCACAGAACCAGAGGAACCACCCGGAAATAAAGCGTGTCGTGTCAGATATGGGTCACTGTGTGAATCACTGGACACCGGCGTCGCCTGCATGTCGGAACGCTGTGACTCCTGCCCTCGAAGGCGCCCCATCCCACCACGACACCCCCACGGACTAGTGACCAAAATAATTTCCCTTTTGAAAAGGTGAGAAATCTAATCAGCGCAATGCTAAACCCACAAGGTTACCCACTTCTCTCCGGACGATATCCAGCAGAATTATTCACCCCCTGATGTGAGGTCCCTCCTTGCACCTCTGCCAGCAGGGACACAGTGGGAACCCCTGACAAGCTGAAGGGTGTTACTGCCCCCCGCCCCCCACACACATGAGAGGGTACAAAATCTCTAGAGTCCCCCAAGAAAAGCGTCATCTAGAACATTCTCACAATTGTAGTGTGAGCAGGTACCTATGTCACACCAGGACACCGTGTCTACGTCAGCATGGTCACATGACGCACAGGTCCGATGGGCCCAGGCGGCTGCTCTCTGACCATTTGGGGAGCGGCGTGGGCGGAGCCGAGAGGCCGGCTGGCGGGATGCTGCTGTCGTCTGGACCTGCCAGCCAAACGCAGAGCTCTCGGGAAGGATCCTGCTACTGCGAGATCAGAGGCCCCACCTGGGATCTGTGGATCAGAATCCGCAGCAATAGATGCAACCGCAACACATGTCTATGGTGCAGAGGTAGCGGGTGCAGAGCAGGCTGGAGATGCAGAGCGCGACGAATCCGCTCATCACACAAAACGCCGCTTAGATCCCCAAGGGTGCGTCTGTAAAGTTCAGACATGCTCTCGGACGGAGGCACCATTTTCCCTAGAGTTACCACAAACCCTGGCTCCCAGTTTTATCTCGTGGCCTGTTTAAGTCTTGCCTGCACGGCCAGACTTGTTAATTCATCCGAGCGAGACGTCAAGCAAATGGCGCCCAGAGGTCACTCCGCCGCGCGGCTAAAGCAGGCGCTAATTAGCCCTCCGAACAGCGGGTGGCGATGTGCTCATCTGCCCAACCCAGACCATGCGTGTGCATGAGCATGGACCCTACGCTCCCTGAAACGTAGGCCGGTCCATGGCGCAGTGATGGGGGGGTGGGGCGGCCTGGCGCAGTGGCACCGCTGGCCGCCACGCAGCGTGAAATTGGTGTGGGGCGCCGCCGTTTGGAGTTAAGCAACCGCAGCTGGGGAGCCGACGGCCGCCGTCGCTGGCAAAGAGGCCAAAACAAACAGCCCAGCGGAAACCAGAAGCAGGAGCGAGCTGCACTGCAGAGAGAGGGCCAGGCGTCACGGGCCCCCCCCGCAGCTGGGTGACGGCCCCCTGCCTCCTCACCGGGCGTCGCGTTACACACCAGCGTCCCGCATGGGCTGACTGGCAGCCCCACCCACCCTGCCTCTCCCGCTCTTACCCCCACCCCCCCCCCCCCTTGGCTCTGACACTTAATGGAGCACAGTGCCATTGATCAGTGCAGTGATCATGCTGCATTATTCACCAGGGCCTCCTGTCATCCTGTCAGTCTCTGCTGGGTCCCTGTTGGTTATGTGATGCACACAGAAACATACATCCTGCGAACGGATATCTCACTGCCCACATAGCTGTGAAACTCGCCCCCCCCCCCCCCCCATGTACAGAGACCCCCGCAGCCTGAGATGCTCCACATTTTACACACTCAGCATTCACAAAGACCACGAAGGAAGCTCTCCATTCTTGCTAATTAAACATCCCAGGTACTATGCCACCCGCCCCCACCCCCCCCCCGAACCTGCCACAGGCACCGTGCAGAGGCTCGTTTATGGAGATGACGGGGGCAGGCCTGGACGGGGGCCAGCTCTGACTGCAGTGAGAGGCCACATCTGTTCCATGTCCGCAAAGGATGCAGAAGTGAGATGCATTACAGCCCCTCCCTGGAAGCCTGGTTTAATAAGGAAGACGTTAAATAAATATCTTTACCCCACCACCCCCCCAATATTCAGTAAAGTATCCCATGTTTTTTTTTTGTGTGCTCTGTGGCCATCCCCCTCGCCCCCTCGCCATTAGAGCCAGCCCACAAAGGATGCTTTTACGCATCCCCTATTTGGTGGGAAAATTGCCATTTCATGCCAGCCCAGCAGCTAGATTTGGAATTGGGGGGGGGAGGTGGTACCAGAACGTCAACAGTTTGTTGGGCGGTTACAGGCTGAAGGCTGAACTGTAAAGCTTAAATCGGAGGCAGGCCGCTTTCACCTCCTGCCCTGCCTGGGGATCAGTGGCTATAAATATTTTCCAGTAAGACGCGTAATTTGTGACAATCCTGAGTAATCCTTGACTTCCCCACCGCATGCAGAACTGGCTCATTTCAGATTTGTTGACCACAGACCCAAACTAGCATAATTATAGAGGCTTATATGAGAATCCAACAATCACAAGTGGAAGATTCCAAACCGTTTGGGGCTTGTCCTCGCTCCCGAGAACCTCCGACTCCCGAGGTCCCACCGCCCCGAGGCCCGACAAACGTGAGCCGCTCGCATGGTTTTTCCTGAACACCGATCCAACATTAATCCTAGATGGGGACGTGTTGCGCTCAGCCGACCGTGGTGGTTTTAATTAGATCGTAACGGAGCAGACGCAGGCTGCAGCAGTCGGCATGCTGCTCCCTAAGCCGCCCCCCCCCCCCTCCCCCCAAGGCGCAATGAATTTATGCTCAAATGCGCCAAAACGGCGTGCATTTCAGGCGAAGGTCAGCAGCTCGGCGACTGTCTCTTGCCGCACTGGAGGTTACGCGCAGTCGGCTCGCTGTGACTGACTTACGCTTTATTGACTTTATGCATTTTGAAATATTTCCTCTGAAGCTGACAGTGAATGCGTCAGTGACAAACGCACCCGAGGTTGTCGGGGATTCGCTGGGGCACAGCTGACCCCTCGCCGCTCCCTGTCAGAATTACTGCGATTATGAGGTCGGCATGCTCGTGATGGGAGAGCGTTTCCCAGTGCGCGGGCCGCAGGGCAAGCTCATCTGCGACCCCCCAGCACTGCTCCCCCCCCCAGTTATGGTGTGATGGCCTGGCTGAACCCTCTCGCCACAATCCCCGGAGATACAAACCATGAGCAGTATATTAATCACAGGCAATTCATCTGACAGAACAAACAGGGGGGTGCAGGGTAAATATATGCAATTTGGGCGGGGGGAGGAGTTTCCTTTTTCTCAGTCCAAGAAAAAAACCATAAATAGTTCAGAAAGTCGCTGATGTCATTAAGGCCGATTCAATCTGACCACACAGCAGTTTCCCGTGCTTCGCCCCTCCCTCCACAGGCCATATGTCCTTCATTCAAACATCGGCCCCGCCCAGCACTCCACGTTAACTAACACTGAGAACTCCAAGGCTCACATTTTTAATGGAATAATAACAGAAATAATAATTACAGATATTTATAAAGCAGTGTGCTTCATTATGCCAGCCCCCCATAGTGAATGATGCTGAATATTAGGTTTTAATATTTTATACATTGAAATTTAATTTATATTTTAAAGCTAATTTGTGTGCCAGTGGAACAGCTGATCCAAGCCATTCCACTGGCCTCACTTCCCACGCTCCGGGTGATTCTGAGCGGAAGCTGCTCCATTCCGGACCTCCTGAGGCACAGCATTCGCACGAGGGGGGGGGGGGGGGCACGTGCATATGCACAGCGTGACCGTTTCCCAGACGAATCCCCCCTACACGCAAAAATCCCGGGGCTCGACGCAAAAGCCCCTGCACAAACACAGTAACGTCACCAAACACTTCCTGATGGCGTTTACTCACTCTCAGGCTGACGTCATACACAAATAACCTGCATTTTCAAAAGTAAACCCCATTTAAGGAATGAAAGAATTCAATTTCACAGAAAGTGCCTGAAAATTCAGTATGAGTTGGCTAATTTAGTCAGAATGTTTAACTGCCTTGACTTTAAGCGATACATGTTAATTACATACAGCAGTAAGCCTGAGGTCTGACAAAACAGCATAATTGTGTTTGTCCTTTATAAATGAAATTACCCAAAAAAGATGGGGGGGGGGGGTAATTATTTGTGTCAGTAAAACAGAACAGTGGGCTCACTGAGACTTTTTTTTTCATAGCCTCTAGGTCTTAACCCCACCCTGAGCCATCAACCTGATCCGTCACATACCCCCCCCCCCCCCGGGGGGGGGTGAGTCTGATGGCCCGATCACATGCTGTGCCACCAGGACCTGCCAGCAGCCCATGCCCACAATTCTGTCAGAGGCCTATAGGCACATGCGTCTAACAGGATGCCTGCATCTGTTAAATAGTGAAAACAAAGCAGAGTGACAGAGGGAGTGAAGGACGTCTCCACAGGCCGGGTAAGGACGGCAATCTCCTCCCGCTGGAAGGGACAGAGCGCAGGGCTGAGGAGAAGCAGGGACCGGAGCGATTCCCGCACTTTCGTTTTAGCCGAGGGCAGTGGGAATTTCTCAAATTGCAAAGAGGGTTTAGGGTGGGATTCTGCAGTGCTGGTTAGTGGATTACGGAACCAGAGGGAGGTTCTGACTTAGTTGCTTTCACAGCCCTAAACAAACCCAGCTTGGAGCTGGTAGCACATCGGAAACAGCAGAGAGGCCTCATCCCAAAGCTATAAACAAAAGAAGATGTCAACAGCACAGCCCTGTAACGGCCTACAGACAGTCTGAGAGTAAACGTCCGTCAAACGTTACAGGAACATGACGCAAAACACGGCTTGGACACAGTGACCTCAGCTGTGTCAAAAACTTTAAAATGATAATGCGGCTCAAGGTGAAGTATTTAGACAGGCGAGTGTTTCCTTCTGGGGGGCAGCAGCAGGAGGACGACGGGCTGGTCTGGAGGGCGCTGTCTCGTGTCACAAGACATTTAAGCCCTGGGACTCTCCCACATTAACTGCAGCACTTAGGGAGCCACTTATCTTGTTACCTCTCCCTCATAGAGAGAGGGGGGGGGGGAACTGGATGAATGGCTTTGATACGACAGAGAGAGAATGAAAGAGAGCTGGACAGAGACCCCACCCCGAGGAGGTCTTTGTACAGGCAGCGGCGCACTGCCTTGGGGCGTAACGCACTCCAGGCTCCCTCCCCCTGTGTCACTGTGGAGCCTCTCCGTAAGTCACATGCTTCACACGCTTTACAGACGTTTCCTGGTGATCGAGCTCACGTGGACATTCACGGCACCTCGGTAAATGGTGATGGGACCTCACAACGCTCATCCCCCCCCCCCCGCCCCCCGTGATGACACCTGAGCCCCGTATCGGCCAGCGTGACGCTGGGTCGGAGGAGTCCGGCCAGGATTCCGGAGCTGGGGGGGCACGGCGTGAGGCACACCTGGCTCTGTGAAATTTGCCACATCCCCCTCATTGCTGATGCACCACTTCACCCATTTCATTAGGGAAAGATAAAAAGAGGCAGGGTATCGCTGCCCCCCCCACCGGCCCCACCTGCAGCTACTATGATGGCTTTTACACTTGTTCCATGCACACTAATTCGCCGGTAAATCCTTTTCTGGCCTGATGGTTTATTGCAGTGCCAGCCCCCTGATTGGCTGGAAGCGACTCACTGACCAGGCCGCATGCTGTCCCACAAGACTCCTGCAACCGTCTCCCTCAGACAGAAGCCCCTAGTTAATCAGAATCTCGTCAAGCTTACAGAACACCCCTGCTAATATCCCCAGCGTAATGCTATTACCCACTGCGAGAGACAAGAGCCGCCCCCGCCCCCTGCCCCCCACCTCCGCTCTCCTCATCATCTCTTCACGATTTATCAGATAATATCACAACATTCACTGTTCACATTATCACCATCATGGTCCAGGAGCTTGAAAAATAACCGTTAATCCTGGCAGTTTATAAAAAGCAAAGTCATACAATTCATAATTCATCGGCCATCAGCGGGTGTAAATGTACATGAAAAAATGCCTCAGTCTCAGTGTGAAATTTTAATAATAAATAACAGTTGGTGCTGTTACCTAAGCTCTGATGATGTCATCACCCATGATGCAGTGGTTTATGGGGGGGAGGCTAATTACGTCAACCCCAGTATACACTGTCAGAGGACTCTCAGGCCAAACGACCATGCACACCCCCCCCCCACCCTAAACCTGATTGGGCAGGGGTGTGACAGCCTCACTCTCCTGATCGAGCTTTTATACCTTCAGAGGGTTTACATACATAAAGAAGCCCACACCCCCCCCCCCCCAACACACCTTGGGTAAACAGACATGGAGGAGGGGGGAGAAGACGGGGGGGGGTTTACTCACTGCCCACCCGCAGGTTGATCTGGTCGCGCCGCTCGCCGCCGGGGTCCTGGAAGCAGCTGTACAGGCCACTGGTGCTCAGGTCCACCTGCTTGAGGATGAGTCGAGATCCCTGCTCCACCCGCTGGGCCTTGACATCCGTGCCGTTCACCTTCCAGGTGACGGAGGCGTCGGCCTCCAGCGTGCCGCACTGCATGGTCACGTCACCGCCCATGCGTTCGTACTGCACTCGTGCACCTGGGGGAGGGAGGTCAGACATTAAAACACTAAACATGCCTTCAACACATGAATCACCTTTACACACGCAGTGACACTTGTTAGTGTAGAATGATGTGATATTTCTAAAAGTGCATCAGCTTGGTCGTGTCACACCCTCTGCGAAAGTCACCCCACAGGATTAGCAGCAACCATCCAATATATGTCCACATTAAAGACAGGTGGATATACCATCTAACATCAATGCAGGACTGCAGTAAATCATCTTCATTATATTAGTAGTATTATTATTTAATAATGTTATTTAATAATAATAATTTAGAATTATAGTTTGGGCTTAGGGCAGTGTGGTGGCACAGAAGTTTGTGTCCTGTGATAGGTTGTTCCCTGTGATAGGTTGGTGCCGCTCTGTGATAGGTTGTTCCCTGCCTAGCGCCTTTAGCCTCTGGGATAGGATCCGGACCCCTGTGACCCTGAATAAGACAAGTAGGTACAGAAGATGGTTGGATAGTTTGGGTTTGATGTGCAACAGTGACCAGACGGTGTTGAGATTGAAAAAGTAGTTTTGAGAATTTTAATTCTGACCTGAGAAATATAGCAAAGCAACTACAAAAAACTAAGCATTTGATTTTACTGAAAACTGTTTTCAAAACATTTCAAAGCAAACTAGAGATCCAGGAAAATGAACCCTAGCATGCACCGTGGATTTTTTGGGATGTTTGCGATTCTTGAAAAATGTCATCTGATGTCCACTTCTCCGCCTGCTTGCTGCAGGACTTGTCATTGATCTGCTTGCTTATAAACACTGGCTGCTTTGTCAGGGAGTGAAGGGGGGGGGGGGGGGTGTTAGGGTTGTACCAATTTGTTGATATGTTGAGAGGGTCAGTATGGTGTGCTGTTGTAGACTAAAGTAATGAACAATGGGGATTTTTTTTTTTACTCAAACATTTTTTATTGCATAATAAATGCTGTTTTTTTTTAATTAAAAAGGTGTGTAAATGGCATTTATGTACGTTTACGGTCCATTACACCACTGCAATACACGCAGGTTTTTTTGACTCGACCACTAGCATACCTCATATGGCTAACCAATATCTCACTGACTTTTTAAAACAAAATCAATCAAATCAATCAATCAATCAATTCATTAATTAAATGAGCTGGTGGTGAACTTTAATGAATATGTGGAATGGTTGAGCTGCTCCTGAGGAGAGGTTTGGGAACTGAAGCATCATTCTTTCAGCCATTCAGCAAAATTCCTGTTCCTGTTCCTGTTTCTGTTGTTCTTTATTGTGCTGCTCTTCATTTGCATGTGTTCTAACGTTAGATTGCATTTTTTGTTCTGAGCACATATATACTTAATACCCAGATAAATAGTTTTAACCATTTGACTGCCTAAGACATTTGCACAGTACTGTACATGACACAAATGTATAGGTATATATGTGAATATACATATCAAAAATCCATAATCGGATATATTTAATCGAACTGTGGATAAAGAGTCTCATGCTGACAGTCTGATTTATTTAAAGGCATTGGAAATTCATTTTACATATGCTGAGAGTCCTGGGACCAAATCTCAGATAGACTTGTGATTTCAGAGCAAACAGTTTCTGTGTTCAGCAACAACAGAATGAACCAATGTACATTTCAGAGAGCACGTACTGGGTAAGCATGCACCCGGTGGGGACGATGGCGTCAGGCAAAATGTCTCTCAGTTGAGAGACACACCGGAACAGAAGTGGCCCGTAATTTGGGTATTTTGAAAATACTAAAAACAATTAAAATAAATACTTCCCACTGAATCGTTCCAACAGAAAACTATTATGACTTTTTCCCTTCCAAACACAAATTGCACAAACAGAGGAATTTCAAATACGCGTGATTAAAATGCTTGTTGATGTGCAGGGACCCATCCTGAAGAAACAAGAAACCGAAAGCTGTTTGCTGTCAGAGCACAACAAAGAGCTGGAAGAAAAGCAGCTTGGTGCTTTGAAGTTGGGACAGACAGGCAGACAAAGAGACGGACAGACAAACAGGTAAATTGACAGACAATTCGGCAAAAGGACAGACAAATTGGCAAATAGACAGACAAACAGGCAAATAGACAAATCGGCAAATAGACAGACAAACAGGCAAATAGACAAATCGGCAAATAGACAAACAGGCAAATAGACAAATCGGCAAATAGACAGACAAACAGAAAGACAAACAAACAGAAAACAGAAAAGTTAAACACCGACAGACAAAGACGGACCAACAAACAAGGACAAACTAATAGACAAACAAAAACAGTGATAAACAAAGAAACGGTCAAACAAACAATGTCTCGATGCCATAAGTACCCATTGCTTTGAGATTAACATTACAAAATTAATATTTCTGCTGTTCGTAGAAATTCATGTTATTATGCGAGTGGTTCTCCAGCTCCAAAATGAAAAAGCAACAAAAAGGTTTAAAATAAAAACATATCTGTTACTGCATTTAGAAACTGCAGGAACCCAGGCAGCGAGCGCAGACCTGTCTGCGTTTACCGTATGAGTCTCAAACAAGGGCTGAATGCCTGAGACAGCAAAGCCAAGGCTGCGTGCACCAGCGGGGATGGGGTTCGGGTCCCTGGTCCTCTGCTTTAAGCTTTCACACTAATACTTGAATTTAAGATCAGTTTTCTGCCATGTAGTGTACTCTTACATTTAGTCATATGAAACATTTACTCAACTCAGTCAAATCGATAGTGCTTAGACATTTGGAAAAAGAAAAATTTAAAAATAGCTAGTCTTGCTGCCAATATTTGCAAATTAAATTAAACTGTGTGCTGTTATTAATTTAAGAAGTGCTGTAAAATGGGTTTCGTATCTTGCAAACACACAGACTGCCGCAGGGTTTAAAAACAAGGATGTTTCAAACCCCAGCAGCCGTTTGGGGAGAGTCCAGACACTCGTGCTGCGTCTCCATCTCCCCCCATTCTACTCTATGCCAGGATTGCGGCTGCAAGCACAAGCAAGAGCGGATGGGACCCAAGTCAGCACCTATTTATAGGATGGCATCCAGAATCATCTTCATAATAGGCATTACAGCATGGCTCCGGTGTAATACAGCCTGAACAAAGAGCTCCTGCAAAATATTCTGCTATATAAATGGGCAAAACATTAAATGCGTGTAGAAGGTAGGCTAACTCATGTCTCACATACTGACATTTGTGTCTAGCAGCAGGAAAACACCCTACCGTCCATCCATAGTATGAGGGAAATGTCAAAATCAAATCCAGCTGGATTTTTTTTACCGTGTTTGTGCTATTTAATTAAAACTCGGTGAAGTTTTCCTTCTCCTGGTGCTTTGCTGCCCCCCTCCTCCCCCAGATCCCAGTGCGCGCAGACACGCAGGCAGCCCAAATGGGATTATCAGCATGGGGATTAGAAATGAAACGTCTCCGCTACCACCACCGTCTGTTGTAAATCGTCTGATTTGAGGGGAGCATAGTCTCTGCCCTGCCTGGGATCACAAGAACACAGAACACGTAACTTTGCACTTTCGGTAAACACCCTAAGATGATGTAACTATCATTTTGCTCCCTTTGAAGAATCTCTCTGACCCACGCCCCCCTCCCCCGTGTAGAGCACACACTTTTCTTGGTACTTTGGTGGCTCGTGAATAACTCCATTTCCTGTCTGGTGCGCTCTTATCACGGTGGCCCCAGAGCAGCAGGGGAGGGCACACAAAATCCCCAGCATGCCCCAGGTGCCGTCAACAATGGCCAGTTAAAAATAACCTACATGTGGATTCTGCAGGCACATATCTCCAGCGGCACAGTTCCGCAAGTGTGCCTTGGGCCCAGTCGGATCCGGGGACGGGGGTGGGGGCGTGATTTCAAACCGGTAGGAAATGGAAAAAACTATCACCCTGCCACTGGACCACAGCACATTATCTAGGGACATTTGGCTCAAATGGACCTCCAGGACCACTGAAGGCTGAAGGTGTGGGCCGACTTTGACACAAGATTAAGACTGGGCCGATTTGCTGGTAGCCTGCATTTTGGATGTAGAGGGTCACAAGCACAATATGGACTCCAGCGGTTGATGCGAGGGAGTACCAAACAGCCACCCACGGGCTTCTGGGTGGAAGAGGTGCGTGGGTTTGAGTCTCACCCCACTGCGAGATGCCAGCCCCTTCCCCCACCCCGATTTCTACATGTAGCTGCAGTCTGACATGGACTGCAGGGATCCACATTCATCATTTTGTGGAAAAGTGAAATACTTACTCTTAAGCGGTACTGATCCCCTTATTTTCTATGGCTTCCTGTTCAGTAAAATGTCTTCGTCAAAGTCACTTGCAAGAAAAGCTCAGAACCACAGCCAGCCGTGCAGATGTCAACATAACTGCAAAGGACCGGCGAAAAAACACGGCGAAATGTCGGCATTTTGGAGACAAATTGCATTCTCATGCCGTGATGTCGCGGCTGAAACGAGCGCTGTCACAGCTATCTACCAGCGTGTTCCGACGAGAATGAGCGAGCCTCAGGTCCGGGGCTGCCGTTACACACAGAGCTCTGTTGTTAAGGTACTGCGCCGTCACATGACTGCATCTTCAGTGAAATCTCTGGGTCACGTACGGGGACTGTATCGTAAATGTCAATGGGATTCGAAGCTTATGACTATTGTATCAGAAATATTCGTCCTTCACACTGAGCTTTGGGGTTTAAATGATTGATGTTGCTAAAGCGGGTCAGGCTGGTTGGGTTATTGTCTTCACTTTTCAAAGGGCAAACTGGGAGTGTGTGCCAGGCCTTTGGCTGCACCATGGCCTCCTGTTCGGACAGCAAGACGTTTGAGGTCTAGACCTAATCTGACCCGACCCACTTGTGAACGAGCAAGTCCTTCAGGTGTGCCTCGCAGTGGATCCACTCAAGGTCAGGTTTTCGATCATCTGCCGGGGGGCACTTCAGCTCTGAATAGTTCTCAACCTATGATTATGAGTTCAAGCCAGTCCTTAAAAGACAATAGCATCATTATCCAGTCTGCACCGGTATGACATTCAGCTTACTCAGTAAGTGACCCAACTCTGTCAATTTTAAGGAGGGATGTTTAATTACACGGCCACCTGCTGATCTCATAAAAAGCATGAAGCAGAACAGCAGCGACCCCGACTTCCCCTGTAGAGCGTCACTCCTCCAGCGTGAGGCCTCCGCTGTGCACCGCGGGCTTAGGGCACCAGCAGCCGCGGTGGCGTCACGACCAAACGCGCGGGATCTGTCATTTCGGGGGCGGGGGCTCCAAAATGATCTTTTTCTGCTTATCCTGCTCTTTTCTGTCTAGATATCTGCGGGCATGAACCTGATGTTTGAATAATACATTCCTTCGGCTCTAGGAAGAAATTATACGCCTTAGGAGGGTAACAGCCTGATATTGCAGTGCAGATATATAACACACATATTATATATATATATATATCCAAACGTTTGTCATTCCTTGCTTGCGTTGTAAAATACACTCTTAAAACAGGCAAAAGAGCTGCATGACCGTAAGGCCTCCATAGCCCAGTTAATCACTTCTCACTGTTTGCATCCATAATGTGCTGCATTTGGAAATGCCTGCGCCATTTCCGCACTATAAACATTACACTAAACATTATAAAACATTCTAAATGCTAAGTAAGAGGTGGCTTTGCAGGCTGGGTTCTGCAGGCGGTTTCCCTCCGAAATGCAGGCACCCGTCATCAGCTGGGAGGTCCCTGGCATGAGGCTCGTCAGAAGGCCGGCCCCGCCCTTCTGGTACGTGGTGAGGCGTGAGGGGACTGGATATAGACGAGTGTCAGGGTCACGAACCGATGGATACGCCAGCAGGTGCTCATCAGGCCCAGCACCTCACACCCGGCCACCATGGGGAGGAGGGGGGCAACGAAAAAGCGGGCGGGGGCCCCGCTGGGGCGTCAGTCAGACCCCAGCGTGAGTCTGGCTCCCGCAGCCGCGTCTCATGCCTCTCCGGTGGTCCCACCCAGCGGGCGGCTTCCCGTGGACTGCAGAGCTGTGCGTCTCGTAATGACTTAGCAGATGCTTTCATAAGAAGTGACTTGCAGAGATTAGAGCTTCACTGCAGAGCCATTAATAGAGCCGGTGACAAGTCCTCAAGCTCCTCAGTCACTGTGCACCATCTGCTGCCTCCAAACAGGCAGAGATCTCCTACAGACCCTCTTCCTGGTCATACCGCACTCAGGAAATGGGGTTCTCTAAGCAAAGGCTAATATTAGCCACACTGCCCTCATTTACAAAGGGCTTAATGAAATGTGGACCGTGATCTGCCCACAGGTGACCAGGGCGGGACCTGGTCATGAAGTCATTTCATGGCATCTGCTCCGCTGTCATATGCCTTGGTCTGAGGAAGCTTCACCTAGCTTCCAAATGCATGATTCTACATGTTAAAACAGATGGCTGTTCACCAGAGCAACGGGAGTATGACCACTGCCCTCTTGCTGGGAGCTGAAACCCATGGCCCCTCAAAGACATCAGGTTATGCTGCAGGCCACCAACGCAGTCTGAAAGCAAGCTCTGTCATGACTGGAGGTCGAAGTCAGAGTCCGTACCGAGTTTGTTCTACTCGCTCTCTCACACGCACAATTAGCAGGGCTTATCCACAACTGGGAACTAGTGCTTTCTGGCAGGTGGCTTCATGAATGGGGAGAAGGAGTGGGAGGTCCAGTCTGAAGAAACCTGGGACGGGGACAATGCACAAAGCTCGATCCCGAGGGTCTGTCCTGCACTGCACATTATTCTTGGACCGTGAGATACGTATGTCAACATACACTGTTGATTTACCAAATGCTGGGCCGGAGTAATGAGTTCCGGTGGGCTAGCATGCTCACACTGCAGCGCTTCAGAGTTCAGCTAAACGAGAGGAACGGGGGCTTGAGAGAGAACTCAGGGGACGGCGAGTGTGGCGCGGAGCAGATTCCACAGAAAGGCTGCTACAATTAAAAACATGAAAGGCTGTACGGAGGAACGTGATTGGCTAAACCGCCTGCAGTGCAGCATTCCCTGCACCTGCACTTTGCGTGAATTACAGTGCGTGACTTGTTTTCCTGGCACTGTTATGTGCCTGTTGTCTATTTTTTGTGCCCTGTTAGCTGTTTCTTGTATCGGGCACGGCTCGGTGAGTAAGCATCCCAGTGCACGTGTTGCACAAGGCCAATGAAACATCTTGAATTGGGAATTTCGAACAGAAAGCTGGCTGACCTTTTCTTAGGCCTATATTTAAACTACAGAGGAAGTAGTTGAACGCAGCCTTGTTAATGCCATAAAGCATTTAATATCACGCTTTATTCAAAAACCTTCATTTTGAGTGGGCGGTCTCACATCCTTCTACAGTTTTTATCTTTAGTTGCTTTCAATTTGGTCTTCGCTTGCCAAGACGGAAGAAGGTCAACTGATTCATGACTTATTCTGGAGATTAAACAAAACGAACTGGAATTAATTAACCTTTCAAAGCAGTCTGTCACCGTTTCTCACCAAGTCCTAATGAGACACTTCGACTATTCAATAAATTCCTTGAGCTGTGTTGGTATTAGAGCCACAAATGCTACAGAGACCATATTAACGGTAAACCCAAGAAATCCACCTTCCTTTGTGTATAAATGTGTGCCTCCCTTAAGGTGATTACATACAGGCCAACATTTTGAGTACGTTGCCAGGCAACTGCCAACCAGGTAAGACAAAGGGCAACTCATCTGGATTTGGATGATCATGAAAAGTTGACCACTGCCGATCAAAGTTTTTCAAATAGAAATTTGCTGCCCAATATCAATAGGAAAGTTCCCAGTTAACAGCCGCATTGTTCAAAAAGTTTCCTTGTACAATGTCATCCTTAAGTTGACCTGTTGAGGGGTAAGGAGCTCCCTGGGTGATGCCTATCATTTGTAAGTGATCCAATGATTTTGAGTAGGTTGGATATTGATATGTTCTGTTGAGTGTTGGGGTGCGGTGCTGTAGAAAGGCTCTCACTCTGATCACATCTCCAGCTTCTGTCTACAGCTGTCCTCTTAGTGGTTTTTTTATGAAGCTCTGTCCTCATATTAGTGTTTCCGCAAAAATGGGACGTCCGTTTCTTAGTCTTCGCGTCAAGTTATAACAATGATTCGCAGAAGCAGAGGGTTTAGTGTTAGTTTGAAAACATATTTTGTGGCACATTCTCTGCAAACAACCACGTATGAGCCACTGAGAGTGATTAATTCTTGGTTTGCACACCCAACATTAGGAGCTGTTCTGCAATCCAGTCTCTTAGGGAGGGGTCTAATGTGTTGATAGATGTTAGTGCCAAGACCAGAACTGCTTGGTGTTCAAAAAGAAAAAGACATGATTCGGCTAATGCCCCTAACAGATGACTTGCTGGTCCAAAGGGCTGTTCGCAGCGTTTAAGCATGTAGGTAAAAAGAAGCACGATTAATGGACGGTATTGTGAAACTGACACCATGTTACCCTCTGAGACATACTTAACACGTGTGATTTAGCTCCAAAACATCACGGTACCTGAACGTCACTCAGCACTGATGTATTCTTCGGTAAACTGGGACCGAAACGCCGACATCCATCACGCAGGCCAGCCGTTTGGGGCTTTTCAGTAATACAGCGGAGCGTACAGTGCCGTGACGCCCAGCGACCGTGATGAATCCCCTTTCCGGCGTTCCCCACGACCCGGATCCAAGCCGGCATTCCTCAGCTTTCGCGCCATTGTCCGACCGTCGGCCACACGATTGAGCGGCGAGCTACTGGAACATGAAGACAGCGATTCAGGATGCCCAAAGACCTCCCTCTGGCACTTCCACGGCCTGCACCTGCAGGGATGGGGAATGCGGCTCCACTTGGACCGGCCCACCGCCTGTCAGGCAGCACGCTACGACATGGGGGCCCTCACAGAGTCAGTGGCTGAGAGGACATCCATGCAAAGGTGCTAAATGCTTATCTTGACGCACACTTCAAAGCAAACGTAGATACACCAGAGACGTGTGAATGGCAGACGGCAGAGTCCTCTTTGCCGTGGAGAACCTGACCCCAAACTGTCTGTGGATGTTTTCAAACGAAAGCAGAGCTAATAGGCCCAAACCATGTCTGACACAATGAGCCAGCGCCACCATCAGTACAGCAAAGAGCAGCATAAATCCACAGGAAATACAGTGATATCTGTTCCTACAACAACACGTGTTATATGGTCAGATGGGCCATATATGGATGCAACAGCGGCCGGTGCTGGGGACTTCGGCAGCGGGATGCCCTCACTCCGCGCATTCAGGGCACGCCGTTTCCCCAACACCTGCACTCATCCTGGGGCAGCAGAGGGACAGTAGTGCCCAGGTTTGGTAGCCATCTTCTGGGTGATGAGGACCCTGCGAGTAACCATACCCCCCCCCCACCACCACCACCACCACGGGAGGCACAGAGACTCATGTCACAGAGAGAGCGGCCTCAAGGTCACACTGAGTGTCGGGGAGGGACAAAGCAAGTCGGACTGGCGACAGGCAGCCTTTGCACCCCCGGCCCCAGGGAGGCTTGGACCCTCCCCCATCACAATAGAACTGATACTCTATCCAGGGAAACCAAGCAGTAATGGAGGGGTGGGCATTGTCCATAAACGCCGCAGAGCCCTGGACTACTTGGAGGCTGCTCCCCCGCACCGTGATCATTTCTTCCCCCTACCCTGGCCACCGCTTGCCCCGTGATCACCGCTTCCCCCTCCCCTGGCCACCGCTCTCCACACCCCCACCGTGATCACTGCTTCCTCTCCCGAAATCACAGTGTCCCCTTCCCCTCACCACCGCATTCCCCTGTGTCTTCTCCGGTGGGCAGATATGCTGTGCGCAGATACACTGGGTGGCCCCCCAGGCCCCGTGTGATGCTTCGACTAACAGCAGCCCAGGCCCATGTGAAACGATAGCGGGGGAAGTCAGGATCGGCGGTCGATGCAGCATAGGACTCTTAGGAAGCCACACACCTTTCCCACATGCAGAAACTGTAGGGTAACACAGTGCCCTGCGTGTTATGCCCCCCGTGGGGGTCAGCCAGAGCACGCCAGGTTTGGGGTGGGAACTCCAGAGAGGGGAGTATCTGTGAAGTCGCATGTCATCAGCTCACCAGGGCTAATCTGGGGCAGCGGCACAGGCGTCCACGCCAAAACACAGCACGGAATCTTGGGTAATTTATTTATCCTGCCCGCCGTACCCTGTAGTAAATGTATAGTGCGCAGCGCATCGCCGTCCCTCGGGGCGAACGGCCGACATAAAAATAATCCTCCATTTTTTATGCGTGTTTAACAAAGAACATGCTGTTCCACATCACATTATACTCAGGAGACAGGCCTACGTTCAGCTGACATTTCGCACGCACTCTCACATGCTGCCATCATCCTCACAGAACGCCGGCTGGCACACATCATTTCCTCTTAATCCCCTTGCCATGACCAGTCAGGTGTCTTCCCAGCTCAATTGAGCTGTTGTCTGTTCTCCAGGCAGTAATATCCATCTACCCCCTCGCAAGCTGGGCAATTCAATCCGGCCGCGCTTTAAACCAATTTGCAGCCCGGATTCGGTCACGCTCGGATCACGCTGCTGAAAACGGCCAGAGGGGAACGGGCGCTGAAACGCGGCCCGGCTCTGGGGGACCAGAACACCTGCAGCCTGTCATGCATCATGTGTGCATCAGATTCACAGTGTTTAGTTTAATTTAGTGCCAGTTCCATAAAGCCGCGTGGTAGAAGATGGAATTCCCCATGGTGCCTAGATTTCTTCCTAAGATCCCCCTCCACACATAAATAATCTTCGCAATAATCGTTATTTCTGAAGGGCCTGGGTCCCGCCTCGAGTGGTAACTTGAGCCGAATCGACCGTGAATGAGTTGGTCTGCGTTTCTGTGACTGTACTTTGAGGTTGGATCTGGCCGAAAGCTACGGCCCCGTCGGTCCGACTGGCGAGTGCCTTTGCAGAGCCAGTGTCCCGTGTCACATGACGCCTAATTATTTCAAACACTTCCTGCTAAATTCCCGGACGGAAAACCTGCGGACAAAAACCGGGTCTCATTAGTGCAGCATCAGGAGAGTGGAAAAGATTATCATGTAATTATAAGAATGAGCACAGAAAGGTCATTACCCCCCAAAAGATGAAAAAATTCCCTACCAGATTATCCCAGACACGGGGATTAAGTTTAAAAAGCCCCCTGAAACCCCAAATCACAGCATCTTGGTGTGTTGTCGTGTCAACCTTCTAAAGAGCTTGGAATGCTCTAAGAAATTCAATAAATAAAATTAATTTTCGCAGAATGAAATCCTGGATCAAAGAAAAGGATGTATAACAAATGTTAAATATTCCAGTGACACCTCCCATTGGATCATACCTTCTCAAGGCCCACAAGGTACTAATTAATCCCTGCTTGTCTGCAGGGCCTCCTCTGGGCACCCAATGCAAATGGGTTTAAGGAGTAACGCCGCAGGAACTGGGGAGCCTGACAGGGTGACCTCGGCCCCCAGTCCCAGTCCATGTGGGGGTCTGCGTGGGACATCAAACTAAGGGAAGTCGTGGGATTGGCCAAACGTAGAAGAGTGGCCTGCCTCGGCCTGTTCTGAGCAGGAAGGTGTAAGGCAACACACCTAACAACCGAAGTACCGTACAGGTCAGATGCCATGGAGCACGGGTGCGGGGAAACAGTGGAGCTTTTGTGCTGTTATCACCAGCAGATCTCCCCTGTTTAGATAAGGCACCTTGCTGAGAGGAGCAGCTGTGAATAGGGCCACCTGGACGTCGGATTGTTGGCCGTCTCGCCGCCCAATCGGCCGAATAATAGGCGACTTTGTCAGGATCTGGTGAGAATATGTCAGCAAGCCGCTCCTTGGTACCGTCAGAGAAGCGTGACACCATTCGCCCCTTGTAACTTGTTCAAAGTTCAGACACCTCTCCGTCTGGACCACTGATGGAACAGATGGAACCGGGCTGCCGGAATATTCCACTCATCTTACATGAAGTTATCCTCCGGCTTTTCTCGCAGGCTTAACATTCCGGAGTCTCCGGCTCTTGAGGAGAGCATAATAAATTCTCACACGGCCTTCCAAAATCGTCAAATTCTACTGCAAAAAAAAAAAAAAAAAGAGGTAATTTCCAAAACTCCAGAACAAGACCAGAGATGTCTGGAAAGAGCAGTCATTTCACATTTATGAAGGTTATTTAATCACACCGGCGAGCCGGTAAATGGTCCGTGCGCTTTGCGGGGGGAGACGGGACCCCTTCCAGGGTAAACAGTGAGAATCAAATGGCTTTCAGAAGGAAGGAGGCTCCTCATCTTCAGTTCCCTCTGGTGACTCTCCAGCACTGAGCCTTGATGCTTCATCGAGTATCACAGGAAGACCACAGGCAGCGGGTGAAGGAGGTAGCTAATTCAGGAGCCTTGGCTGCGCCGGAACGAGCGGGAGCAGAATATTCATTAACGAGAAGCTTGAAGCTGAAGCAAACTGATCAAGTGGCTGGGGCGCCATGGTGGCTGGGGCTCTTGGTTGCGGTGACCCGTGTTATGGCCACTCGGGTTAATACGAGACACCACCTCAGACGTGCCCTCGGCAGCATCGTGATGTGATGACCTGGTGGATCCTCCACTACCCTGCACTCGTGTGGGCGGTACCAGCGAGGAAGAGCCTCCAGGCCCAACCTCCCGGTGCTGCTGGGTAATGAGAAGGCAGTGCGCAGCGATCGCGATCAGGGCTCGGTGGGAATGAAGAGGTCAGGAGGAATCCTGGCCGCACGGCCTCACCCACCCTCTCTGCACCCCAGGCTCCAGACGGAAGGACAGGGGCCTCGGTGAAGTCAGCAAAGCTAGCAGAAGGTGGGGAGGGGGAGCGCCACACTCAGACCCTGCTGGTATGTCTCGCAGCACTAGACCCTGTATCCGCCTCGAGATGTGCTTAGCATGGGAAAAATGACCCTCCAGGAAGATAACGTGTGGTGCGTAACGCAGTAAGACAAAGGCTAGCTGAGCTCTGCCGCAGTGATCGCGGTCTCGTCTGCAGCCCGTCCGGAGGCTCCTTTTCAGGCCAGCCTCGTCCGGCAGAGCCAGAACCGGGGCCTGCGGGTCCAATTAGGGGCTAATTGGCATGATTGCAGTCAAATTGATGGACTTCCCTTACTGTAAACTCCCCCGTCATCTGTCTCATTGCACGCAAAACACTTTATTTGAAGGATAGCAGGTGTGATAAGCAGGAGCGTGTAAAAACGTGTAAAAACAGGGACGCCTGGCACTATGCACGCCGGGACATGTCGGCTCAGCCTTGGGGGCTCGTCCTGTGACTCAGTGCCCCCCTGAGAAATCAGTACGTTATTTTCCAGACATGTGTATTCAAAGCACCATATGATTTTGCCCATTATCCTGCAGTGA
>JAODLC010000123.1:22468198-22491224 GCA_026781145.1 Hippopotamyrus pictus | reverse complement strand
GTCCTCTTAACAAGCACTTCAAAGCCACCTAGTAATTTACATCCTATTCTTTTAAGCCCCAGAAAAACACGTTTCACTGGAAAGACGGCGGTCTTCGCTTCAGGACGACAGCAGAGAATGAAGGAGCAGCGTCCTGCTCTGCGCTGGCCACAGCGGGGGCCGCCTCATCACACCACACAAAGCGCTTCATAAAGACACTTCAAGTTAATTCCTAAAAAGTTTCTTTCTATGTGCGGCATCTGAGGGAAATCTAAATGTGAATAAACTGCGATCAGCCTGATTTGACGTGGAATTACCCTAATTGTTGTATCCTCCTGAAAATCAATTCACCGCTGCCAAGAACGGGGATTAAAATTTCATGGGTCCCATGTTAGCCTGACGCCTTTGTCTTCTGCCTGGGAACAGTGGGACGCAACTGGGCGAGACGAGCTCCGGGCCTCAAAGCCCAGGATAAACATGGCCCTCCCCGCCGCAGCCGGGACTCTCACGGGCAGCTGTTTGTCCGCCTCGGCCCCCTCCTCAGGACAGCAGCGGCCCCCGGCCCTCGCTGGAGGCTCCGCCTTTGTTTGCCCGCACCGCCGTCCTTTCTAAGCACTTCACTCACACGCACAATCCTCCTGCTGCTTGTTCAGGGATTTCTCTCTAGGGCCACGGAGGTGGTAACAAAAGGACGAATCGCCGCGGCCCGCTGACGCCGTTTTCCCGCGGGTCGGTCCGCGTTAGCTGCGTTCCGGCCCTCCCCGGGCCAGCTTCAGCTCTGCTGCCCACAGGCCAGCCAGGTTAATGCCCTCGGCCCCTGGCTGGTGTCAGTCAGACACTGAGCTCCCGGTTTCTCCCAGCCCACATCTGTAGGAGAGCAAATAACCCTAAACCGATTTTTCTCTGCAGATTAATCATTAAACTACAGCCCTCCAAGAGACCATGGCATTCTTAGTTCTTAACATACTGCAATCAGAAAATGCACTCACGCTAACCCCCCCCCACCCCATCCACCCCCGACATGTGTTTTCTGTGGAACGTCCAGGAAGACCCATGATGCCACAGGATGGGACATACTCAGCCCTCACTATGAGGCTGGGGCAAATCGCACTCCTCTCTGAAGCGAACGGGGGGTAACTTCACACGGGGTCAAAATGGCCACCGTTACTATTGTCTGCCACTCAAAGAGGGCCAGCTACAATAACTGGCCAAAAGGCTGCCCTGCATCCTTGAGTCGCTTTGATGCGGTGAGCAAGGACCCAATTAAATGGAAACAGAGCAGGTCTTCAGAAAAGTTTCAAACAGGCACTGATGATACACAGAGACATGACAGAAAATTTACACACACACACAAACACACACAAACATATTACACATATACAGTATATATACACACACACTTAGAAATGAGACAGACAGAAATCAGACACAAATAATTTAACACTGCAGATTTGACAAAGGATTTACTCTCAACTGAACAGATCAGAAAATGTATCTTCAGATATACATGTATATATATGCATGTGTCTGTGTGTCCGTGTCTGTATGTGTGTGTGCGTGTGAAACATTTGTTAATGTGGCAGTTCTCAGCACATTGAACGTATGAGTATAAATAAGTGTATAGAGCTGGCGATACACAGATATTAAAATATCTGCTTATTTGTCAAAGACTCGCGTGATTGTAGCCCAGAAGAAGCTTGGTCTGTGGCTGACATAGACTGCAGAGCCATCGATGGGAGTCTCATACCAACTGATTAAATTGTGCAGTTACACTAGCTGCCCTGATCCACAAATTTCTAAATAATTATAGATAATAAAAGTCTGATAGCAAGAATGGGAAGGAGCCACAGTAATTTCAGCGTTATAATAAGTTTCAAAACAACATCAGGCTGTGTCCGCAGAGAGCCTGACTGACGCTTTCCATTTACACAGAGCGGCAGGAATGAAACAGACTGACAAGGGTGAAATTAAAATCATATTCCCAGCCCTGGCTTTGAGCTCGACTGTCCGGCCTCCCGATGGGAAGTGACTGGCACAGCGCGAATCATTCACAGAGGCCTCCTCTAGCGACAATGAGCCGTTGTGTCATAATATCACCCAAAATTCATTCATTGCTTGCTTTCCCTCATTTCTTTATTGATTCTGGACGTTCTGATGCATTTAGCTTGCCGGTTAATTGAAAAATAAAGCTGTCTCATTGTGGCCTCAAACGATTTTCCCCTTGAATGCGGAGCCCAGACACAATTTGCATTTTCAAGAGAAGTATTCCACACGTAGTTCTGTGAATGCTCGCTGACTAACTTTGAGGGTCACCGCACAGCCGGGCAAGAGCGGTGCGTTACATAAGGCCGGCGCGACACTCACAGGAGCGGCCCGCAAAGACACGCATTGTTTCTAATCACAAAGACCCCCGAGCTGACCTCCAGAGGCCCACCTGCTTGGAGGGAGCTGTGAAGCACACCCCTGTATCGATGTTTCCTCCCATTAGTCATGCTGGGTCTGTCTTTGATGATAAATTCCTCAGAAGTCTTTGTGCAGCCCCCTAACCCCCCTCCACTACCTATGGATGTACCTGGGGATAGGACAGTGAGCAGAGAGAAAGGTACTTTTCAACCCAATGAGGCCCAACACGATCCTTCGATCCAGTTTTTCGTTTCAAAATAGCGTATCAAAATGTTGATGTGTGTGTGTGTGTGTGTGTGTGTGTGTGTGTGTATATATATATATATAGAGAGAGAGAGACAGAGAGAGAGACAGAGAGAGAGAGTGTCTATATGAGCTTTTAGGTCTTTGACATCCAGAGGATGCTGCTGGTCAATGATGGTCCATGGACATTTTTGACAGTCAGACAAACAGCTTGAATGACCACCAAATATGAAACATGAAGATAAACAGCATGAATATTTTAAAAGCATAAAGAATTGTGAGGGTTTGTTGCGATATTGCATAATGCATAGAAGAGAGCGCTCTCCTTCCGCCAACAATGTCAAGACCCAAATTCTGCTTGCTGATTATTCTGTTGGTTTGGAGATTTGGAGTCAACATTCACTAAACTCAGACACACACACACTTTCATATGCATGTGTGAATGACAGATAAATGGGGCAGATGCGTCTAATTTCACTGCAATTTGTGTCTTTTAAAAAAAAAAATTCCAGAGGATGACCAAGGCCTGCATTCCCTTCTTAACTGGATTTCCAGCAAAACCCAGTGGCCACACATGGATCAGTCCCCCTAACTAATTCCTCGCCACACCATCGATCACGGTTGTGAGGGGATGGATGCGTGTGACATTTGGCCACACTCTCAGCCTCTGGCAACCTTTGCGTGCCGCTAAGAACTGAAACACCCCCCCCACCCCCCACCCCACGCAATCCCAACCGGCAACATTACGAGCGAATCAAAGCCCCGGTAGACATTGGGGACGGAAGCGGGTTGACACACAGCTGAACCAGACAGTTTACAGTGCGCACTGCGCGCTGCTGTGGCAACACTGAGAAGCTAATCGCTAACATGGGTTAAAAAACAGGGAATCTATTCCTGTGTTACTAAATGGGTCCCTTCGTCATGTGCAGGCCGGCCATTTAACGGCCCAGACAGTCTGTTTCGTTTATTGACGGGGATTTGACGGAACGCCAGTGTCCTCCTGACTAAGAATAGGCACGTCACTGGCGGCCCCCGCCAGGTGAGGGGGCACCGGGATGCTTTCAGAGCTGCCACACGCTTTCCGCTCCTTTATCCAAAAGGCAGGAATGTTAACTGCAGGCTTGTCCAATTTCTCGAATGACCTGAAACGTTTCCCACCTGCCACCTGCTTCCAGACGGCAGAGAGAAAACCTCCGAAAATGGCATTTGGAGACTGTAAAGTAGAGGGTGATTGCTACTAGGCTGGCCTGTCTGGCTGATCCGTGTGCCTTAAATACACCGTTTTATTCTTCTGGAGACGGAGCACTGAGCAGGGAAGGTGTTTCTGCAGGGGAGGAAAGGGCTGTGTGGAGGACGGGCTTCCTGTGTGACACTGCTGCACGGCCAAACACTGAACCGGGGCTCACAGCAGCAGCTGTCCTTCAAAGACAGACGGTTAAGGCTTCATACCTGAGCACTGATCCGTCTCGTCAATACGGCACATTGATCAAGTTTATGAACTAGAAACTGAGGGAATATGGGGCTGCTTCATAAAGCCCTGACCTTCAGCGTCCAGCGAGAGCCCAGAGAAGCTGTGTTCTCCCCGCATGCACACGGACACACACAAACACGCGCACGGACACACACGAACACGCACATGGACACACACGGACACACACGAACACGCACACGGACACACACAAACACGCGCACGGACACACACAAACACGCACACGGACACACACGGACACGCACGGACACAGACAAACACGCGCACGGACACACACAAACACGCACACGGACACACACGGGCACACACGAACACGCACACGGACACACACAAACACGCACACGAACACACACACATACACGCATGCATGTTTGTATCAATGTGTCACACATTGATAACGGCTTGACGCCGCCTAAAAAATGGTCCCCGCAACGTCTAAAAAAACAGGTTTTTATTACATTGTTGGGTACATTTGGTCCCCACAATGTAATATGAACCAAATCCACACACGCACACAAATGCTGGCCTACCTATCTAAATGGAGACCTTCCATTTAATTCTATGTGAAAGACCTTAATCCTAATCACGACAACCATAACCCCTACTCTGTCCTGTCCTAATCTTACTAATAAGTAACCAAACAAAACACAAGACCTTTGGCATTTTTATTTATTTGATTGCAGTCACAGATTTTATGAAATTGATTTTCTTCATGGGGAAACCAAAAAAAAATGGTCCCCACAAGCTCAAAATAAATTTCTAATCACATTATGGGGACACACAGACCACACACACACGTACACACACTGACACACACTTCTACACCTGCGCTCACAGTCACACACTCACACATACTGTGGCATGCCCCTATCCTGCACAGAAGGCTTTCAGACCGTCAGTGAGTACTACACTGACCATGATACCAAACTCCCAATATTTGCTTATGGTCCAAAAAAAGCTGAACCACAGGCTCTCAGTGAGGTACTGAGGAGGGGGCGGGGGGCGTAAAGTTCACAAACGTGTATACTTTGCTCCCAGAGGCCTTCACAGAGCAGCCATACATGGTCCTTACCTGCCATGACCCGGTTCCACCTACACGGCCCACCCAGGCTGCGGCTGAGCTACTCTTCGCCCCGGTCGGACTCTCTTAGTGTGTGAGGAGTCTGTTGTGAGTAGGTCCGGGGTAAAACCTCAAGAGCTCCTTCACTGAGAGTTCCTTATGAGGCTGGCGGACACCTCCCGTAAAGCTTGTCTCTCCCCCCCCCCACTTCATCGTCACGTTTCATCAAGCGGCTGTGTGTAAACTGCACACGTCCTATGTCAGCGCGATGTTTTAAGCCGGTCCCCGTCCGGCGCGGGCGGTTTCACACGCGCCTCCCCCGTCCGGCGCGTCAGCTATCCCGGCGCCCTGCTTGTTTACCCACCGAGAACCTCCTCACAGGAATAGGTAAACATTTCAACATGTGGTATTTTCAGCACAGCGCAGTACTTGGAAATGCAATGTAAGTATGTCTTTCTGAAAGTTAGTTTTTGAAATAAGACTCATCAAACAGACTACACAAGAAGGCGAGGAGGCTGGACACATGGGAGAATAGTGTAGAGCCCGGTACATCTCCCCACCTATGGCCTCAACTCACTCTCTCTCAGAGAAGAATAAAAACAGAATTAGTCCAAACTGAACAAAAGCTCCCTCCACTGCTAGTAAATTCTGATTCACTCACTGTTAGATCCAAAAACAGACTTTCACAGACCAGCTGCACCTACCAACTGACGTGTGTTAGCCCGTCTGCCAAGTTGCTTAGACAGTCTGACACGATTTCATCATTAGCTTATCCATAGCAACATGTCTGTTATGATCAGCCCGTTAGCTTATCCGTAGCTACATGTCTGCTATGGTCGGTCTGCTAGCATGTCTGTAGCTACCTGCCTATAATCATCAGCCTGTTAGCTTATCCGTGGCTTCATGTCTGTTATGATCAGCCCATTAGCCTTTTCGTAGCTACATGTCTATTATGATCAGCCTGTTAGCTTATTCATAGCCACGCGTCTGTTATGATCCGGCCGTTAGCTTATCCATAGCTGCATGTCTGTTCTGATTAGCCTGTTAGCGTGTCAGGAACAGTACGTTCTGTTTGACCTGTCCGTTCTTCTGGGGGCAAAAGGCAATGTTACAGAGACAGAGTGACAAAATCGGTCATCAGATGACTCTCCTTGTCGGCGTTAGTGATAAGCAGTGGCCGACCCAAAAACAGAAACAGGGCTGAGTTCTGTGCAGCTTGTGAGGCAGAGCAGCTAAATCCAATTAGGGGAACAGCACGGCTTTTGTATCTAATGAAGGGGGCCCGTCCCGGTGCTCCTGCACTGATCCATGCCGAATCCTGAGCTTCATAGCCAGTTGTGATGCAGCATGTGCATGTTTCTGCGTGAAACGCTAGAGAGCCTTTCAGAGAACCTAGAGAGCTACTCTAACATATATATGCATGAGCATATCCATCCGTACAACCATTCATCTTCCAGGCACTTATTTTGTACAGCGCCAGGGAAGCGTTAGAATATGAACACACAAATACACACAGACACAAACATATGCACACATATCACACATGCACGTACACGACACAGAGCCTTTCTGCAGACAGCTTGGCTCTGTTGGCTGACGTTAACTCCCGACGTGATCTATGGCCAGTAATGTAATCATATTTTCCTGCATGGCCCTGGGCGGACAGCTGTCACACAGAGCCGGCACCGGGCCCGGCAGCGTAGCCCATGGCATCGTGGGAAGGAAAGGGGCGGGGCACAAGCAGCCTCGAGCCAGTCGTGGGATTAACCCCCTCCACACCCGGAGAAGAAGGTGGACGGCGTAAAGGGCGCTGCCCTAAGGTGGGCGCTCCGCATGTCCGTGACACACTGCACAGGCAGAGGGCGCTCCAGAGTCCAGTGGCCCTTAGGTGTGATGGACAACATCACAGCCATAAGCAGCCTGGTGCAACACCCAGCTCCCTCCTTCGTGTGTCTCCCGCCCCCCCGCAGCCCCCGCATCCCCAGAACGTCTCTCATCATGCGCCTGACACAGTCATTAGGATTCTATTCCCAAGTTCCCGGCCTTTTCGGCGCTTATTAGCCAGGCAATCCATTATGGCAGGCTGGGCCAGCCGGCTCCCGCCGACTCCTAGATTACACGCGCCAGGCGGGGGGGAGGGCCGTGTCATCCGCGGGGGGGGAAATATTCCATCAAACCCAGTGCACGGCCAGTTGGACTCAATCTAATTCAGCAGCAGCGTCAAACAAGGTGGAAGGGAACCGTTTGATAAAAGAAGGGAGATAATGAGGGAGAGAGACAGGGCTGACAGGAAAGGTCTCGCTGATACGCCGGGGCTCTTACCGAAAGGCCCCTCCCCCCGGTGACACCACGGTGCTCCACCTGCCCATGTCTTCTTTGAGTCTCAGATCTGAGGCCGTTTGATAATTCGGCTCATGATGTGTTTGTATCAGCAACATGAGCCACAAATAATCAGGAAGCAGAGCTAGGTCAGAGCTCGCTTTGATTCTGCGTCCTCCGAGAAGTCAGGCCTGGTCGACTGGCTCGCAAAGCTGCCATTTTAATTACTAATCAGAGAGATGGAGTATTAGCTGTCTCTACGGACATGATGACAGGTGCCGCTATCAACATCATCGCCGTCATCATTGTCGCCATCATCATCATCATCAGACGCAAGTGAAATTAAACGAGACCTGCCTTCGGGGGGGCTCTTCAGAAGGTGAAACACATGAAAGGGACACAGATGCATGGTGGGGAGCAGGACACCACTGTCAACCAAAACCAACCTTCCTGATAGCCACCAGCTCCGGGGTAGTTAGCTAAATCCCTTCCATCTTGTAAACTGCACATTGCAGTGAGCTATGAACTTCGGATAATTAATATCCTGTGGCAGATGTCGCCACCCCTCTCCCCATCAGGGTTCCACCCCGTAGTTCGGATTTCCCAAGCCTCAAACCAGAGAGGTCAAAGGTCAAAATAACTTAAGTTGAGCTGCCCTCTCCCACTTTCAGAGGGAGGCTGTGATCACTCCTGCAGAGCTCTGGGGAGGCACTACTGCGAATGGAAACATACTAGCTACATTTTATAGATTATTCTTTCAATCGATGCTCTTATTCAACATTGAGTAATATCTCTCATCATTGTCTCTTTTTTTTAACGCCTGTTGACATCCATTTCCTGCTGCGTGCCTCCAAAGCTGGATCATCACAGGTTAAGTACTGAACAGCAGGATCCTCCGTGGAATCAAACTGGTGACGTTTCGGACACCGACCACAGACTCGTTAAGTTCACCACTGAGCCACACCCACATGGGCCCGTGGAGGCTGCATCTCAAAATCTGAGTTCCGCCCACATTTCCCCACCTGCCGGGCCACGCCCCCACCTCAGGACTGACAAGCTGCAGACTGGGTGGTCTTCCCCAATCCCACCCCCATTTAGTGTTCAAACAGCACAGTCATTATTTACCATCATTGTGAAGCACCCCCCCCCCCAAGGTCTCCAAACGGGATTATCGATCCGTCTCTGCCCGCCGCTATCAAAGCAGTGCTGAGCCTCTTATTTTCAGCCTCTGCATTCTGACGCCCGCCTGACGCATGTAAGCCTGACAGGGAGATGAGGAGCTTAGAGCGGTCATATTGGAGTGGGGCCTGTCCTCGCTGGGCCCGTGTCTGATCCTCATCTCACATGAAAGCCGAATGCAGGAACGCAGAAAAATAATTAAAAAAAAAACAAAGTCATCGGTGGATCAAGCAGCCGCCGCCCTGTAGGTGCCGCTCATATTGCAGCCAGATTCTTACATTGCTGTTAAAAACTGATCCCAGGACCTACACATCTACCCAGAACATCCACCCATCAGCCATGACTGGTACCTAAAACAGCACAAACATGCTAACCCAGTCCTCCCCCCCGCCTTGTCCTCTGCCACCGTACGGAGGTTCATGTCTACAACAAGCAGTTCACTTTCAGAGAAACTTTTTTGATAAAGCAGTTGTATAATTTCCTTGCTGTCCATCCTGTTCTAATTATCTGGTAGTGCAACGAGGTAATCGACATAATTAAGAAGTATGACTTCATACAGAGTCGTGTTCAGACAATGAGGAGAATAAATCACCTTCCGCACAAATAGTCAGGCAGCATTAAGAGGCAGAGAAGGTCTAATTATTGCAGAGCTATTACAGCTGTCCTTACAGTCCCTTAATATGTTGGGATAGGAGCTAAAGAAACCGAGGATCATCTTCATAATGAATTTCTTCCCCAGCTTGGTGATTCTGCCAGGGGCTCCCAAACGCAGGGGTGTCCAGTAACCCCCTCCCCTCCAGCGACATTCCACCACTGGCTATGACGAATGGTGTTGGAAGACCCTGGAATCCCTCATTTTCTGTAACAGCCCTGTCCAGACACGTCTCCATGGGCCCCGGATGATACTGACTCCCTTTAATGCCAACCTGCCATGCAGCACAGTTTAATTGTTAGTCGTTGAATACCCATGTGTATTGTACATGCCTGCTAATTGTGCAGCGTGATCCCTGCAGCCAAAAAGCTTGTTAGCGAATGACACTCAGGGGTAGGTGTACGTTACTATCACATGTAGTCAGACATCCCTGTGCTCTTACACATACACTATACACACACACACACTACTTACAGCCCCTGGCATGTTGTCTGGGTAAATACTTTATGGTGTGACTTCCTAATATACATATATAGAATTACTAGATAATTTACTTCATTACCCATCCTACTATAGTAACTTTGGATATGTCTTCACGTTATTGAGATGTTAGCCATTTCTTGGTGTAATTTCTTGCACATTAATTTTCATATGCAGCATGTTTTCTCTTTCCCCTCAGATGCCTCTAAATTAAGGCACAGTTAATGCTCACCGTTAATGAGTTTTAAGGTCAGTATGCACATTACGCCGGGGGATGGCATTGAATTTTTTTCCTATGACAAGCTGAGCATTTTCACAAGTCCTTAAAATCACTTAATGACTTCATATGATTAGTGTCCCGCATGTAAAACTGTCCTTTGGCCCCTTCCTCGCCAGCCCCCCCCCCCCAGTTACAGCGTACTTTACTGGAGCGTTAACGCATTATCCGCTGCCATCATTGTCACCATATGCGGGCTCTCGGTCAGCTCTGAGGACACGGGGAACTGGGCCCGGTGATCCACTCACAAGCTGAAAGTTAGGGAACTCACAGCAGGCTCGCCAGGAAAGTGCAGCCGTGGCGGACAGACGCATCGCTCTTGTACAATTACAGGTAAGATCTAGAACACCTGAACACAACCGCCAAAAGGTTACTTCAGAAAATCTATACAGAAGCCATGGAGCTTTCTGCACTCGATGTACTTTTCTGGGCTAAAAACACAGCCCTTCACAATTCTTTTTGAACTATTCATATTTGCAATGTTTCTGAGGTATTCTTTGCTCTGAAACCAAACTCTTGCCGTTGGTAACGAATTGCCCATTGTAATGTTTTCTATAGCACTGTTGAAACTGCTGAGAGCTGACAAAACCCACAGTTACACTAAATATGTTGTTTTTTAATTTCCAGCATTATTACAATTGGCCTCCTGAGTATACATACATTTGGCGCATCTTGTTTTACTAAATTGGTGCAACAGTACTTTGGTAAAATAAAACGTCATACTGGTTTCTACTTGCAAGCGCCTTGTTTTAGGGTACAGACTGTTCGTTTATTCAATGAGGAAATATAATTAAATGAAAATATGGAATGTGGGGAATGGGGGGGGGGGGTGTCTGTAATTTTGTTTACAAGTGTTGATGTTTTATTTACCCAGACTGTTATAAATACTGAATTCCATGAACACAAAGAAATACAATGGCGATCTGATGAGGTCAAATGAAACCTTCATGGAGGGAGTAACTGGTTGGCCATGCTAACACCGCGACAGCACAGGATGTGTCTTTACATCAGGCAGTTACCCTGACAAGCTGGGCTCACAAGCGTCAGGGGAACGTCTCCTTCCTTGTGTACGTTTTCCACTTCCCTCTTCCAGCTCTATTCACAGCACATATCCCGCCTGAATGCTCCCAGTTTTCATTTTGACCCGATAAACCTATAATGTGTGTTTTTGTGCCCTAATTTTCTCTAGCAAGGAAAATCGGATCACGCGAGCATCTGCTTTCACTGCCGATCTTAATGGATCCGCTCACCGTCTGTGGGATATCATAACCTGATCATATTTTTTCCTATCTAATACAAAACATGAGAGTAGAGTATGTTAAGCAATTCTGTCAGGTCATTATGAAAACATCAATCACACAAAGGCAGATTAAACAAAACCATATTCATTTGCAGCCGGAAAAAGAGACACGCACAATGATTATGACCAATGCCAACTATTTCACATTTTTTTAAATATCCTCGAAGTAGATTTATATCTTCTCAAATATTCAGTAGTAAACACAGCCTGGGACCTCTATTAGGAAATTATATAATTACAATGAAGGTCATTTTTACTTAGACACAAACAACCCCAATTAAAAACCGCAGAAAATGCGGATTCCACTAGCTGTTGCATAAAATATTCAGCTGACTTCCGCAGCCACCGATAAATCCCGATAAACTTCACACAGCAGGCCCTTTCGGAGGGATTTACTGCTAGCAAAGGCAGGAACAGTGCGTCGACGTTTTTGACGGATGTATTTTTAACCGTTGCTGCCAAGTTGAGCCTGAATCAGATGCCGGGGGCTGTCTGATATTAAATAATCGTTTAGCCGAAAGGGTTTCCTAACAAGTTACTCTACCTGGCCCAGGTTATTTTAGTTTCCCTCAGCAGAACAACTGTGCTGAGCGAGTTGAGCGCGAGCGAACCCGGCCCGCCCCTGTGCAAGAATCAGCCGAGGTCCCTTGGCTGCTAATGGGGAGCTAATGGGGGCTGTTAAGGGCTTTATTTCCAGCTCTGCTCGCTCCGCGCATCAATCGACTTCGCGGTATGTGAAACGTCAGCGACTGCGATTCCTTACACCTTGTCACGGAGACGGCCTGCGGCCTGTAAGTCCATACGACTGGGGCTCCGGCGAGCCATCGATCACTCTGTCTAAAAAAAACCCACAGAAGTTGGACTTAAAGAGAGCCTCATGGTCCAAGGACATCTGCACATGCTCTTTACACCTGAAGGAGCTTGAAAGAGCTCCATTTGGGTGCAGAGAGGCCTGAGGTGAACCAGAGAGGCACCCAGTCACTGTCCTTCAGGTACAGTATGTCATCCTGTGGAGTGCAGTGTCCTAAGATGGACCCGGAGGGTTGCAGGTTCGAGGGTTAATTTGGGACTACTGACACTGAGCTCTCTGTCACTGCGTTACTGTTATGCGTCATACAAATGTTTGTGTGTTTGTGTGTGTTAGGGCTGCCAGCTCTCACGCATCTGGCGTGACACTCACACTTTCAGATTTCATGCTCATGCAAGAAATTTTATGGCAAATCTATATTATTTCGTTATAAACCTAAAATTAGCTTCATCAAAAGCGCTGGGGTAGTTTGCAAACCCTGCAGACTATTTATAAGGTAATAAAATTCTTACATGCATGTAAATGAGTGTGCAGACTTGTCTCAAATTGAAAATCTCACGCCAGCCAGCTGACTTAAACTAACAACCCTAGTGTCTGTGTGTGTGTGTGCACTGGTACCACCATCAGGCATTCAAAGCATATTCTCACACAAGAAGCATCTTTTAGAAAGAGCAGTCTTTTTCACCATTTTAAGGGGTGGCATAAAGAATCAATACCGACATTAAAGCTGCAGTCACTCGCAGGGCCCGTACAATACAGAAGGAAAGTGTCTGTGCATGGGAATGAAAACGCTCCTTCCCAACACTGTTAGTCCGATGGACACCTGGGGCGTTTCTGTCGGACGTTGTCAGGCTGAGGAATATCGCTGTGCTCCACATTAGTCGGCCCGGCAGATGAAACCACATCGATCCCATCCCTGCTCGACTTGCAGTAACCGGGATCCCATTTAAAGCCGGGGTCGTTTGAGCTGGCCCGAGAGAGAGGGAAGGTCAGGAAGGCTGCCGGAAAAGATCCATTTACGAAGCCTCCCCAGTTCTCCGCCTCCCATCGGCATCTTCCGTAATTAGTCCGAGATAGCAGATAGGCCATCGCTAAGCTGATAACTAAAATCCTGAGATGAGTAGCCAAAACGAGAGATTCCCCTCATCTGACTTTCTGCAATAAACCACTGTTAGCCCTACCGTCATGTAGCATGACTCCAAGTCCTGGTGGGTAGGATTGTGTCAATCACCAACTGCCTTAACCTACTTCCTGTTGGTTACTTAGTCACTCTCATATGGACAAACTAAGAGATTGATATATAGTAACCCCACCCATCACCTGTCTTGGCCTATCAAGACTGCTGGGTGTGGTAGTATCACACAGACCTCAACTGATTGACAGCTGTCGGGAAGCTGTTCAAGACTTCAGACTCGACGAGGCAGTGAATATGCGGCCTGGATGTGCGGTGTGGCTGCAGCTTGCCGTGCAGTGCGTGCTTCAAAGTGGGGGCTCGCATTATGCAAGCAGCACAGGGTGCAAATTGTTACACGAGGCACCTTGTGCAGGTGGACTCATTCCAGCGGTAACGGGCCGTGACGAGCCGCTGAACCATGGAATCCTCGCCCGATATGCTCCGCGGAAGTGGTCACGACGACGCAGAGAATACATGGCAGCATCTGGTGGTCAGGACCGAACCTCATGGGGTGGGCAGCCTCTGCCTGCATGACCCTCAAGCTATAAGTCTCCTTGCCATATCTGCACCTGTCCAGCAGGGGGTGAACGTCCTTTGACCATTTTGCTGACAGTGGAAGCCAACAACCAACTGCAAGGTCACCATAAAAAATCCCCAAGCAAACGTAGCTGATGGCGTCTAGCTCAGTCGATAACACATTTTTCTCACTTAACCCGTGAAGAAACCCCAGACAGTACGATTTACTGTTACACACCTTGGATCTATTGCTGAAACCTTAATTAAAGGCAATGTCCAACAGACCTGACAGCATCAGAGCCTGGAGAGGCCAGTTTTAAAGGACTGCAAATCCAGAAACTTACTTACTGTGCTGTGGACAGCTGGCCAATCACAGCTCCCAGAGGGCTGAGGTAGAAATCGACGAGAGAGAGCGGGTGAGGACAGAGGGAATTACGAGGGAGTGGTGCTGAAGCATTCAGAGATGCCCTTCAGAGTCACTCCAGCCCGAGGCTCCAGTTACATCAGCGTACTGAGTTTTACCTAAGGCGGCGGGCACTAGGGACCAGCAGGTTGCCGTGTGATCCATTGTGAAATGGAGAGAAAATAATCGCTTATGCGCAGAACAGTAGAAACTGCATTCTGAGTGCGTTTTTTCAGCCCCCCCACTGTCCCCCATCGACACAATCGGGGTCAAATGGAGCATCACGGAAATGCGAGATTCGAACAAACGATCGTCCACGGTGGACTCAAGTTAACCCAACTGACGTCACAGAGCTTTGACAAAACACTGCTTGTGTAAACATCCTAGCTGGATTATGAGCCTTGTTAAAAATGTTTACAGCCAACAGAGCTCGCTTGAGTGCACACGGAGCGTCACAAAGGAACAATATCAGAGCTGGAGCACAAATAGGGAATCACTCACTCAGTGTACAAACACTGTCGACGGCTCATAGGAACCATCTGTGCTGGCCAACCCTGGACCATCCTGCTCCTCGGAAGACTGTTTAGGAGAAGCTACTCCGGGATCCTGAGGGACCCACACTCATCTGTCCTCATTATACAATGAAGTTACCTGCAGTGATTCACCTGCCGTTGGGGGATAGGTTGAAAAATCCAAAATGCACGGTGAGTGAAGGGACAGTGAAGGAACAAAATGAAGGTTCAACAGCACAGGGGCTTTTAGAAATAATCCACATGTCAGACACGAATTATAATCTCTGTGCCAGAGGTGACTTTAGAATCATAATCAGCTCTGGGGTTGTAAAACAGAGAGACGGGTGAGTCAAACCGGTGATTAAATTTCAGACTAAGTCCGATCAGGGAAGATCTCATTTGGAATGTGGGGGTTGTGACCTTGGCAACAATTAGCAAACCAGATTTACAGCTACAAGGTTAAACCATTATCCCTGATCCTTAAAAATACGTGTCAGATTTGAATCTATTAAAATTTCAGGTTGAGCATTCAGACACCGTAGATCATAGCACCATGCTGGTTTTTATTGCAATTATTTTTACTATCATAATTCAATAACTCTAAGTATCAAAGCTTGTCATGTTACCGAGGTACCGATACTAATGAAAAAATGTTTGCGAATGTGATTTTTATTTTTTTTTTTATTCAAAAACGAGCACAGAGGAGGGAGAAGCACCACATTTGGTAAGACGAGGGAGGCGGGAGTGGATTAAGAGCACACTACTACACTTTATTCCACGCGGTTACACGATGCGACGCAGCCCTGCGGTCTGGCGAGATAGGATTTTATGGATAAGGATTATAAAGGGATTACAATGGAATGGCACTGCATTTTGGAACGGGACGGGTCCCTCGCTCCCTCGGCGCCAGATGTGTGACAGTCTATCGCTTTCACAGCCCGGCCGTATTCATAGGAGTGCTCTGTGAAACCGGGAGCTCGATCCCGCCACATGGAAACATGCTGCATGAAATAAGAATTTGACTTTGTGTGTCTGTGGGTCCGGGTGTCTGCTACTTGGGTTTCTCTGCGTTCCATGTTGTGTGTAGGTTTTTTTTCTCCTTTTTTAATAAAAGCAACTTTCCTTTTATTTTTCAATAAATTAAACCATAAATAGTTTACAGCTCTTCTTGATAGTGTACTGAATATCGTCATACCGGGAGACGCTAATGGACGAGAAAAACACGTCATGCTGAACCCACGCATGAGGAATGTGCCCCAGGGACCCAAGTTTGGGGGGGGGGGGGGGACCTCATCCTCTGTGCTTGTTGGGGACCATGTTCCTTTGTCTAATTCCTCAGATGTTTCAACAAGAAGCTTTTTTAAGACTTGGGGGTGTTGCTTCCCATGAAGGGAGCTTACCCCCCCCCCATAGATAGGAAATAGATTGGACATCAGCACAGTTCCATTTGGTCATCAAACATACCTTGGAGGAGATGGTACACATGCACCATATGTTTGCATGCGTGTGTGAGTGTGGTGGTCACATGGTTGATCTTGAAAACTAACCAATTCTAAGACTCATACAGGACTGTCGTCCAGAATTTGTGGGGGGGGGACTGAGCAGATCTGAAGTGACAGAGGGTGTCCAAATGATGCTGGCAAGAGAGGTCACCCGTCATCGAGACCCCCCCACCTCACCCCTCATCGTGTGAAACTGGAGTGTTTGACTGTGAGATTTATAACATGTCAAGGTTCTGAACCTCTCCGGCCAAAGGGAAAGCCGCCTTAAAGTGAAACGCGGGGCATTAAATAGATTTATGCAACAAAGCGACGGGAGAAGACAGGGATTAGAAGATGGGGGAATTTCATTAATTTAAGAAGCGAGCAGCCTGCTAACCTCAGCCAGGTCCAGCAGCATGGAACAATAACTTTGGGGATTAGGGGAAAGAGCCCAGCGAGAAGTATTCCGGCCAATCTAATTAAAGTGAAAGTTAAATTCATCGAGTCGAGCGAGACGTCCATTCTGCCAGAGCAGAGCTCCAAAATTAACTGAATACTGAAGTAACCCTTCAGGTGGGTGAGGGAAAAGATCTGCTGCATTTCAGAAGACTGGGAAACAGACAGCTTGTTAGGGCTCCTGATCCGCAATTATCACACCCTCTGTGAGAGTATGTCCACACAGTTTCCTTTCAGTTGTATACCAGGTTATATACCACATATCATCCACAGAGAACCTAACCATGTACACTGGATTATATACCATATGATATACACAGACAGCCTAACCATGTACACTGGATTATAAACCGTATGATATACACAGAGAACCTAACCACGTACACTGGATTATAAACCAGATATTATAAACATTATGTTTATAATATACACAAACATAGAAACAACCAAGATCCAAAGCATCCACCATGTGTAGCTAGTGATGTTTATCATATCGTAAAAATGTCAACCTTCTTCCACTGCACCAAGGTCCAGTTCTAACACTGGCATATTCATTGTAGTTTTTGATGGTGGACAGGGGTCAGTTCGAGGCCCTATATGAGAGTCAGGACTCCCATGGCCGACATCACAGTTACCTGCCGTTTGTACCACAGTAGCCCTTCTGTTGGTTTGTACCACTCAGCACTCAGGCCAGCCTTCATTCACGTCGCGCATCATCGAGGCCTGGCTGCCCATCACCCTCTCTGTGGGTCGTGGTTTTTCCTCCTCGGACCACGTACTCAGTGAGCGCGCACCACCGCTGACCGTGAGCACCTCACAAGCCCTGCCGTTCCGGAGGATGCTCTGACCCAGTCGCCCGACAGTAACGATTTGGCTTCTGTCAAAGTTACTCAGAGCTTTATCTCTACCCATTTCTTCTGGATTCAACACATCTACCAGAACCGGAATTTTGGCTTACCGTCTAATATGTCCCACACCTTCACATGCACTGTTTCCCAAGGTACATTAAAGTTATATATACCCATATATAATCTCCTGATTGCATGGCAGCTAATGCATGTAGCCGCCTATAGACTTCATTCCTCTTCATTTCCTCCCCCAGAGTGAACACGTCCATCGCTGAGGGAATGACGGTCACCTGCGGCCCCTCCTGACTGATGATGAATCAGAGCTACGTGTGGAAGCTTGTTCCTGACCCCGCCCCCCACCCCCCCCACACACATCACGGCAGGACCGCAGGTTGTCAGTCTTCTGGTCTGATGGTGCCGGGTACACGACGGCCAGGGGGAGTATACTATAATCTCTATACTATAATCTCTATACTATAATCTCTGCTAACAAGGCCTCTGTCCGTCAGGAAACACACATTCCAGCAACAGCAGGGTTTCATTTTAAGCAGAAAAAAAAGTCGAATCAGAAATGACCGTGGTGACATGGTGGGTCCACAGAGACAAACAGCGTAAAGGAGCCTGAAAGCGCGCACACACACATGCGAGTGACGCGGAGGAAACCGAGGCTGGCGGCTCACTGGAGACGAGCAGTCTGATTCAGCCGGTGCCCCTCCCCCCGCTCGCAGAGGCCCAGCGGGTAATGCAAGGCAACGGAGGCAGCTGCATCCAAAATCAGAAATACAAGAGGCATGCATTACAAGGATTCTTCTGTATCCCTCTGATACAGAGGAAAACACAGGCATGTCTCTCTCCTTGTTCTGGCAAGTCACAACGACCCCAACAAAAGAGAGGGGGGGCATTAGAAAGGTGATTAATTTTGGGTGTTTGTGTGTATGTGTCTGGGAAGGCGGGGCTCATTCTTTACTATTTCCATGTCATCTTCACCGCCCACCCACCTGTGAGCCCCCCTTGAGCAAAGGCCTGGATGTGCCCCTGGCACCCATGTGACTGGCAGATGTCTTCCTTTGGCACCCCATGCTTCCTTGCCGAGCTCCTGCTTAACGCCAGCAGACGGAGCCCAGCCTGCTGTCCAGGTCAGGAGACTGGCTGGTGTTGTAGTTAATTAGGGGACCGCTGCAGTGATTGAGAGCAGAGATTAGCCATTCTTAAGCCCCAGGGCGAGGCTGCCGATCGGGGCCGGGGTGGCCTCACCGGGCGAGTGAGGACCGCGACCCAGTCCCAGCGTTCAGAGGGTTCTAAAGACAAAGATTTCCACGATACAACTGCAGCAGAACCGTAACAATCGTCAAACGCGTAGTGAAATTTCTCTCCAAGTGGTCGGGGCTGGAAGATGCAAATAGTGAGGATGACCAAGATCTAGGTTCTTGGTATAACCTGAACGCACAGTCACCCTAAGAAGCCACACACACAAACCCAAAAAGACATAAAGGCCCTTCAGTGCTTGAGCAAAACGCAGAATCTCAGATTGTGACACGCGCAAACTCAACACCGAGCCCTACACAAGCTGAAACGCCGTGTGATGCCCATCTGCTCCCATTACGGCATCAAGACAGCGGCAAGGCGGACGCAGTAGGCCATTAAATACTAAATGATTCTTCCATAATTAAATAATTTTAGATTTATTTCCTCCAATTTCGCTGCAATTTGTCACTAATTGATTTACCGTTTTGAACGAAGCTCAACTTTCAGGACGGAAAATATAAAAAAAAAAATAAAAAATACACATTCCTTAAAAAAAGAAAGAGAGGAAAGCGAGGTTGGTTTCAGAATACTGGAGTGCAGGGAGTCAGTAGGCTGAGCGCAGTGAGCTGAACACTGCAAATGCATGGCAGGTGCACAGGGCTCAGCCAGTCCGGGGAGGGGCAGCTCTGTCTGCTAAGGCTATTAGACAGATCGATAGCAGGGAGGTGCGGCTCCCTTCAGACCTGGAAGCTGATGAATTTGCCTCCAGCGTCCTCATTACAGGCAAATGCAGAGGGATGAAATGAGGACTGTGATTTCCGGGCTAACAGCTAGTGACGGCCAGGACAGGAAGAGAGACAGGAAGTCTGACACGAGCTCCCTTTAGCAGCAGATCTCTGCTCCTATGCTTCCTCTAGGAATGGGATATCATTTAGAACGACCCCCGGGGCTAAGCCCAGCACGTGGGGCCGCTTGCCAGGAAGTGATGTCATGCCGAGCATGCTGGGAAAGTATTTCTGCACTGGGGGTGGACCGGTGGACGGCGAGAGGCTTGGCAGCCGGAAGGAATTCTTCAACATGTGTTCTGTGGCCGGGGGACAGCAGTGAAAACTCAAGCCAAGCATTCGCCATCTGGACTCGCAGGCTGCCTGCCTCCGTAATTGATTACTCGATGGGAATCGGGGAATGTAAACAGGCACTTCGCCTCACACGCGTCACAATGAGGAGGTGCTATGCTCATGCTCTTCTCCAACAATGAGGGTATCCCATGACTATTTAAAGGAAAAAGCCAATTTTACTTTATAGCCTTTCATTTTCACTATTCGACTTAGTCATTAAGCACAGGCAAAAGATGGCCACAGATAAACAATACTAGTGAAATAACTGGTCTAGGTCAAGCATACAACGGACCTGAAATTCCTGAGACACAAGAGAACATGTGATGAAATATACCAGTGCTTACAGTTCACTCGAAGGAAGGGCAGAACTCAACACAAATTAAAATCCATTCAGAAGGGATTTCATGTCTTTAAGGAATCGAGTGATTTCATATCCACAAAAACTAACCAAAGTGACAGGCTGATTGCAGATCAGGGTGTGTTACAGATGCTTTTTTCCCTCAGAGCTCAGTGTACACAGATAAAACCAAAAGGTGAGCTCCGGTTCGCAAGGCTGCCCCTAACGGGCTGCATTAAAGCAGGAAACCACACACAGGAAACTCCTCCCACCTTCTGCGCTGTGCACAACCAGCGCAATTAACACACCCGGCTCCACGGTCTGTCCCCAGATTTCAGCACTGCAACGATGCAATTACTCATAATTCAAAAATATCCTCAGAAAAGCCTCCTGCAAATTTTCCCAGTGAAATTATGACAGGATCAATTTATACAAAATAAATATGCTTGTTAACCCTGGAGACAGCGCCGCAATTGAATGAAACAGCCTGGAAACTTGCACCAGAAAATGTATGTTTTGTTGCAGGCTATACTGTTGTCAAGTAGGCCGTGGGAATGAAGGGCATGGTGTATATTAATCATCGCATGCTCTGGGCACTGCGGCCATGGCGATGATGGAACCCAACGTCATCAAGGTTTTAATAGTTTTCAGCTCAAAGCACTTGTTGTCAATGGCGACCTGGGTCACACGCTTTACAAACCCACCCACCCACATGGTCACAACACAAACACAGAGGCATGCACACACACAAGCACACCAAACCATTTTGCAGGACCACTAAGCTGTTAATGATAGAGCTGAGAAAACTGCAGTAAGATCCTATCTGTCCAAGCCTGCCTGCTACAGGACTGGAGAGCTCATGATAAACATTGTGTTGACTGGAGCCAAGTAAGGGGCATTGTGGGAATAGAGAAGAAGCGGAAGTCCATCAGCATGCAGAGGTGCATCCAGATGTGCCACACCATAAAGACAAGCCAGCTCCAATACAGGAGGCAAAATGAAGGGGCTGAGTGAACTCACAGCTCGACTGATCGCGTATCTGCCGGCATCGTACGCCTCCTAAACCTTTCTGACAGATTAATATCACGGAGATTAGTCTTTATAGATCTGTGTCTACTTTCCTTAAGGTGCTGGCTCTGCCTGCGATTTCTCAGGTTCCTCTGTGGACAATGTTTTCCATTGGGTGGACAGCGGGAGCTTCAAACACCATGATCATCAGGAAACAAGGAGGTAGGTCGCCGGGCCCCAGCTGGTATGGCTCTATGCCTCGGAAGGCTACCTGGAATAGAGGCTACGCACTGTCCCAGTGCCACCCCAAGTCTCTGACCCTATCAATGGGGGGTTCTGAACAAATGAGTCTCTGCCCCCAAAGACCAGCGTGAGGAGGGGGAAAGCAGCCAGCTCAGCCTAGGAAATAAAAAGACTCCTTAATGTCACCCGGATACCTCCTTTCATGTGTCCGGGTAACTTGGAAAAGTAATTTATTAAGGCACCAGACCTCTGGGGCTCCGGATTACAAGAAACCAGACCACGGAATGTTATAGAGAATTAGATTCCCCTAGAACCTGGGCGACGGCTCAACCGTCACAGAAAGCTGGAGGTTCCCTCTGCAAAGTAATAACCGCAAAATTCACCAGAACACGTGCAAACCAGGAGCCGACACACATGTGACACGTCACACACAACATGAAAGAACCAGGTGGCTTAGACTACATGTGTGCCATTCTTAGGAGTGCACAGAAAACTCGGGGCTGTCTGATTTGCATAACTAGTGGCTTATTTGTGCCCCATGCTGGAAAGATAGAACAATGCTTAAGATAAAAGAGGATTTTGTTTTGCATTAAGCATATAATGAAGTGTCTTACTTGTAAGAACAATGTTCACCTAATCAGCCTATATGGCATTACCAACCTACACCGGCTTACAGGAACATGGGGCATATTGGTGCTCGCTCTGACAAGTCTCTGATTAATTACACATTTTAAGTGGTTTGTATTCATCAAAAGAGATTGTTCTTGATTGGATATTCATTAAGGCCCCTTCATAGTCATTTCACATTCCTGCTCTTTGGGAATTGTCAAGAACACGATCATAAGTGAACACGAACGTGATCGTAATATGACGCACGCACTGCAATGGACCGGCACTGCAATGGACCGGCACTGCAATTGACCTGCACTGCAATGGACCGGCACTGCAATTGACCGGCACTGCTTGGTATGCAGCCCAGACTCCAGGCCCCACCCACCACCATGCTGATCAGCATAGGCAGGATGGACAGATGGACGATACACGATAAGACACATAAATAAATGGTTAAGTAGTGTGCAGCATCTGTGACAGTCTCAGTAATCTAATTCTTACAGCCATGATGTAAAGATGCTGTTAAAAGGCTTTGAAACTGTGACATTAAAACCTTAATCTCATATCCACGGTAAATATTATCCTTTGCCAAACACTTCCAGTTTAAAGGGAATAACTAGTAGTCGCCTTTAGGTAATCTCACTTGAGGAAGTTGGGATTATCTGTTTCATGTGTGGGGTGCATTTGAACTGTTTAATGAAAGTCCAGAAGGGCATGCTGCAGGGACTCACTCCAGAATGTTCTGGAAATGTCATGGACAAGGTGTCAGTCACAGACAGATTACACTCACTGAGCCTGTGGCAGTCTGGGTCACCGCCGAATGCGGCACAGAATCCAGACTGGGGCACAACAGTGACACCCATGGGGGGGCCAGGGGGTAGGCA
>JAODLC010000123.1:22435723-22449305 GCA_026781145.1 Hippopotamyrus pictus | reverse complement strand
GGGGGGGGGGGGGGGGGGGGGGGGGGGTGACTGGAAATGATTTTTAATTTATTTTCAATTAGATTTCCTGTAGTCATTAAAAATGTGTTTCTTTAAATATTTAAGGAAACACAGTGTATTGTAGAACATGCTGTTTCATTCTCAGGACGGGGATCACACTGACTTTCCCATCATGCTCACCTCTCCCCCGCCAAGAATGCTACAGTGTTTTTATTTTTCATTCATTATTGTTGTTGTTGTTGTTGTTTTTCAAACCTGGGAAACTTCCGAAAGAAAATAAATAGTGACATTTTAAATATCACACAGATTAAATATGACATTTTAAATCCCCAATACTTAGCGACAGATAGAGACAGCGGAGCTGTGAATGCGAGACGCAGCCTAGCCCAGTGACGCCCGACAACGAGGGAGCCCTTTGAGCATCTACGGCGGCGCGTCTGACCACACAGGGCGCGTCGCTGGAGCGGCTCTAATGCAGAACGCCACTCACAAGGACATTAAAGACCTCCATTACTGAGAAGAAAGGCACAGAGATACCTGACGCCCACCGCCTACCCACAATGCCCCACTCCGCACTCTGTCCCCACTCAGCTCACAGTTTAGTTTTGCTTTGTCCCTCCGCACCCCCACACCCATGAAAGGGAGTCATCCTTGACACAGCTACTGCACCCCCCCCCAGACTTCTTTTCTGATATGCAAATTGGGGTTTTTTGTGTGTCTAAAACAATGGGGGGGGGGGGTGAATACACGCTTGTGTGTGGCACATTTACAAATCAATTCTGATGTCCAGCCAAACCCTGCATTAAACATGAGGTCTCTGTGGGGGGAAACTCATAGGAGACCCCCCCCCCCCATTAGCATGATGTCTGTCACTTTATCCGTAACACACTATGGTGCACGGGAGTGGCACAGAACCACGGAACACAGACGGATGGATGGATAGACACGCATGAGGCCTGACTACATCCAGCGCCGACTCTGTGTGTGCATCAGTGTAATACAGGCATTAAAATACAGGCATTAATATGAAAGGATCATCAGCCTCGGGCACTTCAACTCCACGTTCCGGCGGGAAAAGGCCAAGCTGCTCGCCTGCTCCGACGGTCACGAGCGAGGGACACAGACCAGCGACTAAACGCCAGCTGCCAGGGTTCCCGCGACGCCGTGCGAAGATGCCGTGCGAGGCCAAGGCTGAAGTGACCCGGGAAGGTGGGGGGGCGGTGGAATGCTCCCCCCCCGTGCCGAGCGGAGCGGAAAGGTCGCCTCGTCTCCGGGAGCGAGGCCCACCGGCCCCCCGGGACAGGAATGCATCTAACGCCGCTATCCAGCGTCTGTGTAGCGTCCACAGAACAGCGACCAGGGGCTTGACCCCTCCCGATTCTGCCCGATGGCATTCCACACAAATAAAGGGATGACAATCACATGGCAGCAGGGGGCTCCGGCACGGATGGGGACGCGGTCACATGCTCGACCACAATGTCACCACCGTGAGGCAACGCCGCAGTAAGGCAGGAGAGGAAGGGCCCGGGTCTGCAGGAGTGAAAAGCAACTAACTGCTCACTTATGCATCAGAAACACGGAGAAGCCCCTTTCCTTTCCCCCAGTGGAGGTTTGAGGGCGTGTGTGTGTGTGTGTGTGTGTGTGGGGGGGGGTGCGGGGTGTGAAACCCCAGTGCGTCCTCATGTGTACTCCTTTGCCGGGTGGGGCTGACCATATGCGGGGCTGCATCACACCCTTTGAAGGAACGCTTTCGCATGAGATGCGCTCTGCGGGACTCCCCCTGCACTCTCTTCTCCGCCCGGCGAAACCACGTCAAACCGCTGTGACTCGACTGTTTGCAATTTACCATCTGAAAGGCTGAGTGAGGAAGGCGCCTTCAAAAACATGCATCATCATCATTATTAATATTATTATTAATGGGAGGAACATCATAGGAGCCAGCTGTGCCAGGACCATTCCATACTAGTTAAAAGTTGTCACTGGCCACTCCCACCCAGTAAGCACTGGCTCCACCTACACCTTGCAGATGCCCCTCCCCTTCTAAAATGCCTGTCCAGTGACACCTCTCTCTAGCTGTTCCGGCTTCCCGACCACTGAGTCCCACATCATAAGGTAACCTTTGACCCCTTAGGGGAAGCCGGCGGAGCGGTGCTTAAGGACCGGGATTTCGGGGCAGGCCACCACAGGTGCCCCTGGGGCAGCTCCCCTGACATCCTGCTGTCTCCACCCTGAGCCCCCAACGCTGGAGCATGTTTCCAACAGCTGTTAAAACAGAAGCTCATCTCGCCATTAAAGGCTGCAGACTCACCTTCAAGATGACCAGCATTTAGCGGGCGGGTTTTTTAAGCAGAGAATTGTACACTCTGTTTTTTAAACTTGTTAAACTACCCCTACCTCCCCCCCCCCGAACTGCCCTCCAGCCCCCAGCCAAATTTTTGCCTGTCAACAAGCCAGTTTGAAGAATGAGGACTGTACCAATACCCTGGCCCTGCTGAACGTCCATTAACAGTATTCATAAAAATGTAAAGAGTTGGTTCAGTCCACAGCCCCCGCCGCAGTGCCCTTCAGACCAGCCACTAAGGGCATTCCTTGACTACACAAGGGCGCCAAAGAGTAGAACTTGTAATAACAAAGTTGTGATACTCTGTCTTATTTCCCCTAGTGCTGCTATTTGTCATTTACATAACAAGTTGAGTTCGGGGCAAGCCTGTCTTCTGTTCAAATATCAACGTCTAAACCAAATACCCACGTATTTACTCCACAGTACAAACGCATAATCATGTCTGTTTCCCCCCAACGCTGTGCGCATGCAAATCACCCCTCAGACTGGCTGAAAAATGTCTGAATTCCAGGTTTCTTAGCTAGCGACAGAGTAACTATGAAAATTATTGTTTGTTCCTGTCCTGAAAAGCCACAATTACAGTTAGTTAAGAAACCTGAAGAGCACTTAAAGCACCGCAAGGCTGTCACCCGACTCGATGTTTTCTTGTTCTGCACACATTGAGTTACACCGATGTCTCAGACTGTCAAGTTGGGAGGTCCCACAGTCACTGGTGACGGCAATGGCCAGTTTAAACCAGCTTCAATGTCTTGTTGTCCATGAAGGATATCCGACCCCACAGACCAGGATGTCAGCTAATAATCAGATCACCCAACTGCTATCATTCCCTGAGCTGTTCACAGACTACAAGCAGAAGGTCCCCACTATGCTCTAATCTTATTGCCATATAAACTCTATCGGGCACATTTGGCAGATAAAAAATAAATGAATCTCTATGGTATTTGCTCATGTGATAGAAGCAAACTATAAATAAATGACAATCGCGTTTCCCTCTGTGCATCCACAGATCTGCATGGAAACTCGTGATATTTATAAAAATACATCCATCCTCAGCAACTGGTCCGTGCCAACAAGCCCCTTTCAGATGAAAGTGTAATCAAAATACCAGGCAAACGTTTTCATCTGCAGCCTGGAAACGGGATTGTCACAGAACGCGAACTTAGTAACACACGCCCCAGTTCCTCCAAAATCCTCCCCCAAAAAATGTCCTTCAGGGTTGGCACGTTCAGATGCCATTTTGACAGTGTGTCACAGAAACGGGTCAAGTCGATAAGACGATTTTTCATTTCCTGAACTGTGCTTGGTGAGTCTAGTGCACCCTTCAGCACGATGACAGACTGTTATTTATGCAAACATCTCGAGCGGCATGCCCAGCTAGTACACCCTCTTGCGTATTGAGTGCTGGTGTCATTACAGCAGCAGAACTTTGTGAAGTGCTACAGACTAGAGGAGGTCATTCAGCCCTCCATATTATTCTTTGGATATTTAATAACTATAACTAAATATGCATACGATTAACTTATGAAGAATAAATGTGTGTAGAAGGAGATCCAGTGCAGGCTTGAAATAACTAATCCGAAGTCTACACTTGCACTAAACTCTTTAAAAATTCTTTTAATGCTGAAAAAGCCCCGTTCCCTATTGACTGTTACTGGTGACCTTGTGTGATTGCTTCCGTAGTTATCAATGTTGTTTACACCTGTCTGTGTGCTTCCCAAGGTGTAGTCAATCGTGTCTTGCCAGTCGCCTTGGTCAGTCACCAAAGGAGCTGTATTTCTACTGCCTTACTTGTACTGGATCCTCTTAAGGTGCCCAGAGCCTCGAGCAGCACAAAGAGCTGGAAATGAAGCCCTTTGCGAGCTCGGGTTTAATTTCTCAGTGCTCACAGACTGATCCCTCCATTTTTACACTGCTTTGTACTGAAGCATCCATGTAGGGGCATAGACCTTGTGATCTCCTGAGGTCCACATCTCACTTTCCACATAGCTTTGAAATTCTCTTTTAGCTCAAAGTCTCCCCAGCTCCATATTTACCCCGCCTGCCAGCCGCATGCCATGTTCATCTCACCTGCGTGTTTGATGCTAAATTATTAACATTCCTTCCATTTTTGTAAGCAAATTATTTAATTGGAAAGCATGAATAATTTGCATTAAATATGAATTTTTTGCACTGCAACCCTCAACAGAAATTACAGCGGCATCCAGTCCACCCCAACTTTGTGCTGCCCTGTGCTGCCTGGGACAGCCACCAGAGCCCCCCACCCCACCCAACCCGGCAGTGACGTCCAGTATAAGCAGCTGAAATGATTGATGGATAAATAAAATAAGAACAACAATGACAAAAGCGAGAGACTGACCAACAGCACAATGCATCAACTTCCTGTAAACAATGACCTTCACACAGGAAACTATTGACAGTAACTCTCTGTAGGGCACTTTCCTTGAGGAAAAACGCTAAATACAATTTTACAGATTGATTGCAGGGCCTTAAAAAATGAAAAAAAAAATAAAACTTCCACAGTGCACACAACCCCTATGTGGGGAAAAAAGCAGCGACACATGGAAAAAATATGAAGGTTTGCGAGTCATCCATCACTATCAGATTCTCTTACTGAGAATGAAACATCAGAGGCGTCCGAGGGCATTTCCCCGTCCCTGACGTCTCATGCTGTCGGACGTCGCCGGTCGCCAACAACAGACACCCTGTACAACAAAAACATTTTTCTCCGCATTGAAATTCAATGTTGACTGCTGCTTAATTCATAACAGTTTTTTGGCAATTTATTCCATTTGTTGCAGCCGCGTCCAACAGTTTCTGTAACCTACTCCAGGACATTAAGGAATCCTTTATAACAAATAGGATTTTAGCCTAAATCCGCAGAGACTGGCCCTGGCCTTCAGTAAATATAAATAAAGCTAAGGGAGTTCTGCCTTACTGTCCCGTAGTCGACCAAAGCGTGTTTAAATAGGCTGTCGTCGGAGAGAGGTCACACACCGAACAGGAAGTGACGAGGGTGGAGCCAGTGAGGAGCGTGGTGATTTCATGGCCATCTCCACCGACATTTCATTCACACCTTAACAGTCAGAGGCAGGTAGAATTTGGGGCACTGGGATATCAGACCCACTAGCGAGGACCTCTGACACGCGGGGTGATAACAGGGGGGTCACCACGACAGAGGAGTGACATAGCACATGCTCTTCCCCTGCTGCCCTGGGATGAATGCAAGGGGGCGTCCTCTGTGGGTCACTGCGGGTAGAGGTGGGTGGTGCGTGTCTAGCATCAGGGTTTGATTGTGCACGAGAAAAGAAGAATAAGAAGAAGATGTTTTCATTCACTTAATCATTTTTATTTTCAAAGAGTCGACCCCACTGCTGCAGAACCAACCCTACGCCCCCACCCGCCCGGTGACATATCCTGAAACCTGATGCTGCCCAAATCCTGTAGCCAATCAGATCAGCTCGCCACAACCCCAGGCACCACACAACATGAACAGACCTTCATTTCCGAAGCTGCGAGACCCCGGCCTGCTCCAATCCCCGTCCCCGCCAGAGACCAGGCTGTCGGTCAGAAATATGTTTATGATTAATAGAAAAAGATCAGATTAGAGAAAAAGAGAGAGAATGCATCCCATCTTCAGGTTAGAACCCGAGGCTCGGACTGACTATCCCAAACACCTGCGGTGGCCGCTAAGGCCGTTAGCGTTCCCCCCCCCCCCGCTGAAGTGACAGACAGGCAGCGTCTTTTTCCTTCACGGCGACTGGGTTGAACCCAACTCCTTCCCTTCATGAATGGGGGGTTGGGGGGGGGTTACTTCAAACACGAAGACGCCCAGAATTCAGAAAACACAGGAAACCCAGAGCTAACCACAGCACTGGGGCTTCACACATACTGTACAATGGGAGCAGTGTGGGGGCTGTGGTGCGCTCAGAAACACATGTCTGAAAGCATTTCAGCCTCGCTGCAAGATAAAACGGCCAGTGGCCTCAGCGGTGCACTGAGAGCGGGCCGGGGCGCTCGCAAACGGGCGGCCTCGCGGCGGCCCATGGCGGCTCAGCCCAGCCTCAGCCAGCACTTTCCATTAGCGGGCAGCATATCCATCCGCCCGTCCGAGCCATATGAATCTAATCTTTGTTTTCTTTGACATGCATTTGACTAATGAAAGTCAATATTTTGGTTACGCGTACTTGTGTATAGACGAGAGGTTTTCAAAGTGCCCTTTAAATCCCATGTGTTCGAAGATTATTGTCCTTATTTATTTTTTTGTTCCTGCACATGTGTTTTCTTCCCCTCCTCTAATGGCAAATCTGATTTACACTTACATCAATTCCAAAGCGCCAGTTGGCATGGGCTGACTTGGCATGACGTTGCCATTGCGTTGTGGGAACGTTGTCACCTTGCTACAAAGTCACACCAATGCTATGGGTATTAGAGGGGATTAAATTCACTTGAGGGAATCTTTAACACGGGATCAGTGAAATCCACAAAGGGTCCGGAGAACCTGGGGAGGATCAGGTATCACAGGAGTATCCAAAGCAGCCCCCAGAATAATCACTTTACACAAAAGGAAACTCTGTCTTCCTCTCCAAAGCACGAGCACTACTGGAAGCAGCTGCTCCCAACATCGCAGCCCACAAATTAAATCTAGACGGCACCCGGCTAGAAAGCTCGACTGAGATCAAATTAAATATTAGACTAAAGCTGTAAGCTTCAGAATAGGAATGTGTTGTGGCCCTAATAAATGGCGAGAAATCAAAAGCTCACCACAGAGAACAACGTTCACGATAAGCTCAGCCGTGAAATTGACATCAGCGAAAGGACTCGTCCTCTCACTGTGATCTCCTTAAGGGCTCTTCAGTGTGGTCGAGAGAACAGACGGACCGACCAATCAGATGCGCGGCACAGAGGGCGTATTGTACATGTGCATAGGGAGGGGTCACGGAAAGGCCGGCACACAGCTTGGGAGCAACAGAACATTTCGGGTCTGCCTGGGGCACCGCGGACGCCAGTGCCGCGCAGATTCGCTCGGGCCGCGCCCCGGAGAGAAACGTGATTGGCCGCGAACACGGATGCATGCGGGCGTTTACGTGGAGAGCGGGAATGACATCACAGGAGTCTTTTTCAGACAGGGCTATTGTGAAGCGTGCTCACAGCTGTGAATGAGTGTTTCTATGCACTCGGTACAAGAACGCGTAATGTAACTGCAGTGTACAATTAGGGTAGAAAAAGTACAGATGGTCCGATTACAATCTGCAGATTTCTTTTATTCTGCGATGAACACATCCTCTTTGATGAATGCGTGATAAATACAGATGAAACGGTGTTTCAGCAGCTCTTCAGAGCACTGACACGCGGTCGGAATCTTATGATTTCTCCTCCACATCTACTCCACGACTTCCATCGAGTCACAGCTGCTCGATAGACAGGAATGCCAGGGAGAGAGAAAGAATTTGTTTCTGTTCAAAAGCTGATGTGAGAACACATGTGATCACGCTTTCTTTCATGGGGAGGGCAGGAGCGGTGGGGGGGGGAGTCATTCTAATGCTTTTCTGTAAGAAAAGAAACATCTCAGTCAGGTAATATACCAAAGAAGCGTAACGTGCCATTAGAAAAACTTACACCGTAAAACAATGCAGACATGCCACAGAAGATTATTATACAAATGGTCTTAAGCAATGTTTTTGGGAGGATTCCCATAGAATCTGTGTGGCTGATCCAGAGTGATGGATGGATTTCATTACCTAGAGAAAAGACTGTCTACTCTGTATTCACACAGAGATGCTGCTCTGCAGATTGGAGTCGGACACACACCGGCGCAGACAGGCAGGCATATATGCACGCACGCCGTCACTCACACACACTCTCGCACACTCACACACTACAGAGCGGCTCGTGCGCCTGAAAGTGCCGCAGGCCAGTTTCGGGGGCGGCTGCAGTCGCCGATGACCTTTTGATCAGACCGAAATCTTGTCACTTTTTCCAAAATCGAGTCCTGCGTATTAAAAGCGGAGCGAGGATGGGCGGTGTGAAGAACACCTTTTAAATCAAACCACAAGCACTGTTAAAACTAAGCAAAGTGAATACAGATGGCCTTTAATGAGAGGGAATGTGTCAAGTGAGGCCAGCTTGTCTGGAGAACAGCGAGGAACTGGCAATATTTGTACAACTCTGGGGGTTAATTCTATCCATTATCAAAAGGCTTTAGTGAGAGAGGTGCCCAGCAGGATGCTCATCGCGTACTCTCACAGTTTCTCTGTCCGCATGTCTGTTTCTCTCCGGCCAACTGTCTGTCTTTCCCCCAATCTCTCTCTACCTGCCTGCCTAACCTCAATCTCCCAGTCTGTCTCTGCCTGCCTGCCTATCTCTCTCTCCCTATCTGCCCGCCTACATGTCTCTTTCCCAGTCTGTATTTCCCCCAGTCTCTCTCTACCTGCCTGCCTCTCTCTCTCCCTATCTGCCCATTCACATGTCTCTCCCCAGTCTCACTGCCTACCTGTCTGTCTCTCTACCTGTCTGTCTGCCCATCTGCCCATCTCTCCCCGCCTTTCTCCCAGTCTCTCTCTACCTGCATTTCACTTTCACCGTCTCTCCTGGATACACTTCCTGCCTGTCTACCTCTATTTCATATCTACATATAGCTCGATCGAACATAAAGTAGAATGGAATTAGTTCAGAAACACCGTGTGATAACTGCTGCACTTCATTAGGCTCGTGGAAAGCCATGGTAACTTACCTCCCCTGTTCACGGTTACACCAATGACCCTGCTGAAGAGTCACTGCTATCTCTGCATGACTGAAGCACGGTCAGCAGCCTATTTCAGCTGCATGACCTCTGACAAACCACCACGCCCACATTCTCTGGCCACGACCCGGGTATTTCTTGACTCTGGCTCTTACAAGAGTATAAAATCCTCTGGAGCAGCATCAGCACTGGCCAGGGAAAGCTACGTCCTCTGGTCTGGACAAGCTCAGACAGTGCTGATGGATCAGACCTTTAAATTTGCCGGACGTCTGGTGCGCCTTCAGTGGGAGATGCTTTGATTGTGCCTTGCGAGGGTGTCCACACATGGACTGTATTTACAGTAAATTTGTCTTGTCGGTTTGATCTGTCACACCAGGAAATCCACTTCAGAGAACAAAGAAGCCAATTTATCAATTACACCTGATTTTGTACTGGACGGGTCACACTGATAAGGTCCACATTGCGGGAAGTCAGTTACTCACTTCTCTGATAGTGCCCTGTCACCCCTGGGCAATGACTCACACAGAAGGGGCAAAAGGGCAACTTACACAAGGGTTTTCAGATTTTTCAAGCCTGGTGTAAAATCTGGAAGTGCTACTTTTGTTTTTACTGCTGGGAACACAACATGCTGCTCATTCCCCTTATTTCAGAGGGTCAAACACCTCCAAAACGCTAAAACGTAGCGCTAGGCAGGTCAAGATCCCTGCCTATTGCTTATGGCTCCCACATGCCTGTGAAACAAAGCTTAAAAGATTATCATGGCCAGTCACCGTTGCCCAGTCTGATGTTGTCTGGCTGCCTATGTGCTGAAGAAAATCCAAAGCACTTTGCTCAAGGGTATGACAGCAATTCCCTTTCTGATCTGCTCTGCAGCTGGATCCTTTACTGTTCTTAAAGCAGGTGTAAATATTCACAGTGCATTGTGAGGAGACGCCTCCCAGCCTGCCTCCCCAGGCAGACACACATCAGTGACCTGAAATATGCCCCCCACATCCCCCACCGCAATGTAACAGCTCGAAATACCTAGAGAGCGCACACCGCATCTATATGCGAGTATATATCACAGCCTATGACTAAGTATCCCCTGCTGGGGCTGTATTATTAATAGAGATTCTATTTTTCCAGTTTTATATGGCAGGTATATAGGGCTGTATTTAGTCTACCTTAAATAGCTCCATATGATTTAAACTCTAAGTCTGTTTTGGTTTCTGCTGTTTTTGATGAATGTGTGAGGCTTTCAAGCACCCACCCCCCCGCCCCCCCAACTCTGGCTCTTCTCATCTTACTCCTAATACGTCGTTTCGCTGGTGTCACTTCCTCCACCGCTCAGGTGAGATTTGCGAGCGCACCCGGAAATGCCAGGCGCCCTCCGACGGCTTAAATCATCCGGTCCGCTCCGCCTTCCTTTCCTGCGTTCCAGCCGGCAGGAAGTCCGGAGGCAGGAGAGGGACCCGCTCGGGGTCTCACAGGCGGCTTAGGCTGTGCAGGGGGCCAGGCGGCAACCATCTCCTTCCCTCACCCTCTTCTTTGCATCATTCAAGAAAACTTCCATGTGATCTCAGAAAAATATACGGCAGTGCCACGTGGCAAAGCTGAACATGCCAAGCCTCGCCCAACGTCGTGCGGAAGGCGAGCTGATGGGTTCGGATGGGAGGGAGGCAATATGGGTTTGCTGTCAATGTCTTAGGCCTTAGGTATGAAGATAAATGTGTGATGTGCTGTTTGCTACAGTAAGTATGCAAGATGCGTGGGCTTGTTCTCCGATACATACTCTGGGCTTAGTCGCAAATGGCTGGGTCGCAGGGAGGCCAAGCAGGCTGATAAACAGAAACAACAGGAAACCTGTGGTTACATCATGAGTCTGTTGAGACAAGAGTAACTGGCTGAGGCTGGGAGAGGTACAGAAGTGACAAGAAGAGGGGCTAGACTTAATTGGTAGATGTTTGTTGCAAAAGAGGATGCTATGCTATAGATCAATAATTGCAATATGATAAGCTATGTTAATGCACAAGATTTTGTATGCATAAAGGACATATCAGCTTAAGATAACAGTAGTAGCAATGATATTTAGCTATGGGGAATGGATAGGATGGTGGGTGGGTTTGAGATGACCCATGAGCGAGGAAGCATAAGGTGGTCAGGCAGTGCAGGGTGTGCTAAGATAAGACAGATATGCAGAAGTGGGGTTATGGTCACAGTTATGGGGCTGGGTAACTAAGGGGGTAACGAAGGCAACTAAGAGTAATGATGTGCCACTTGATGTAGCAACCAATCATCATTGACTCTCGAAGTATTAACCAATCATAGTTAATGAGCTTTCTGACAGGTGAAATGCTTTTCACAGAAGCAGCCAATCATAATATCAATATGCTTTTTAGGGAAGCTTAAAAAAGGTATATAAACTGTTGTGTATCTTTGATTAGTGGATCACTTCTGCTTCTTTCCTGCCTATTAGAGAAACTTTACCTTACAAAGTCTCAACTTGAATTGTTACAAGGGTCTGTCAACTACAAATAGTGGTAGTAATTTTTTTTACCTTCCACAGTTGCTCTTTTCAAAGACCCTTATCATGTGCTTTAAACTCCCCATGTTATGATAAAACTGCTCACTATATTCCCTTAATGTCAGTTTCTGATGATCAGTTTCTGATCTCGCTGCATACCAATGCACAGTACTCTACAACCCAACTGCTAGACAAGCAGACCCTTCATCTTCACAATTCTGCACATCATTCTCCCAGATCCTCCGTAGCCCGGACTTTGGCTTAAACATCAAAGCGATCCAACTCGGCAAACGTCTCTGGGTTGGAAACACACTCAGCTCAGGATTTATGAGAGACCCCCATGCTTTAAGGAACAGATTAGGTCTGTGTATCTCCCGAAACTAAACCCTGCCAGCTATCTTTATCCTCATGGCCGTCACACCTAGGGGGCCCAGTTGTATTTGTACCACGCCATAACCTTTACACCCAATATAAACATCTCCTAACCTGCATCTTTGGGTCCACACTGAAGCAGGTAGCATTCTACATCAAAGGGTGACAAACTTGTAAGATAGTAAGGATGTGGTCTGACTTGGCGGGTGAGCAGGTGCCAGTCGGGACATGCAGGTCACCACTGAGGGAGAAAGCTGCGGCACACCAAGACAGCACAGCACAGCACAGCACAGCACAGCACAGCAATCACCCAATCCCATGAGACAGAACAAAGGGATATCCTGAAGCATTACAAAGCTCTGCAGCTGTGCCAGTGCATATGCACAGACGTGATTCTGAATGTGACATTTCTTTGATGGGAACTTGTTGCTCACATCAGCCGTTTGTCCTTTAACCTTTGAAGACGGCAGATGTCTTGAAAACATCCTTTGGATTTTGTTCCCCATGTTACAGTGCAGCTGAGAGGTACTAGGACTGCAGCCTCTCTGAAGCTATTTTCTTCTGAGAGAAGTGCACCTCACCCTGGGATTCACTAACAAGCTCTTGTGTCCTTCATGTCCAAATGGCACCTATTCCTCAACCCAGGAGATTCCCCCTAAAAGCAGAGAGAGGGGCCATTGTCAGCATGCAGACTGATAAGTACCGACGTTCCCTTCTGATTGGCTGGAGAGCCCCTTCCCCGACTGTCCACACTGGTTCTCCAAATGAGGCCCCTTCCAGAGATCTGCAGGGCCCGAACAGCGGGGAATAGCATCCTCGGTGCCCGGGCCTTTGTGCCGGCTGGCCAGCTGATCCACAGCCCTCCATTACTGCCTTATCTGCTCTAGGAAGCTGAAATGTGACAAGGCACTTGACGGATTCTGCCCTGCATGGGGCTCTTTGTCAGCCCCAAAGGGGCTCAGGGACGCCTGAGTCTCTGGTAGCTTGTTACCGGATGTCCAGAACTTTCCTCCGAAGGGTGGGCAACCCTGTATTAACCATCTAGCCTCTCAAAAGCCAAAGCCGAAGTCGTCTTCATTAGATCAAAGCAGTTCTGAGAATAACCTCCATCTTATGACCTGATACCCTAATGAGGAGCAATTTATGCAAAACATAAATATATAGCAATTTGCTGTGTGAATAAACCATTTGATGGAGAAGTTTTGTGAAGAGCAGACCTTATTAATCCTTCCAATTAAATTATTTTCACTGCAGCGTACATAAAAGATAAATGCTTAAACAAACTAAGTCATTTCAGTTTTGGAAAAGCTCATATTTCTAATCCCACATTGGCCATAAATGGCAGTATTCCAAAAACAAAATTAGTTTTAATTTACTCATTGTCGGAAAATGGGAAAGTGAATTCCGTACCGTTTCTGGTTTATGCATGTTTTAATTTTCGTGCATGTTTTGAAGTCTGAAAATTCACTGTGGTTTCATCTGTAAAACAAGGAATCCTGGGAGGTAATAGCACACATCTGCATGCCTGGCATTTGGGTTTGGTGTTGGGACACACATCTGCATGCCTGGCATTTGGGTTTGGTGTTGGGACACACATCTGCATGCCTGGCATTTGGGTTTGGTGTTG
>JAODLC010000123.1:22396158-22410080 GCA_026781145.1 Hippopotamyrus pictus | reverse complement strand
GGGGGGCAGGGGGGGCGGGGGGGGGGGGGGGGGCATTAATGGCACGTACAGGCGCACAGGAAGCGGGGAGGCTGTGCTGACACGTGCAGACGGAGGGTGAGGCCGCCATGCCAGCATATTATGCTTCACATCCTGTACAATGTTATTACCGAATTAACCCAAAGGGACCCCCTCCCCCCACCAGCACCGGCCCGGACTGTGCCGCTCTGGGTTCCGGGTCAAAAAGCAACCGGGTGGCCTGATGGTATCTGGGGGGCGGGGGTGGCAGGAATCCCAGCCGGAAAAGCCACACGGCACGGCACAGCCCCAATTCCTGTGGGAACCAGGGAACCCAAGACACGTCCTCCGCCTCAGCCAGCACAAGGTGCACAGAGGCCAGGCTAATTAGCAGCTTAGCAGCATGGGAGGTCCGGCCTGAGTGCCCTCATTCCCCTACATGTGTTTTACAGTGTGGAGCTATTTTTCTTTTTTGCAGATAAACCCTTTTGTGATCCTGTAATTTGTTCCTGCCACCCATTTCATCTGGCCATAAAACCCCCCAGAGCATCTTTTATGCACATTATGCTGGGAGATCACACATTCTGCTTCTTGTACAAAATCTCCCATGACCCACACGGCACCAGAACTCCAAATCGACTGAAACCAAAATTGGCAGCCCCCCCCCCGAACCCCACCCCCCAATTCAGGACCAGCCCGCAGAACGGGAAGGGCGCTGCCTCACACTCCTCTAGCCGTTTCCCTTAAGGCAAAAATAACTGAAAATGGACCCAGCATATAATGCACTGGTGAGTTAGGCTATGATACCACTGTGCCCTGACATGAAAACAGGCTTTCATGTCATGTGTTTATCATACCATTGGAGCATCTCCTGTTCTTTTACTCGCATCTATCAATTTTAAGAAGCAAAACAATAACCAAGTACTTAGGCTATGATGTCCCTCAGACGCAGGTGACAGTCAGACCCCGAGGGCAATTTCAGTCCCCTGGAGGTGTCAGGTGTGCTTTGCAGTCAGCCCTCACTCCTCTGCTTCCTTCTGCCCCCTCTTCACAGAGCAGTCAGGGTCACTCCAATGTGATAAAGCTCCTCTCATGCACTGAGCTTAATGCTATATTTAGCAGCACTGTCCCAGCTCACAGTCTCTTGCCCACATATGACGGCTGCTTGGCAGCACTTCATCCTCAAATCTGCTTGCCAGTCCATCCCATCACCTCCTTGACCACAAGGCAGTCTGACTTCTCTGTGATGCTGGCCTTGTTCAGCAGTGCCCACCTCCTTACCCCCCTCTCGCCGTATTACGCAGCTGCGGCATTATGTCCACACAGTCAGTAGGACAGCAGTGGCCAACTCTGCCTGGGGCAGTCTTTGCTAGTGAAACACAGGAAGTCAGTGCATCTCTGCCAGTCAGACACGGGTGGTCAGTACATCTCTGCCAGTCAGACGAAGGGTGTCGGTACATCTCTGCCAGTCAGACGAAGGAAGTCGGTACATCTCTGCCAGTCAGACGAAGGAAGTCAGTGCATCTCTGCCAATCACACGAAGGAAGTCGGTGCATCTCTGCCAGTCAGACACAGGTGGTCGGTGCATCTCTGCCAATCAGACGAAGGAAGTCGGTACATCTCTGCCAGTCAGACGAAGGAAGTCGGTACATCTCTGCCAGTCAGACGCAGGAAGTCGGTGCATCTCTGCCAGTAAGACGCAGGAAGTCGGTACATCTCTGCCAGTCAGACGCAGGAAGCCGGTGCATCTCTGCCTGTCAGACACGGGAAGTCAGTGCATCTCTGCCTGTCAGACACAGGAAGTCAGTGCATCTCTGCCTGTCAGACTGAGGAAGTCAGTACCTCTCTGCCAGTCAGATAAAGCATGTTAGTACATCTCTGCCAGTCAGACATAGGAATAAGTCCAAATACTTTTCAAGTGATAATGTCAATAAATGTCTTCTGCTGTACAATTAAACACACATTCTGTCTTCTGTCCTCGGCCAAATGTATAAAATATGGGTCAAATACTATTGTATGTATAGTTCCAGCCTTCCTCAGCTAAGTATCCAGTTGTGTGTACAGTAGTACTCTTGAGTATCCAGTTTTGTATACAGCAGTACTCTTGAGTATCCAGTTGTGTGTACAGTAGTACTCTTGAATCACAACAGAACCATGATGGAAACTATGCAGATATAGATTCCTGTTTTTTCCCCCCAGTGTCTGCCAGGCAATATGAGGAAATTGGGGCCCACCAATGACTTAACCACATAGCCCTGCCCTGAAAGCCAATTTGGGGTCAGAAAAAACATGGGACAGCCACAGCCCCCAGCAGCATAAACCTCCGGGCCGATGTTAGCACTTTCCTGAGCCCCGCACACACGCGGACTGCAGGACCTGCTGATTTCCATTTCACCTGAGATTAATTAACCTCTTTCTTTTGATTGAAGTTTTAACTCACTGAACCATATAATTTAAATCATGTTAACTGAACATGTCAGCAGTGGACGTGACTAATTTTTCAATCTTGTAAAAACAAATTTAAGCAGAAACGTGTTCTCTTAATAAAACATAGCCTTTTATTGCATTCGCTGAAAAACTTTCAAAACAAAGTAAGTTCATATTGAACTTGCATTAATCTAAATTACCATTTTATAGCCTGTAAAAATATTCAAGAACTAAGAACAACTTAGCAATCATTGAAATAACGAACATTTACTGTTATTCATTTAAGAGATAAAAATATGTAACAATTATAAATATGCCTTGCCTCAACTCAAATTAAATTTAATACCAGTGAAATCCTATCACAAGGCCTTAGCTTAAACTTGCAGCTTAACAGGGCTTGGATAGTTGTGAGTTTTATGCAGTCGAGGCGAGAATGCTGAATAATTAAGAACTCAGCTGGACAGGAGAAGCACACATTCCAGGTCAGCTGACAGCTTCCCCTGACGGCCCGAGTGCTTCTGATTCCTTTAATGGATTTCCGGCTTCGCGCCCCCGAGCGTTTACTGCATTTCCCCGCATGAGGAACGGGTACGGGGCGACCCCACCAGCGGTCATCGAGCCTGACAGGAAGCTGTCAGATGCCGGTTCGGGCAGAGTGCCACGGGAAAATGGGGCATGCGTAAGACGGCCGCCCGCGGCAGAGCCACTGGAGCACAGAGCACGGCGGGCAGACACACAAATAACTAAAAGTGCAAAAGCCAGAGAAGCAGGCAGCACAGTGCCTGAGAACGCCCTTGACAGAGAGCCAGCACATCCCACACCGCGGCCTGTTATAAATCCTTACCCACAAATATCCAGGCGAGCAACCAGCTGAATATGGGACTGAGCTTGTGGATTCCTGGGGCCTGACTTTGGACAGAAGGGGGCCTCGTTTGGTTTTTCCACCAGCTACAGTACATCATTTCTTTGTTTTCTTATTCTTCCTCTTCTTACCCAGTGGGCATTAATCAAGACGGTACCTCAGTGACGTGTGTGTGTGTGTATATAAACACCCCCCCCCTCCACTCCCCATTCCTAATCAAGGTGAATATTCATTTGAAAATTAATTAGCCCAGCAGGCAAAACCCAGCTGCATTTTAGGTAATTAATTGCATACAACACGTGTGCTCCGTGACGTCTTCAGGGGCAGGGGGTGTTTGGGGAGGAGGAGACAGCCGGGGCTTTTGGGTGACAGTGCTGACGTGCAGGGTGGGTGTTGGGGCAGAGAAGGGGGTGTGAGTGGCTTTAGTGTGATGAAAGTACGACTGGATACAAGGTTAAGTCCATGTCTGTTCGATCTCCTCCAAATCGCTGACCTCCATTTCCCACACTGACCTTTACCGAGATTCTGCCTTTTCCTTCCTTTCACTCATTAACAACCGAGTGTAATTTCAGCCACTGAAACCTCTTTCTCACGTTCATTTCATTACTTTCCATTTCCATTAAGGGAACTCGCACACGCGATTTGCACACCTACAAAATGCTTTTCAGAGAACATTTCAAAGCTGTGCTCCAAGGGGCATTTTAAAAAGGACATAATCCCTCCTTTCTTCTTCTTTACCCTGGTTCCTCCTTCATTCCGGCTTGTTATCTGAACTGACAGGAATGGTCACGTGTCAGAGGAATGGATGAGAGAGTTTCACTCCAGTCAGCACCCAGCCCCTGGACCAAGACTGTAACTCACTCCCAGCACCCCACACATCCTCACCTGTGAGCACGAGTCAGCAAAATCCTTAATGAGTCAAGAAAAGTGGAGCATCCTACTCAGTGAGGGAGAAGATCATCATGGGGGTGACATTTTCCAATAAAGTGAACACTTAACTGGGGACAGGGGACTGAAGCACATGTATTAAAGGGCTAGCGGGTGACAGCTCCGTCTTGGTGATATGGCACCTTTATGTGAGGAATGTCCCCACGCCGTAATACACAGTAGTCATGAGAAGCTGTTACAAAGGAGGGGGGGCATCGTACCCCAGCGCTCTCTGAGGGATAAACCTAACGGAGCATATAATGTCTCACTGATCTTGATGTTACAACAAATGATTGCTTTATTCTAATCTACTTTAAAAACCTTTGCTAGTATAAATCCATTTAACTATTACTATATTTTGTTCATAGTTTGTTTATAGTTGAAACTTGTGATTGTAATCATAATTACTATAAATTTTAAGAGATTTGTATCATGCCAGAAAAGTTTCATAAAAACATAGTCTCCAAACCACCTGATCTTTCCTGAGATTAGCTTTTGATCACGACAGAACAGAAATAAGAATGTGGAACCCTAAAACGAAATGTAAACAGTGCCCTTTAAAGGTACACCTTGGTATAAACGTGACTGTTTAGATAACAAAAACTCTAAGCTAAGCTGAGAATTTGCTAGCAGCTAAACAGAATTCCTCCAAATAATAACAGCAGCCTTTTTCATCATCTGAGGTGAAACCTAAGATTATTAAGCTGAACTGTATTGTATTGTATTGCTTGCTAAAGGGTATTTCTTGAAACAATTGAAATGAAGGGCAGCTTGCATTCCTACCCTTTACAGTACATATTTCATGAAGGAAATCGTGAGTAATAATCTTTCCTTACCTCTGCTGCCACATTGTATGGAGGTTCCCCAAGCTCGCTGGAAAAAAAATTACCACCATCCTCAAGGTAAACCTAATTTTTTAAAAAAAAAAAAAAGTATCAATTACATACCCTAACCCAGTTACACACTCACAAGTTTAATTACAGGCTCATTTTCATATATGCCTCACACCCTGCATACCATTGGGGTGTAAATCAGGGGGAGACAGAAGCAATTGGTTCAAGCTTTGAGGGTCTTTTATTGCCACACATACACTGTATAATCAAATACTCAATTGCATAATTCCTATGAACCGCAGTGCAATCAGCAATAAACTATAATCAACATATAATGGAAAATAACACCAGAGCAGACTAACACACACTCAAAATGAACAGGGGTGCACTGAAGGGTGAACTGCTATAAGATCCTGGGTAATGTTAAATATTAACCCAGGATTAATAGCACAACAGGACTGACTCATTTAGCAAAACTCAGGCCCTGTATTATTTCAGCATCTCCACAAACAGCCAGGACACGACTTGCTAAAACGCCAAGAGAAGTGTCCTTGAACATCTAGCCGGGCCTACCCCAGCACGCACCATAGGTGGGAAGGACGTCCAGGTGACTAAGCGAGGGGACGGCTGCCAGGAAGTCACGCTGCTTCCTGAAAGGAGCCCAAGCTTGGAGGAGCGCCTGCAGGCTCATCCCACGTTTCTGGGTGATTCGCTGCGACACGCTGCCATGGAGGATGGAGTCCTCAGCTGAGAAGGCAGGGAGCAGGGTACCTGTCTAGGAGCAGACTTAGTTACTCCCCTTAGGCCAAGCCCCTTCTTGACACCTGTTACTTTGGCCCCTTCCTCACTTACCTCTACGTGGGAGACTCCCGCCCTGTATCCGTCTCTCTTGGTTATGATGTGTGACAGGATGCCATTCAGCTCTCGTTTGGTCTTAACGCCAAAGGCAGCAGGCTGCAAGGCAGCAGGCAGGCGTCTCAGCGTTCTTCAGCAAGCGGCCGCCAGAGAGCCCCCCTTTCCCCACCCCACTTTTCAGGGTCAGAACACCGGAAATTGCTGACCAGAGCCTGTCAGTTGGAAGCACCATCAATGTCGGGGAAGCCCAGGTAGGAAGCCTAACCACCGCAGTCGGGCTGTCAAGTTGGACAGGATCTTCTGTCATGCGGCCTGCAAGCGAAGGCTCCCAGACGATCCTCAAAGCTGCTCTCGTTCGCGCTTTCATCTTCCCACCGTCATCCTTATGTAGTAAATGCTGACGTAAACAAGCGGTGGGATTTACGGCTTCTCCTCCCACCACCCAGGGATGTGAATTTACGTCTTGTGTTGACTTCTCAATTAAGCGGCCAGCTCACTCGCTGACACGCGGTGAGGCTCCATCCGGGCAGCTCCTCCCAGCCATGCATCCTAATGCGCATGTCATCCATCAGTCATCCAGTTAACATGCAAAGCATAAAAACATGATTTTTGGGGTCCTGGGAACCCAATGTGGGCGCTGAGCAGTGCACCGTTCCAAGCTGGCTTGTCATTTCAGCTTCCATTTTTGGATGTATTCAGCAACATCAAAGCTTAAGCACAAGGCCGCAGCTGTGGACGCACCTGCAGGAGGGGAGCGGGTCCGAGTGTGGGACAGGGATCACACCATCTCACAACGGTTGTAACAAAACTGTTAAGGCAGAAGCCAACTGCATCTTATGTATAACCAACATCTTTGCAGTTGAGGTGCTTCATAACTGAAATTGTAAATAATGTCAAATATTGCTCCTGTTGCAAAAATGTCTCACACTTTTGGAACAAAGCGCCCAGGCTGCTAACATTTAAGGCATACTGCACTGACATCATATTGATGGAAATGCTGATGTTAGTTTAACATTAATTCACTCATGTCCCGTTAAGAAAAGAAAAAGCAAATGAAAGAAATCCCAGTGAATTCTAAGTAATTTCTAGCTTTAATTTCAAACTGCTCATCTGTCACACGTCCCCGTGGCTCTCCACAATAGTTTCTGTCACTTTTTGGGTGTGGTCACCCAGTTGAGATCCTGCTTTGCATCCGAAAGCGAAATAGCACCCACGAGTTCTATGCAAACTCCAGCATGAGAGTAATGCCATTATCAGAGCCGGGTCAGAGTGTCACTGCCTTTGGCAGGAAGATCTCCCAGCAGGCAGACCCGGGCCCCAAGGACATGGCTTATTGTGCTTCTCCACGGAATTGTACAAAAATATCTGATCAAAAACAGCCTTCGATCACATTCTTGCTGTGTGGGTTATCAAAACACTGGGCAAACCAGCATTGCTCCTTTCTCTAAAGCCGTGAATTGTGTGCAAGCTGACAGGTTCAAATTTCACATCAAACACATTGATATAAACATACAAATGGCAAAGGTGTATACATGCGGACGTGCGAGGAGGCCTGCGAGGTAAATAACAACGTGAAAGGTATGGCAGCTCTGCAGCGAGAGCCCCGAAGCCAAGGCGGACACGCAGAGCTGAGCTGACTACACGAGGCCCTGAAGGTGATTCTCTCATCTCAGCTTCTGGAGGCTGACAGCTCTGGCAGCCGCACAGAGCATCCCATCTTACTCCAAACGCTACACTTTTTTGCTCAAGGATTGTTCTTTCAAACCATTTCCTCCGTTGTCTTTCAGCCGAGCATGCGGGGACCCATGTTTTTGGAAAACACTGGGAAGAGCGGTGACTTGATATTCAGGAGTCCACCGTTTTCAGGGTCTCATAAGCTTGCTCATTTGGACCCTCGACAGGTCATTGAGACCCAGATACGGCTGGCAGTGTTCCGACCTGAGAGGAGATCAGCTTCCCAACCTCGCCTCCAGCAAACACGTGACCCGGCATCTCGAGCCTCCCAACAATATTCGGGGCCTCACGGTAAAGTGCGCTACATGTGTGGCAGGGCAACAGTGTGGAGAATTCAGTCGCTAAGTAAAACACACACACACACACACACACGAGGAAAGTACTTCACCTGCAGCAAAATACACAGCTGTTCAAATAAGTGAAAAGAAAACATCGCAAAATGAAAAAATAATTATAATTTGCCTTAAACATAGAGGAGAAAACGTCAACCTGACAAGAGTGAACGTGCATACAGACGAACCATAATGAGAAGTGAATGGGCAATCTGAGTACAATAATCGGCTGATTTTCAGCAGCACACGAGTGGCACAAAATATAGCACCTCTAGAGAGCGACCCTCCAGCTAGAGACTCAGCACAGCCACACCTTTCAATTTCCAACAGCGATGTGGAAGCCAGCTTGGGCTCGCAGTGTCATTCCATCAGCGACCAAAGGAAAAAGAATTTCCTCCCTCACTTTGCTATTTAAAGAGCCACAGTTTGTTCTCCAGCGACGAGGAGATACCGGGAGTGCGTGTGATAATTTCCTAAGATCTCGTCGTCTTTCAGGTCGGCCCGAAAGCCCAAAAGTCATCACGAGCCATGAAAACGTAGCGCTCTCTCACACAAATGTGTGCAACGAGGTCGTCGCCTCTTCCACACGGCCTCCCCTTGACTCGGTTCTGTCTCGGAAGTGGCCCTTCACTCAATAAACTGCATTTCCCCAAGAATTCTTCTGTACTCTCTTGTATCATTCAAAGCCACCTGTTCCCAGAACTGTTACCAATGAATGTACGACAAGAGGGCTGCTTTTTGGATTTAATTAATATGAATATTGAGGCTGCTCGCTGGGTGCCCAACAGTCTTTAATTTAATTGCTGTCACTCGGTGAGCCAGGAGGAGGCCTTGGAGTATGACACTTGTTAAACAAGCTTTGCAGGCATTATTCAAAACCAGACCTACTCTCCGTAGGTTTTTCCCTCCACTAAATCCAGAACCAGATTGTTGTTGAATCCCAGTGGAGGCCGAGATTTAACGGATTGCGACTGCATGTGTTCTGCCAGCAAATCAGCTTCCAGCGCAGCCTCAGAACATGCTTTTCCTTTCCGTGGACCGGTGGCACATCCCTGGATGGGGAACTCTCGGCAGATAGACGTCACACCAAAGAAACTGACCCAGTAAGTCCCAGTAGAAGTCACCCTTTATAAATGCAGGACCAATGGTTAAGTTAATGTTTAATTCGGACTGGTAAGACCCACCAAAGAAGCCCATAATGCCCAGTGTACATCTCTACAATGTATAACAGCCCCTAGCCACTACTGCTGAACCATCGACTTTCTGTTTTACCCGTGTGCAAAACGCAAAGGGGGAAGGATAGAGTCCTCTAACTTCTGCCATGGGTGCCAGGTTTCTAATAGACAGCCATTAGAGAGGACGTCGCCATTGCAGAGAGAGTTATGGTCTGAAGACACAGCCCCAAATCGTGTGTACCATGGGCCTGTTCAGATTAGGAGTGCGTAGGACACACTTAGAGACAGCTGGGTGGGCGGGGAAGCCTATGATGAAGTCAATCAGACTCAACAGGTCGCAATGTGAAATTAATACACCAGAAAAAACCTTCCCTCTACCAGGAAAATAGGAAAACTACTCCAGGATAAATATAGACAGTTAGGGTTAGATGGTGCTGGCTGCCACACTGAATGGAAACACACAAAAAGAAGTGCAGTAGATAGAGGCTTATTCGGGACTGTAAACCCTAAACTGTCAGAATTGTACAAAAATATCTGATCAAAAACAGCCTTCGATCACATTCTTGCTGTGTGGGTTATCAAAACACTGATGGCTGCTGGCTAGATTTGGGGCGTGACAAAGAGAGCAAATTGATTTTTCATCCACAAGAAGGGATGAATTTGGAGATAAGACAAATTAATTCTTACCAAGAAATACTAGGAAGGCTTCAGAGTTTAGCTTTTGATTTTCACCTCCGCTGGGTTGGGAAGTAATGGTATTCATCAGAGTGCTCTGCTCCTACAGAAGAATAGTCTATCAGATGGTACATTCGTCAAATATGGACAGATTAAAACAGGAAGAATGTTCTAGTCATTCCAAAATCTGGACAGTTAGCTGCTGTTTTTGTGTGTTTTCCATACCAGACAGCACATGGAAACAAAATTTGGCTTCGGACAGTAAATCGAGAGCGAGAGGTGGGGGGATATTTAAGGGTTTTGTTTACCACTGCAGCGGCTCCATGTGTGCGGCATCTGGTAAGAACAGAACGGCTTTATTACAGGCCTAATAAAACCAAACACCAAAAACAGGAATATCTAAGGCATATAAAAGCAGTTTCCTCTGAATCCGGCAATGTTAATCAGAGGGTGAGACACAATATTCTGTCCATTACGTATAAACGTTTGCAGGAACTGGGAGGAGATTTGCATAAACAGGCTGTTCCAACTGTTGCCTCCGGCCGGTTACGTTTGTTTGCATGCTTGGTACGCCCATAACCAACATGATCCGTGAAACTTCACACTTAAATACAGATGGGTATTTAATGATGCAGTGCAGGTGAGACCGTCAGCTGTCGTCCTGTGGGGAATATACCAGTCACGGTCGCACCATACAAACTCCTGCTCCTAATTTCTGTCTGACTGTTGCAGATTCTTCATCACCCAGAAAGAACAAATCTTTGTAGTTCCAGACATCCGGCAACAAAAACAAAAAGGTATTTTCAATCCGCGATGGAAGCTCTGAGACAACTGCTGCTTCAGCTTCGACAGGTCTGAGATCCACAACCTGATAATACTTGGCTGAACTCTGACGTTGGATTGCTTGGGTCAGTTTTAAGTCGATTCTCTGAACTCATCATCCAGCTGTGGTGATGAACCCCGCATAGCACAACCAGATTTGGTCCACTGAGGAAGGTGAGGCCCGGGCATGCCCGGAATTTGTTGCCATGGAAACATCATGCCATTTTCCCGCGCATGACAGATGTGATATGCCGTTTCTGCAAAGAGGGCACCACAGCTTCCTCTCATGGGCTGGCTCTTGTCTGGACGTCAGGGGTGAACCGTGTGTACGTTTCAATCATGCCCCCCCCCCCCACTACCCCAGCCACATGTGTTACTCCCAGCGCACCCCCTGAATCTGCTGGCTTGGTCAGGCCTCCCCCACACTGGTGTCTTCTGTGGTTTACAGTGTAATTGTCCGGAGATACAGATGTTTCACATCAGCGAGGATGACCAGGGGCCCATAACCATATTTATAACGCTCAGCACGCTGACAGTTAATGGCAGGAAATGTTTTTGGCAACTAAAAGGGCAAGGCCTAAGCCCCCACCTTCCCCCCTTAAGAGAGGAGACGGCACCTCTCTATTTGACCCCTTCCTGACCTCTTTCTGAGCTGCAGTCCCCTATAAAAACGGAGGCAAAAACAGACTTCAAGCCTTCTAACTCCCCCCTTCAATTTAAAAACCCTTGATGAGTGGTCAAGTCGGATAAATAAACTGTTCCAGCTCACTTTATTAACTCCGTTCCAAAGAAGGTATATCACAAGAGGACAGAGGACCCTGAGCAGTCATTATTTCCCAAGGAACGACCTTGATGCACAGTTCCCAGAAGATGCCGAATCCAGGGAACACACTCTGACTCACAGCAGAGCGTGACGCCCCACCAGATGAGCGGAGACACACCGTAAACTCAGCATTTTCACCAGGGAACTCTCGCTAGACTGTTTTGACATTTAACTGGCAAACTCCACCTGAGGTTGCACTGTGAGCAATGCTCTGCCGCAACTGTTGTTGTAACGATGTTCTTCCCCTTTTCACGGACCTGCTTATAACACGGAGCATAACACGGTGCTGCAAATCTTTGTTTTTTTTTTATCAAGTTAACGTGGAAATTTGTGTCAGCCTCTCAAAGAAAATCAAGCCCTTAGAGCACGAACATTGTGAGCACATTAGCGGAAGATGAAATCACACCTACAGGTCGGAGGAGATGAAAGCGGCAGAGAAAATACTAACATTTATCATCCCTTATATCAAATAATTAGCCGATTAAATCAGCGTAATGAGAACATGATTCTGCGCGGCTAACGTTACAGCACTCCGGCTTTCTCCCCGAGCATTTTCGTTTATTTTCCGTTACAGATTCTTTGGGAACAACATCGGTGGGCACTTTTCAAATTAAATTCAGAAATGCTGAGGGAAAGCGGTACACTGGGCCGCCGTGAGAGAGCGGGGGAGCGGGGCAGGCGCACGCTCTCCAAGAGACCTCGGCAACGGCTGGCCCGAGTCCCTGCATGCCCGCGTGCTCCTGTAAGGTCACCATTAACGAGAGAGCATGTCGTCGGGGCCCCTCAGACAGAATACGCCACTTAGCCTCTGCTGTCCCGAAACTGAATAATTTCCATTATAGAATTTCCATTACAGACAAGATAGACAGTGGATACTACTGCAACATGCACACTTTGTAGTGGAAATAAGGACCATAATCTTAGTGTTACAATTTTTGAATAAGTAATTAAAAATACATGCACACCCTCCATTGCATATTGTTTCCTAGTCACTGCTATTTCCCAATATACTTAATAATATGCTATAAAATTAAATTCCTAGTGCAGGAGCACGGTTAAGTGTACATAAAGTGACCTGCTTACTGGCCAGGGATTAATGACACACTGCCACAAGCTGTCCACTATTAAAGACAACACTCGTGATGGGAACATTTTCCTGGGACATAAAAATATCTACAGAAGGTTAAAGACAGAACCAGAGAGGCAAATTGGGTCACAGTGGATTGTTCTGAAACATACAGACCACGGCATAACTCTTCCAAACCATATTAACGCCTTCTCCCGTTTCCCCCAACAGTGTATGTCAGATTCACTTGAGCTCATTAATATTCAGGTCAGAGGTGCTCCTTCTCTGATCTTATTGGAGGTTAGAGGTCACATGTTTCCCACCATTCGGCGAGCACTAGATTCTTACCAGAAGTTTCTAGGCTAAGGTAGACCACGGAACATTGTGAAGGAAAGGTTTAATGAGAAATGTGTTAGCAGTTACGGTTTTACGGCAGAGTATATATAGAGAGATAATACTGAAGCTTCAGGCCAGCCGCAATTCCTTGGTCACCTCATATGCCAAGCAGCTGTCTTGAATGCGTCAAAACTGAGCTTAATATGGATTACATAATCCACTTAACTGGAATATGTGCTGGGTGTAAGTAAATATATGCTTTCAATCAATGCTTAGCTTTGTTTTAAATGCCTGTTTTCTAGATCTTTCCCTTCCCAGTCATATTTCTCATGCACGTTCTTGCATTTGGATCCCAGCACAGCTTGGAAAGTAGACTGTTTATATGATCGACTCAAACATTCTGCGGGAAACGAGAGCAAGCAGGTCAATGCAAATAATCAGGTTCTGAAGTGCCTAACAAGCTGGATCTCATTTAAAACATGAACTTCCTCCATGTTATGTCTATTTTTAATTTTCACTTTGATTCCTTGTTCACTGGTTTGTATCATGACAAAAAAAATAAAACAAGATTATTTTCTATTGTCATTCAAAATTCTAAATTCAGCTTCACCACTGTGCATTTTGTGCTTTTTAGTGGGGGTACAGCCACTTTAAGAGGCCATAGGCTCTTAAAGACAGAATAAGCGGCAAATAAAACGTCCTTTAAATGTGTAATTTCACCTGTTTACATCTTACCATGTGTAGCCCTGGATTTGACCACGATATGCAGAAGGGTAGTTTTTTTAAAAAAAAATCACACTCAGGGTATGGGAGAAATGCACTGGACAAGAAGCCCAGATCACTGTATAAATCCTCCCTGCTATAGGCCCAGGTCACTGTATAAATGCTCCCAGCTAGAGGCCCAGGTCACTGTATAAATCCTCCCAGCTATAGGCCCAGGTCACTGCATAAATGCTCCCTGCTATAGGCCCAGGTCACTGTATAAATGCTCCCTGCTATAGGCCCAGGTCACTGTATAAATGCTCCCTGCTATAGGCCCAGGTCACTGTATAAATGCT
>JAODLC010000123.1:22382501-22394346 GCA_026781145.1 Hippopotamyrus pictus | reverse complement strand
CCGGAGGAAACCCCACGACGACACGGGGAGAACATGCAAACTCCACACACATGACCCAGGCGGAGACTCAAACCCGGATCCCAGAGGTGTGAGGCAACAGTGCTAACCACTGCACCACCGTGCCGCCCCTGAGGAAATTCAATTCAATTCAAAAAACTTTATTTGTCCCCGAGGGGCAATTAAGGCACACAAGGCAGTTGAACAAGGACAAGTGACGTGAAGTACAACAGTGATTACAGTGTTTAGAAGGTTCTGTGCAAAATTGCAGCCAATCAGGTAGATGGGAACTGAATAAATATGTAAAAGGGAGGGATTGTTAGTGGGCATGGAGGGGGTCAATTTCAGAACGAATGACGGGTTTCAGTGCAGGGAGGCGGGGGGGAAGGGAAGTCTGTCAGTTGAGGAGTTGAACGACCCTGAGAACAAAGGTCGCTCTCCTCCTCTGTGTCCTGCAGCTGGGACAGTGGGGCCGTCATCCTGAGGGAAGCCGCTCAAACTGTAGATATATACTGTGCTACAGGTCCAGATGACAGTAGAAATCTTCCATGATATAGGCCTAGATCACTGTAGAAATGCTCCATGCTATAGGCCTAGATCACTGTCGAAATACTCTGCTATACAGTTGGCTTAGATCACTGTTGAATTGCTGCATGCTACAGGCGCAGGTCACTGTACTAATGCTCCGTGCTATAGGTTCGATCATTGTAGAAATGTTCCATGACACAGGCTATAGAAATTAGAAATATGACTATAGAAATTTTCCATGCTGTAAGTCCAGATCACTGTAGAAATGTTCCGTGCTATAGGCCCAGATCACTGTAGATATGCTCCATGCTACAGGTCCAGATCACTGTAGAAATTCTCTGTGCCAATAGCTTAGATCACTGTTGAAATAATGCATGTTACAGGCGCAGATAACTATAGAAATACTCCCTGTATAAGCCTAGATCACAGTCGAAATGCTCCATGCTGTAGGCTTAGATCACTGTAGAAATGATCCGTGGTATACGCATAGATCACTGTAGAAATGTTATATACTATAGGCCCAGATAACTGTAAATGTTTTATGCCATAAGCCCAGATCACTGTAGAAATGCTATCAGAGGTCCCGGTCACAATAGGAATGCTCTGTGCTAGAGGTTATGTATTAGATGCAGTTGGAATGAAGTTCAAATCACATTATGAGCTCAAATCATCCTAAAGGGAGGAAAGCAACTCCTTGCAGGCGACTCTAGGTGACCCACTCAGGACCCCCACCAGCTGGCCCAGAATCTTTGCCGCTGGCTTTCATCTTGCCACCACAGCTTGTGTTGAAGGAGGCCAGAGACGCATCCGCTCAGGCTTGGGTTCGGGGATGCGAGCCAGAGCACCTGCGGCCACCACCTGCTCCGCACAGCACGCATGCCTCGTCATGGCCTGGCTGCTTAGCCAAGGCCCTCATCCAAAGTGACTTGCCTGCTTCTCTCACCTTCTTACAGCTGGATCCTCACACTAATGTCGGTCAGGTTAAACACCTCCATCCTTTCTTGGGACTGAAATCTGAATGCCGTCAATCTGATAGCCCAGTTCCTTAACCACCATGCCAACGGCTCCTCCATATGGACTTAGAGATCTCTGACTTGAACCCAGAAAGCCCAGAAAGATGGTTTGAGTGGATTCTCAGTTTTGGTGGCAACTGGTGGCATTAAGCTGGATAAGGACCTGGGCGGATGAGTATAAGGACACAAGTTCAATGAGGTGTGATGCAATGTTATGTCTTGGAACAACAGCTGGACCGTGTTAGATTTCATAACTCATCACTGCTGATTATTAACTCCAGAGCTGTAAATGCCGGCCGAAGACGGCATCACTCCACCTCCATACATTTGTTTCGTATTCAACAGCTGCGCATTTGTGTCTGGCAAATCTGGAAATGGGTAAGGTCAAAGCAGGGGCTGCAGACGTGCTGGTCATTAAAGATCTGAGCTCTGGCTCAAAAGGTTGCAGCCTCAAGCCCCAGGAGAGGAAGTGTGGTAGAGGTCTCCTTTAAATGCCCAGCTATAAATTGGGCCAGAACCCGGCCGACGGCATTAAAGCCTCAGGCAAACGAAAAAGTAATGCCGTTAACTGGGGTAGCTGGGGGGCCGCCCACTAGCGCGGGTCAGTCCTGACGCGGGCGGCAGCAGAAACAACACGAGGGCCACGGACCAGGTAGCGACAGACGATGGGAGGCCCCGCAGCCCACACGGCCAGGGCCGGTCCACCCTCACTCCCATCGGCGCTGATGTGGGGAGCGTTGGGCAGGGCTTAGGTAGGAATTCATTTCCGACAGTCTACTGTCAGCACCCAGTGAACCGCGGGAAGGGACAGCCTGGCTCCCCCAGCATATTTAACAAAGCGTGCGAGGCTCCGAGGGGCAGTGCTGGGAGTCGCCAGCCATGGATTTACTGAGCCCACAGTGTCACGGTGGGACCCTGGTGAACGCTGTGCCCGTCTGTCACCCCGACAGCTAAAGATCACTAATCTTCCAAGTCGGCGTGCTTTACATGCCATACAGCTGGAGCTCATCCGCTAATGACACGGCAAAGTTTGGCCCACTGGAGACCAGTAACACAGGTGGCGTGCTGGTACGGAGTCCACACAGCCAGGGCACTCGTGGCACAGTAAGGGGCACACAAGTTAAAGAGCCAGGCTAATGCCCCACAAAGACAGGCTATGCTATATCCATGAGAATAGCATTCCCACTGAACGACTCCACCTACGAAAATGAATAAAGGTACAAAAATGCATTTATGTGGGAAACTTAGGATAAAAGCATGTACGAAGGAAATAGAAAAATAGAAATAGAAAATAAGTGTGATTAATTTAATTAAAATAACATCTCAGAGGAAGATGATCTGAAGATGACACCTGTAAATGCGTCACCACGTGAGGAACGTAAAAGTCAACCCGCCCACTTCGTCTATAGGGGCACGTTTCAACACTGCTGCCCTTTGACATCGTTAATGAGCCACCGTCGCTCCCTGAGGTCAGCGCGGTCACAGAGCAGGGACAAGATGGGCCTGTCCATTTCCTCTTCCTCTCAGACCCTCCCCCTCAGCAGATTTTGCCCAGCATCCGGAGCCCATGTGCAGAACAAGCACGGCGCAGGTTAACGCAAGACCTGCCACAGCTCTTGGAGCGGTGTGTGGCTTTACCGCTCCTCCAGATGGTGACAGTCACACTCCAGCCTACCACTGGGTCCCACCATCCCCATCCAGCCTTTGACAGTAAGCCGGGTGTGGCGATGAGGGGCATGCATCGCTGTAGAACATGGGCTTGAGCTCATGTGCGGCTGTTGCTAATCTACTCATATGAGGTTGACAAGTAGAGAAGCTCAGTCTTTACTTCAAGGACAACTATCAAGGGTGTACAACAATTACTGTAGAAGCCACATGATGACAGAGCAAACGGTACCCTTACTGTGCTGTAAACTACTGTGCATTGCCTGGGCCAGGTCCCCTCACAACCCTGACAAGGGAAAGTGATGAGAAGATGGATGGACGGAAGAAAGACTTTTTAAAATACAAATCCCTAATTGTACCAAAGACTGTTTTTGTATATAAATTCACAAATCACATAGAAAGAAACTGTGCATTAGTTGGAGTTAAAGATCAAAAGACAAGATAAAATATAATAACTGGTTCATCATGCCATATAACAAGCCAATCCTTCACCACGGTAACCATGGGATGTTCACCTGTTTACTGTCTGACCTATACACACTAGTAAATATAAGAACATGAAACTAATCTGGGGTATTCCGATATTCAGTCCAGCCTGAGGTCCGCCGTAGCACAGACGTCATTAACCGACCAGGAGTTTGCTATTCATTGCAGCCACCGTAGCAGGCATCACAAAACAATGAGTCGTCACCAGCACCTGAAGGGTGGGAGGACTCACATGGACACAGGGAGAGCCAAGGTTCGAATTGACAGCCACGGGAAGGTAAACCAATGGCAGGGTGAACCGCTGAGGTCAAACTGAGAGGAGTGAATAAATAAACACGAGAAAATTCCTCTTCAGATCAGGAGGACACCAGATAAAAGGGAAGGAGACCCAGGGCTGCCAGTCACCCAGTGAGCAGTTGTACCCAGACAAAGAAATCTTGACTCTCCATTGATCTTTATCTCATTCTGCTATATCTCCATCGCAATTTAAACAGCCAACACCATGGCTGAGAGCTGCCAAAAGGGGTCCTTACCATTGGCTAAAATCCAGTATGGTCTCCTTCCACTAGAGCTCCTTATGTGGATGCACAAGGATTAGTAACACGCTGAAAAAAAAAAGTTTAAATATTTCCAGAACATCACATATCAGAGGACAAATTACAGCAGTGTTTGGTATGATGTCAGCAGTCCGCTCCTGTTGTCGATGGGAACCCTGAAAGCCCAAATCAACGAGACATGGGCCCCAAACCTCGTGGGAGTCTTCGAAGCATCTGTCATGCTCACAATCTGAATACATTTGCATGTGAACAATGTCCGCGTATAATAAATAAGGTAAACGCATATAAAAACGATTTACGAGAAACCTGAGGCTATATGAATGTATTCTAATGGCATCATATTAGGCCTAATTGCTTGTGCTCCCCCAGGGGGTCTGGTAAGTGAAGGCATAGTGGTGTTTTAAGTGATGGAGTTCACGCTCAGAGAGGAGCTGCTCGCCTCAGCCGGCCCGCCACGCCTCGAAACTTCAAAGACATCGCACTGACACGAAGGGGTCAATTCAATTTAAACCCAGAGACTTCACACTGAAAGCTAATGGGCTTCCCTCTCCATCCGTGATATTCCTCCATAAACGGGAGCCATGCGTCCATCTGCCAGGTCGAAACATGTATGTGGGGGAGAAGAAAAACACGTGCAATTATTTACGTAGAGAGAATTTAATAGTGAGGACACTGACATGCATGAAATGGGAAACAGAATGAAAGGCAGAAGAAAGAGGGGGAGCCAGGGTCAAAGGTCAGGCAGTGATAGCAGGCCCAGAGACAAACCAGGTGGCGGCGTCGTTAAAAGCACGCAAATACCGGCCGACGGTTTAGGGTTTCAGGGAAAAAGACATAACTGGAAACAACTCTGTTGATGTTAGGAATACAGGTGGCGTTTGAGAACAATGTGGTGCTGATTATAAGCCCTCTAAAAAGTGCTGCAAATCTGACCCTACTACTGATGAACTTCGCCCACAGTTCACCAGCTAACCCCTACGACCATATTTCATGTGTTTGCAGTTATCTGTAAGATGGTAACCAGTCTATCCAGGGTTGTAATTCCCCACAATTGCAGTTATTAACCCCAGGCGTGGCTGGCAAATCGCACATGATCTAAACTTAAGACAAATGACGTACCCAGAATAAACTCCAGTCTATTAAGAGTGGGTATTTATGAGATGTTAGTGGATGATCCACAAACACTGCGCATTTCAGTATGCTGAAGTCAGGTATGGCTGAAATTCCCATGGTGATGCCACAGAATAATATGGTACAGAAGAGGACTCCCCTGAAGAACACTACAGCCCTTTGATAAGCTGCAGAGATGTTTGAGACTTAGCCAATAACAATCACCTGCACTGTGATTGCAGTCAATGACAACAGCAGTCTATGTCGGCCTCCATCTTATCTTCAAGCTCCATCAGCTCACTTCCCTCATCATGGAAGAGGAACATGAATGCCCTCACTGTGAGATAAGAGACAGGGATGGGAATCAGAGATACGGCAAATTGAAATTAGACCACCCTTACAGGAAGTCCACGTTTTGCCTTGATTCAAGTCTTTGCCAACTTCCTATCCCACTGCAGGTCATACCACACGTAGCAGAGCTGAGAACAACTTTGACTCTTTGTCCCTTCCACCAAAACAAGGGCATTGTGCTGCTTGGGTCCTTGGCTAATACAAGGGTCACAATCCAGAATTTTCAAAGCAATTCAAGACCCTCAATCATCTCTGAGGGTGTGGTTGGCTAATTTTCCCCTGAAACATTGAAACAAATCACTAAACCCGAGGGACGCTCTTGTCACTTCCTTACCATTATGCAAAAGACAAAAATAACACAAAGCACAGAAGTGTGTGTGCTGTTTTCCTGTGGTGCCCAGAAATTGGAAAGTGCCCCGATTTTTCTTCAAGTTAAAAGTGGGCTGTGCGGCAACTGTCTCATTAACACAAGTTCTGAGCTGGCTGCGATGCAGAAGCGCGCATTAGAGATTAGAGACACTAGGGATTACAAGCTTCTTCCCGAGACATGCACTGTTCAGCGTGTTACTGTATCCTGCTGTTTAGCAAGCAGCTGCGCTGTCAAATGCGAGACGGCCGCATGCCAGAGTAGACCTGCATTCTACCAACAGCTCTTGGGAGCCACGTGGGTCACCCACACTGCTTGCAATTAGTTCCAAGGAGGCTCTCTTTGCTGCAGTAATGCATCAGAAATCAGCAGGCCATGCTTCAGCCAGTTCAGCCAGGGAAATGTACAGAACGGTGCTGACATGGTACCAGCCGGGTGCTATAAAACAAGGGTTATTATATGCTTCTATTATTGTTTGTTCCCCCACCAAAGGTCCCTCTTTCACCATCCCCAACTCTTGTAATTTCTCTACTACGGCACAGGAAGGCATGGCAGGCCCATCCTTATGCCCGCAATGCGCCACCCCCCCCCCCAACAAACAGACACACACACACACACAGTTGGTCATTTGCCATGTCCTCATAACCCTGTTTTTTTTTTTTTTTTTAGTTTTAACCAAACACTACAAGCTGTAGCGCAGCTGCGCTAATTGATTTTGACACGGCACTGATTAAATACACCATTATTTTTATTAAAAGGCACAGAGAACTGAACAACGGGCTGATCATGATAGCAGTAAAAGACATGACAATCGATTCAGTCAAAGATGTAACGATGCATTTTATCAAAAAAGGAGTGGAGAGGTTATTAAATAAGAATGGAAACCACACATCATTTGTGCAAGTGGGCAGAGTTTCTGGTTGGCAATCTTGGAAAGCAAATGGTTGCTTTTCAAATGGTAATCTGCCGAATTTGTGCTACACACCTATTCAGATGGCACTAACGACAGTCTCTAATGGGGAGCAGCCATCCCCTAGAGATCTGAGCACATTTAGGTGTTATGGAGGAAAACAATGGGTCTGAGCTACAGCTGACTTGTTAGTGATGAAGCAGAAATGCGTGTAATTGAGTTATGAACTGCGGGAACGCGGTCAGCTGGGATCTGTCAGTGACGCATGCTGTCACAATCAGGTCGTCCAGCCTCGCCACCGTGTGCTAATCACCCACCCACCCCCTTAGCACTACTAAAGACGAAGGCAGCCACTGATGGGCTGAGATGATGTCACTTTTCCCAGTGAGGTCTTTCACTGAAAATAACATTAAATAGTACAAAAAAAATCCTTTGACTCAAAACAGAATAAATAAGTTACACAGATGTGTTCCTTTTCTGACAAAAGAGGGATGATTAATTCGCTCCAAGAACCAAGTGTGCATGATTTTTAATACATTCTGGTCTCGCTTTTCTGTCTTTTTTTATGATTACATTTCTGGTACAAGAAAGATTTTGTTATAGAAAATAAGCACTCTTTAATTTGCAGGCAAAATGAACTGCAGAAAAGACCCTGAGCTTCAGAAAGGATAAATTTAAAGCATACTCTTAATTCCACATTTCCAAGCACAAATACCACTCTTCTGCTCATCACAATAACGGCTGTCCATGTTTATGCGGGGGCAGCAGACAGCCCCGGGCCAAGCGGCGTGCTTGTTTACTAATTAAACATGCAACACGGCTTCAGGTAAACCCACTGGGACGGTGAGGCCAAGCGATCAAGGGCAGCGGTCCTCACATACCGGCCTTGGGAGCGATAATTACAGCGAGCGCAGCCCAGCTGCACAGGGGCTCCACAGACGATCCGTAAATAACCCGACCCTTGGAGGAATGGGATCGGGATGGGCAACATGGGGACTGGGGAAGATTAGAATGAAAAGTAAGGTTAACGGCACCAGAGTCACAGGAGCATGTGGGCTGTGCTTCAGCACACACTGTGTAGTCGACAGGTTACCGCCGATGACAAACAATGAATCCTTGGTGTGTAAAGTGGAGGCACAGGATAGGGAGCCCCCACCTTTTCCGGAAAACATTTCATCTAAAACTCAACAGACCAGTTCAGGTTCATAAATACCAAGACTCATACAGCTGTGATGCAGAAGCAGATGGCTCGCCAGATTGGGGGATGTACAGGGGAACGTGTAAATGTATAACAGGGGCGTGCTAGGATTGGAGAAGGTGACTGCATAATTCTGAATGCAGAGGGCTAGCACTGGAAGGAAAACTGTGGTGCGAGATGGATATCTGATGCAGCAGTCAGGTGACCTTGAGACAAAATGTCGGGACCTGGAACTCCGGGCAGCCATGTACAGCAGTCCCAGCATCAGATACCATAGCTCCGTTCAAAGCACATGCATCGGGCCGTGAACAAGATCGCCCCCTGCTGGACGAGAGAGGAAGGCATTCGTCTGGCTGCTAGAGGCACACATGGGGCTTTCGGTTCCAGCGCCCTGAAGCAACCACTTTGAGTAGAGGGAAAGGGAGCCTGACATTTCAGTATCTCTCTGCTTAAAACATGTCAGTTCTGAGGAGTCCTGCAGCATCCCCGCAGCCTTTTCCATGGCCCAGTTATCGCCAGCGCTCCCACCTCACAGCCCCTGCTCTCCGAGGCCCTTATTCGGAGCTATTTGTGCTCAGTTCCTGTTTTAACAGCCTAGGCTATTAAGCACAGCACTCTAGGCTAAGTGGCTCAATAACCATGGAGCTGAAGTCCTCAGAGCTAAACCAACATGCTGCCCAACTGACCCAAGCACCTCCGCCGTGGCACCTGCCACGCGGCTGTAAGAAGAAGCTCCGTGGGTAACACCAGTGCTGCGGAAGGCACAATAAAAGCCCTTAAAAAGCTTGCAGACCCAAGTCCCTTTCAAGTGTGGCCACCCTGGAGTTATAACTGGAAGCCTGTAAGCTCCAGGCAGACTCCAGATGTTCAACATAAAGCAGCACATAATTAGTTGTACATTTCGGTCACTGGCCTCCCTGGGGACTGCATTGTCTGTTAAAATAATACTTTATAATACTTTATTAGTCATTTTTATTATGTTATAAAGCAACTGGCCATGGCAGGAGGAGGCCAAACACACTCATGCAAATGAACATCGGCAGCAAGCGACATCCCGTCTGCAGATCCTTGGTTACCAAGCTCCAAATGGTCTACACATTGTCACAAAAAGAAATCCAAGAGAATTAAATTACCGGGTCTCAGCAAAAACAACATCGCAAGAAGCAAACTGCACCAAATTTATCAATGTCCGAAACCCCAGAGTGCACTGGAAAAAAGATTCAAACTGTAAATGACAAACAGCAAACAGTGAAATTCTACTGAATGGCACGTTACGTTGCAAAGCGTGCACCAAAAGCAAAAACGCCCACCCTCAGTGGATGGAGGCAGGTCAGTGACCTTGACCAAGTTAACGGCAGGTGAATCCTGATGCAGGCAAAACCTGACAGCACTGAGTAAAATTTTGAAGATAACGGTTTTAAACAGCTGAGCCATATCTGAGTTTTATACCTCAACCATTCTCAGTGTGCCGGAAAACGGAGAAAATAAACAGCTGTTCTACAGCATTTTCTGTCGTGACCAACAACACATGAAACACCCTCATTTCATTTTATACTCACACACCAATAAAACTTATTTAGGAAATGACTGGTTTCACCAGGCGTGCAAATCTTTCACTGCGTTTGAAATACATGCACCTCGCTGTACACTTTGGCATACTAATAAAACCCATTTAAATTTACAGAGACATCTGTCTATTCAGAGATAAATCCTTCCTTGGCTCAGCCAATCCTCTGGCCTTCCTAGCCGTCACAGTTGGTACCTTCTGGGGAACGATCCGCACTGACACAAAATATCTCCAGATTCCCATACTCTGCTAATCCTGCAAAGTCATTCCCGTCGAGCGCTAGCCGTTTGAAATGAGAATGACAGGCACAGAGCCCCCCCCCCCCCCGACCCCCTAACTGCAGATAGCAGTGTCCCCAGTCTGCCCCTGTGCATCCCTCCCACCACCCTTCATTCCTGGCTGATAAAGCGACATGCGTTTCTGTCGCCTAGCCCTGCGGCCCCCATCCTGCTGCCCGCTGGGTTATCAGTCGTCCCTTCAAAGAGACCATCAGGAGCTCACACACCACCATGCAGACAGGTCCCTCCTCCAGATTCATTTCCAGGCCCAGACTCATGGCACATTAAATGTTAAAGCCAAACCACGTTCTTACATTTACAGTTAACATGCTAAATTTGCGATTCCCCATTCAGTTCTTTCAGACTGTAACATCCCTCCGGTGATTCTGCACATGGTAATACCTCCACTTATCCATATTTTTAACACTAATGATTAGCACTCATTTGAGTAAGTTGGCCTGGTCAAAAGTCACCAGTTATTTCAGTTGAGCTAAAAAGCAGGCATGGAGCTATGCAGCATTCCTGGGCGGTGGGGGGGTGGCTATCACAGCCCCTGTAAAGGTGGTTTCCAGAGCCAGGCTCTAACATGACTGATGTAGCCAACGTCATGGCCTTGCAGGGGCAGGACATAATGCGGCATTCTGGTTTCCCCAGCCTGTAACATGAGGATTTTAAGTGACCGCAGAAGTCACATGTCAAAACTGCCAGTCAGAAATATGACAGGGTTGGAACGAATGCTTGCTCCAGCAGTCCTCACCTCAACACTTCAACTTCGGAGAACCCAATAATAATTAGACACAGTGAGTTGTGCTATGATTCTTTCATGTCCCCAGTGGCAGCAAAGTGAATTACAACATTCTCTCCCCCACCATTGCTCCTTTTGTGCACATTGAAGGAGTCCACTCAGCGGCGATCTAACATGGTCTATAAATCATATGCAGAGTGCAATCTGGCAGATTTCTTTAGTTTTTCCTGTTAACTTGCAGTTGAAAACTAGCTACACATTGCACAATCAAGCCATGAGTAGCTTTCCTGACAGGAGTCAAGGTCTAAGAACACAGAGGTGACCTTCACAGCATGAGAAGGTCAATGACCCCCAATAAATCCCACATAATCCAAACAATGTCATGATGACCCAAAAACCGTAAAGTCAAACAATGTCTGCTGTGAAATCTATGGGGATATCCTAAAATTAAACATTTACCCATCCATCTTCCAACCACTTCTCCAGCATAGGGTTACAGTAATGCTAATCACTGCTAGCTCTTATGTCTAGGATTCAAGTAAACAGCACTATTCTAAAATATCAGTAAAAAATTAATCATTCATTATAAGTAATTTTACTATTCTAGTACAATTTCTCACTGAACTAAAAATAAGAAAAAAATAAAGAAAAAGATTGCACAATACAAGTCACTTCCTGTGCAAGCCTACGGAGTGGCACGCTTTAGTAGTCTTTCCACTTGTTCTGCCATTGATTACCTTTCGGTCTCGTGTTTTATTGAATATCTGATCCAAAATAACACTACAATAATCATTAGCGTGTGTGCAGAAAAGGATCAAAGTAAGTGTTAAGAAATGTGTTACAATTCAGTGTTTCTCGAGAGTAATATTCAACTCTCTGTAAAATATAACCATCGGACTATAAGCTCAGTCCCGACACTGCCGGACAGGAGACCTTTTACTGCTAATTACTGCTCATAGACGGAGAGCAGTGTGCTGATGTTGGACTTCACCAGTGCCAGAGGTGGAAATTTCAGGTCCAGAAAGTACAAATCCAGACCAGGATTTTGTTTCAACCAACCAGTGGTGTACTCT